>BKCP01006027.1:137738-188774 GCA_008636005.1 Striga asiatica | reverse complement strand
GCCGTCAACATATCCAACAAGCCTTTTTTGAGGTTGAGAGTAATCCGTTTGATTGAAACTCATGACGATCTGGAGCATCGGAATGCTATTCATATCCTGTTTCATGATCAACAGGTAATTAATCGAATTGTTTTATTAATACATAACTACATGTAAAACTACTATTAGCTTCATATCATGTTTCAATATTTTTTTAATTTATATTAATTACAAATTGTAGGGTTCATACATCACTGGAATAGTGCGTTCGCCGATCGTGGGATTATATAGAGATCTCCTTAAAGAGGGCGATGTGTACGGAATTCGCAATTATAATGTTGAATATAATAGGGGGAGGTACAATGCAATAACCCACCATTGGAAGCTTGTGCTTAATGGAAGAACTGATGTATGCAAGTACAATGCGAATTTTCCTCAATAGTTGTTTTTGGTGGAGATTTCCGGCAAATTCTTCCTGTAATTCCAAAGGGTAGCCGTCAGGACATAGTGAATGCTGCGATTAATGCTTCTGACATCTGGAGGAGTTGTACTGTGCTCAGGCTTACAAAAAATATGCGTCTTCAGAGCCTTCAAGATTCCGAGGAACGTGAAGAGGTTGCTCGGTTTGCTGAATGGATTGCGAGCATTGGTGATGGAATTATAGGAGGGTCAAACGATGGTTGTGCAATGATTGACATACCTGAGGATATATTGCTTCAGCTATCTGATGATTCGATTGCTCAAATTGTAGAAAACACGTATCCAATGTTTAAGCATACAACCAATGATCCCAGTTATTTGAAGGACAGAGCAATATTAGCACCGACCCTTGATGTTGTTGAGTCTGTCAATGAATACATGACATCCTTGAATTTATCAGAAGGTAATACGTACTTGAGCTCCGATAGTACTTGCAAGTCGGACTCTAATAGTGATTTTCTTTCTGAAATCCATACGCCCGAGTTCTTGAATAGCATCAAATGTTCGGGAATTCCAAATCATCAGTTGCATTTGAAGATTGGAACCCCTGTCATGTTGTTGCGGAATATGGATCATTCTATGGGTTTATGTAATGGGACACGGTTGGTTGTGACAAGACTATCCGCTCATGTTCTTGAGTGTAAGATACTCTCTGGGGATCACGAAGGAGAGAAGGTGTTGATTCCTAGAATGGCGATAACTCCTTCCGATGTTAGAATTCCTTTCAAGTTTTAGAGACGACAATTTCCTATTATGGTATCGTATGCCATGACTATCAACAAGAGCCAGGGACAATCGTTATCGCATGTTGGTTTATTTTTTAAGAAGCCGGTGTTCAGTCATGGACAATTATACGTTGCTGCCTCCCGTGTCACCACTCGAAGTGGGTTGAAGATATTAGTCTGTAATGACGATGACGTGTCGCCCAATAAGACCCAAAACGTTGTGTACAAAGAAGTGTTTACTAATTTATGAAGTTTTTAATTTGTTTTTCTCTATTTTACATTTGTTACATATCTACAAAGTGCATTTAATTTAATGTTAATATTTAAAATTTTCAAAAAAATATACCAGCCGTGCATCGCACGGGTCAGTACTAGTATATATAATAAGAATTAACATTTTTTAAAAATGAAAAGTCAAATTTCAGTCATCATTAATTACCTATCATTGTTACTAACTTTTTTTTCCTAATAATCATATTAACAATATATTGAAAGAGTGATTAACATGTTTTGTTATATAAATACGTGATTCTCACTTCAAATTGAAATGGTAACAGACTTTGTTCATTAAAAATTAACAACATGTTAACAAGATTTTTCAATTTATGAGACTTTGTTCATAAATTTTTCAACATGTAACAACATGTTAACCATTTTTCAAAGCCTGTTAATTTAACCATTTCAAGTTTTAATAAAAATTACCATGTGAATATGACAACAATATTTATTTATTAATTCATTTCAATTTTAATATTCCCCAAACTTCAAATAATCATATTAACAACACGTTTATATGACAACATGTTTAATGATTAATGAATATTTATATATCACTTTATTAATATTTATGTGAATAAAATAATATTTTTTTATAATTTTTGTTAATGTACAATGAATATGGTTTTCAGAATCGAACCATCATCGAAACGATCAAGTTATTCTATTAAATCATTTGTAGTTTGTTCATATTTGAATTTATAAAAATTTTAATATCAATATATATACATTTTAATATATATATATATATAGAGTACTTTTTGTAATAAATTTTAATAAAATGTGTTACTTAAATATCTAATCAATTTATAAATTCAAATGTTAAAACTAATTGATAAACAATTTATAATTCTCTATTTTATTTAAATATGTAATTTTATTTAAAATAATTTTAAATGTAACAAAATTTATTTAGAAAATCGTATCGATCCTACCAGTCCAACCGACTGATGTTGACGGATTCAATAGTAAATATTTTTTTCAAGCGAACTACACTGTTTATAACTCGGTTCTCGGTCCATCAGGTCGGACTATGTCCAACCTGGTTTAATTTAAAAATAATGGGTAAATCATAATTAATGATATTATATATTTAATATAAAATATAATCGTAATATTATTTTCCGTGCATCGCAGGGGCCACGCACTAGTTGTTGATAAATAGTTTTAACAACATATGTATGGTTATTCAATTTAAATTTTCATAAATTTTATCATTAGTATTTAATATTTTTAATCAATATTTTATATTATTGTTTGATTAAAAAAATTAATATATACGTAAATAAAATATACTATTCAATATATCAATTATTAAAATGCAATTCATCCAACACTATGGTTCACGGTGTCGGTATGTATTGTGCATATCAAACTAACCGAACACTTGTCCCAAGTCAAATTGAAAAAGAACATAATTAATTAATATATTATGTTTGGTTAACCGAATTATCCCAAATAATCGAAATAATTTTTTTATATCAAAATTATATTTAATATGTTAATAATTTTATTTATTATTTTTTTAATATTTCAGGTTGAAAAAATTCGAGTTCGGTTAGTTTCGATTTCTAGTGTGCAATCTGATAACGCGGTAAAGTGCAACGCGCCGTTTTGTAAAGTGAACTACTATAATTTTTAGAATTTTGTTACGTTGGCATGCTTGTGTATTGTGTGGAATAAATTATTATATATATCCGTTTTTTATATTTGTATTGTGTGGTATTTTGGCGGGACACGTTTCACTTTAATTGTGTCGCTTTATAAAGTGTAACATATCCTTTTATAA
Organism: Striga asiatica; assembly: GCA_008636005.1. NCBI lineage: Eukaryota > Viridiplantae > Streptophyta > Magnoliopsida > Lamiales > Orobanchaceae > Striga > Striga asiatica. The sequence continues at coordinate 185,525 of BKCP01006027.1, read as the reverse complement.
AATGCAACTTGATGATATATAACGTGTACTAATTTATATGATCACGTATAAATTATGTGTTTTTGAAACCTATAACTAGTAGATACAATTGTACATTGAATTAACCTAAATAATTTAAATAAATTATTATTTATTATTATAAAATTATATTTATTACTTTAAGTAAATTTTTCAGTTAATAGTTTATATTGTTGTTTGATGAAAATAAATAATATATATAGATAAAATATAAAAATAATATTTTTTTTATATAGTTCGACGGTTATGGAAAGCAACATGTTCTTTTATAAGGTGCAATGTGTTTTTTTATAAGGTGCAATGTTCTGTTATATAAAGTGCGATAATTTATACCATTCTATATAAATTATGTGTATTCGAAAACTAGTTTTAATATATATACTTGTAAATCAAATTAAGCTAAATTACTAAAATATATTTTTATTTATTATTTTTATCACATAATTAATTTATTGTTATAAATTCTTTTTATATTATTTTGATAATTTATATTACTTTATATTTTATTTATTATTTAATATAAGCATAACAATATGAATAAGAAATAGTTTTTTATTAACTTTCAATAATTATAAATTTCACCCATGGGTTAAATTGGAATATAACTAAAATTACCAAAATTGCAAATAAGTCCCTATACATAATCTAGTTCGCAAAAATGAGGCCCAAATCAACAGTCCGTTTTCATCCATTTTTCAGGCAACCGGACTTCAGCCAAGGTCATGAGGGACCCTCCGATGGCGCCGGTGTGGCCCCTACCGGCCGACAGTCGTAGAGGCGACGTGCGCCGGCGAGCTTTGTCCTCCACGACTGAGAAGCCTCACATGAGGAGCTGTCCGTCAACGCCGGAATTGATGACTTTTCCGGCAACGCCAGACCTGGTGAGCCTCCGTCGACCGGTGCAACTCTTCCGACCGCTAGGTGCAAGTGGGTGTGGCAACTCGCGTCGGACTCGCCGTGAGCTCTGACCTCCGGCGAAGTACGTCCTCCGAGAAGTTGACGTGGCTGGTGGCTGGTTACGGCGGGACGTACACGGTGGTGGCGGGTGACTGTTATCTGGTGACGAGACGTCCACGGCGGTGAGCGGCGTGCAGCGACGGCTATCGGCGGCAGGCGGCAGGCGACGGAGACGAGGTGGTTTCTGGCAGGCTGAGGTGGTGCCATCGTGTCTGTGATGTGCTTTGTGTGTGTGTGTGTTTGTGTGAACTGTGTATTTGCAGAGTGCTCGTGTGTTTTAGTGTGAGTATGCGTGTGGGTGCATGTGTTGTTTAAGTGTGTGCGTGTGTTTGTGTGTGTATGGCGTTTGTTTGTGATGATGTGTGTGCGTACGTGGATGGGCGACGTGGAATGGGAGTGTGTGGGGAGAGGGATATGTGATGTATGGTGATTGTTGGGATCTGTGAGGATCTCGTTAAGTACAAGTCACGAATTCAATAGCAAACTTAAACCTATGCGCAGCGGATCTAAGGTTTGACGTAGAGAACTTACGGCTTAAAATTTATGTAGATCTGGTCGACCACGGACGGTTGACCGCAAATGATTGACCGCAAATGGTTGACCACGAACGGTTGACCGCAAATGATTGACCGCAAATCACGTCTTGGGTTGCACGAACAAGATCATATCAAAACCGGATCAAACGGATGCAAACAGATTAAAACGGAACTTGCAGTCTGGGAGCTTCCGACGGCGCGTGCGGCGTCGGACGTCGGCGATCGCGATGGAGATGGAAAGCTCTCGTCGAGACGGTCGTCTGGGTATGCTGTGTGTCTCAATCAGACCTCCGGTTAGTTCTGTAGGACAAAATATATTTCGTCTTGGTTTACCTACAGAACTTCTGCTGTATTACTCAATACACCCTTCTTCAACTTGTACCAGTGGAGCAACAAGAAGAAGATAAAGCTCGAATGAGATCTAGAGAGAGAGAGAGGCGTGGGACGTCTCACGTTAGAATAGGAATTCAGTTTTCTTCTCATGAGCTTCATGATGTATATATATAGCTACAGTAGGGACCCTTAGGAGATTAGGAAAAGAGCTCCTTAATTAATTACACTAACTGTGGGCCAAGCCCACTCCTCTAATTAATTAAATAATATTAATAAGCCACCAACATTAAATTATTTCACTTCCTCTTCTTAGCCCGAATTACATTTGAGACTCCAATAATAATTACTCAATTTACCTCTCCACGTTTAAGATATAATGTCCATTAATTAATTTGATTAGTGACAATCAAGAATTAATTAATTTATTATTATTTCACCGAAGCTAGCGCTCGTTCATCACATTCTTATTATGCCGGAACTTAATCCACCTGCAGGGTTTAGCATAATAATCTTTCATGAAATGCTCCAGTGCCCACAGTGGGCACATGTTAATATGCCCACCGCTTATGTGGCATGTACACATTAATGATGTATTTTTTTAATTTGCATTATAATTTGCATTATAATGATTTACTAGTACAATACCCGTGTATTACACGGGTGTTGAATTAGAAAACTTTTGTAAAAAATATTATTTTTTTATTTTTTAAAAACTAAAATAATTTAATTTTATATAAAACATTACTTTGGGTTTTAATTAAATTGTCAAATTATATTTTTTTAATCATAATAATTAAACACTCGTACATTAAATGAAATTGTCAACTCGTGTTGAATTTTTTTACTTATATCATATAAAAATATAGATATTTTTTACTATTACATAAGTACAATATATATCTTAAATAAATAGAAATAATATGGTGATATGTATATGCATAAGTGTAGAATATGTTTATTTCATATTAAGCAAAATAGATTATTTTTTTTTACTTAATTAGATGTCTAATACATCAAGTGTCATATCAGTCGTGCTTCACAATTTTTTAACTTTATATGTAATTTTAGAATTTATATAAATAATTATTTATTTTTATTACATTGACAACATACCAATTAGATTTGAAATAAATATTATTTTTAAAAGAATATATATCAATTTATATTACTTTATAATATAATTTATAGTTTTATTTGATATAATTTAATTTAGTTTGATAAATAAATTTAAATTTTATTTATAAGGATATATATTACTGTTTTGTATTTATATATATATATATATATAAATAAATAGTAAAATACAAATGGACTTCATAATATCAATTCAAATACAACACACTAATTAGGATTTTTTTTCTTGATAATATTAACCCTATTTAATAGATGTTATGGGAAACGATGGAGATGGGATATGAAGAGACACTGTGTATTAAATAGAGGGTTAGAAATGGAAAAATATAAACAAAATATCTAAAACGACATTTATTTTATCAATGATCAATTAAGCCAAAGTGATAAATAATAAAAATAGGAGGGAGTATATATTATATATTTTCGTATGACACATGTTACTTGTGACCCTTATATGTGTTATATTATAATAAATTTTCTACCTTATAACATAAAACTACATTAAACATAAATATATTAACTGATAAATAATTTTATTTTCTAATTAATTTTAATAAATAATTTTATTATTATTAGAAAATTAATATAATTTATTTATTTTATATTGTATAAATATAAATAATTTATTTATTAAAATTATTTATCAATTAATTTTAATAAATAATTTTATTATTATTATAAAAATAAATATAATTTATTTATTTTATATATACAATATGGATATCAAATCGAAGCTCATCAAAAGATGATTAATTCTTTATAATAGAAAATGATATTAAAATACAATTAATACAAATATTAATTTATCTCCAAGCCTAACTCCAAAGCATTATTTTTGTCAAATAGGATTCCGAAGCATGAGAATTTGCCACGTAGGCTCAGCGCATTCTGAAATTATATATAGAGGTGATAGTTTGTTTAGCATACTCTGCAATGAAAATAGATTTTACAAGAATTTCATTATAAAAAGAAATCCAAAAAAAAAAAAGATTAATATACAAATATTAATCATGGTCGCCAATAATATACAAATAAAAAAATAATAAAAAAATAATCATGGTTGCCAATAATATACAAATAAATTCTAAAGAACGATTAATATATTTCAATTTTAATTTTTGACCAGTAGTAATACTATTTAATGTATCTGGTCATTATCTCTTAAATGGTAAATTATTTTAATTTGAAGAATATTTTATTTTTTATGTGTAAAGAAATAAAGCTTAAGAAAAAATTATATTGACAAAGATTAATTCACTTACTTGATTTCGCCTAATTAATTGGAAGAAAACATTCTACATAGCCTGTTGCGGTTTTCAATAAATATTTTTGGATAAAAAGGTGAATATTTGTGAAAAAAATTAATATTATAATTAGAACTTAAAATACGTTGTAATATTTATCTTGACCAAAACATTATCAACATGAATCACATAAAATCAATTTTGTAATTTATTATAATGGATATTAATAAAATTATTGCAGATATTAATAAAATTATTTAAGGAAACAATATTTTTTAGCATATTTGATTTTTGATCTTATTTGAAAATGTGTATATGGAAACAATTAATACATATATTTAAAAAGTTTCTAAAAAGAGATACGCATTAAATGCTCCTAGATTTTTTTACTACTATTTTTAGTAAATAGTTATTCTTATTATATATATATATATATATATATATATATATATATATATAGGATATGGTTCAAATGAGAGCTATGTCTTATTGTGAGAACCGTGAGAACCGCTATTTTTAATTGTGCGTAGTGCTATGATTGATTGTGTTTGGTGCTATTTTTAACCATGATGAATTTTATTAAAAATAACAACACAATTTCTGTTAGCATTTGTAAAAATGATAACATCATTTAATATGAAAAATAGCATCATACATAATTAAAAATAGCATAAAAAACGATTCTCACGGTTCTCACACCAAGACTAATTTTTATTTGAACCAGCCCCTATATATATATATATAGATAACTACTGACTAGAAATAGTAGGCAACAAAATCCGTAAAAATTAATTGTATGTCACTTTGGAAATTCTTTTACCATAAAATCAGGTAACATTAAATCTATATATATATAATAAGAATTAACATTAATCAATTTTAGAAAGTTTTTCCCTCCAAAATCATTAATTACATACTATAAAAGGCATCTTAAAACATGTTTTAATTATAAACCAATCGAATGCATTTAATGCATTCTAACAATCTATACTTATATACTAAGCCATCATATTTACTAAATTTAGTAGGAAGAAAAGTCAAATGACAATTAATGCATTGTATTTCCATCATTTTTCAAATTGTATTATTATTTTATAGCTAAAAAACCGGTCTGCATTAATTTCATCCTTAATTGATGTGTTTTGCAATTAAATCGGACATATAGATTCCAAGTAAAAACATGTCTCATTTCAAATTTAAATTTAAATCTTAAAATTTCTTATTATTTGTTACATTAAAATCCTAAATGAATTGTTTGCCATAAAATCGAACAAAATAATAATTGCATAGAATACAAGTAAAAACATGTCTCATTTAAAATTTAAATTTTACAATTCTTTATCATTTTGTTACATTTTCGAATGATTTGTTTCCCATGACATCGGACGGAATTAAAAATTGCATAGAATTCAAGTATGATTTAGAATTTATATCGAGAATGTTTAATAATTGCATAGAATTTCAAAGATGTTTATTTATTATAAAATAAAAGAAAAAAATTTGTGTATATTTTGTAAAATATTTGTACAAAATGTTTTACTTTAAATTTATTTACATAATTTAAATTAATTACATAAAATAATAATATTAACATACATTAAATATTTTAATTACATAAAACAAAAAGAAGAAGAAGACTACATCTGTAACTTGTATAAATAATAATAATGACATTATATTACAATAAATTTTATAATAAAATAATATGAATATTATACGAGGAACAAAATTACGTAAAATTGTTATTTTTCTTATATCAAGGAATAAATATATATAATGAAATCAAATTATATTATTATAAACATGTGAGCGAGATAATATATTAATTAATTTACGGGCTAGCGTTACCAGGCTCAGGTTTAATGTCTCGGCAAAAAAGATGACGTTGGTGAAAGAGGTAAAAAAATAGATGATCAAACTCTATTATTTTTTAGGCCTGAACTGACAAGCTGTATTGTCCACTCATTTAATATCTCCCTTGAATCGCAAACTACTTAACGAACAAGCTCTGTAAAAATGACTCATTTAATACTTATGTCCCGTGCATCGCACGGGCTACGTACTAGTGTTCCTTTAAATGGTGGGTTTTGTTCCATTCACATTTGAAAATTTGGGCTGATGTTGAAGTTAATTTAAAATTCCTTTTAATTTATCTTGAACAGATAACATGTAAATCATGTAACAACTTTTTTAAATAATATTTTTTTAATATTTATTCAGTAAAAACTTTTTTTAAAATAATAAATTTTCAATATTAACCTTTTCTAAATAGTAATTTTTCATTATCTATTCCATCAAATGCAATCGTAATAACAAAAAAATTGTATAGTCTAATTAATGTTTTTTTTTATGTTGTAATACATATTATTCCAGCATATATTATGTAAAACTGATAGACCTAACGCTATGAATTTATGCTACCAAACACCAATAAGGATTGTGGAGTATTAATTACTCTTTTTATTTGTCAATTTCATATTATTGTCAACACGTGTCCATGATTGAAACATTTGAAATTTAGACCGGGTAACAATGGACTCGTCAAAACCCGGCCAACCCGGCCTTGACCCGGTCGACTTGGGTCATTGATCCAGCCGAGTCAATCCAGTTGACCCGATTTCTATAAACTTTTTATTTTTTTAATATTTTTTTATATAAAAAATAAAAACTATATAAATATAATGATATAGTAAATATTTAATGTGAGATACAATATTATTAACACTTAAATGTACAAATTTTATATATAAAATATTTATTTATGTTACTTTTATGTGTATTTATATGTCAAAAATACTTTATATATAATTTTAAAGATTTTAAAATTAATTATCTGATTCAACAATTGACCCAATGACCTGACGGTTGAACTGGTGACCCGGTGACTCGGAAACCTGCTGGGGTCGATTTCCGAGCTGGGTTTAAAAACTATGATTGCATGTACACCAAGGACCTTTATCAAATGGATATATCACATATCTGCAAATTATCAACACACATATTATCTCGTGTATAATAATAATAATTACATACTCCAAATCTCAGTTTAAAACAATAATTAAAAAAATAGCAAACGAAATGAAAGACTGGAAAAAAAAAAGAAATTAACAATTTGATCCCACTATCTGTAATAAAAATGTAAGAAAAATAAGTACAAAAAGAAAATTAAAGAAACGTCTTAGGTGACGCGGCCCGCGGTTTGGTTAGTTGGTACGGCGCGTTTGCTGCGACCCTGAAATTTACCAACGGACAAGATTAATTTCAAATAATAATAACAATTAATAATAATAACAATAATAAATTCACTAGATTATTTGTTCAAGAAATTGCCCACCTATCCCTTCTCTTCTCTAAAAAACGAGCCAATGAACTTTTCCTTGCGATCGGTAAATCTGCATCAAATGATAAAAAGGATTTAACAAAATTAATTAAATCATATTATATTAATCAATTAATCAAGCTATATCATAATTAAATTAATCAAAAGAAAATAGTTCCGGATATTTTTAATGCAGTACCCGAAGCGAATCCCGGTTGAGGAGCGTGGGAAGCACGCTCCAGTAGAATATTCCCAGCGCCGGCGACGAGTTCCGCCGTGCTGCGAGCCGTTTGCGGCGGAGCAGAGTTGCCGGACTTTCCGGCGAGCGCCATGATCTCCATGGCCCTGTCGGCCGGTAGATCGTCGAACACGGCGACTCGACCCGCGTAAAATACAGTCATCTGGCCGGTTTGCTTTTCCAGAACCCGACCCGATTTCTCTACATTGGGCAGAAAATTCAAAGTCTCTGTTTTCAAATCAAGCAAGAAAAGGAAACAGAGAGCAAAATTAGAAACAAGATCCAAAGCAAAATCACAGATCGATCCATAAAAGCCTCACAAAAAAGGGAAAATCAGATATAATTAAACCCTAAAATCTGAATCGCACCTTTAGATTCGGAGGATTTAGGAGTGAGGGCGAGGCTGAGCTCGCCAAAGCTGCCATTCATCTTCAAGTACTGACTCAGAAGGGCACAGGTCTGTGAGAAGCTGGACCTCCCGCCGGGGAACCTGCCGGAATCCATTTTTCCTGACGAATCCATCTCAAATCCGGCAAGGAGAATTCCAGAATACTCGAAATTGGGTTGAGGGTTGTGTTTGAACTTTGAATTTTGATTATGAGGTGAAGGTTTTTGTGTATGAAGAATGAGTTTGGGGCAAATGGATTTTATATGAGCTTATCAAATTTTTTCATTTTCTTAATTGAGAAAAAAAAAAGGGAAAAATAGGCACGAGGAATATGTGGGTAATTGAAATGGTCGTGATATAACTATTTTAAAAACGAAATTATTTTATTTTGCCAATAATAAAACGTGTGTATTTGTAACAGCAAGGCACGTGGAGTACTGTCCTTTCGATATTTTTGACTATTGGTTGGAAAAAATTCATCTAGATATTTTTGACCTCTAAATCATCTTTGGTTAGGTCTTTGTAACTCTTCTTTTGTTAGGTTACAATAACCTCTAATTGTTCGGTCGCAATGACCAACTCTTGTTAGGTCGCAATGATCTTTAATTGTTCGGTCGCAATGACCTCTAGTTCTTTTCATTTGGTCTCGATGACTTTAACTCTATTGTTAGGTCGCGATGACCTCTAGCTTCTATTTTGAGAGGTCGAGATGACTTCTAGCTCCTCATTTGTCAGGTCGATATGACCTATAGCTCCTTTGTCAGTTCGAGATGACCTCTAGCTACTCTGTCAGGTCGAGATGACCTCTAGCAGGTCGAGATGACCTCTAGCTCCTCCTTTGTCAAGTCGAGATGTCCTCTAGCTCCTTTGTCAGGTTGAGATGACCTCTAGCAGGTCGAGATGACCCCTAGCTACTCTGTCAGATCGAGATGACCTCTAGCAAGTCGATATGACCTCTAACAGGTTGAGATGACCTCTATCTACTCTGTCAGGTCGAGATGACCTCTAGCTCCTCCTTTGTCAGGTCGAGATGAGCTCCAGCTCCTCTTCGTTCCATTTTGTAATCTACTCTTCCATTCTGCTTTATATCCTCATACTATATCTGTAAGCGGCGAACCAGATTTATATATTAGCTCGACTTTATTTTCCAGAAATAGTAAATTCATAATTATGTCGTATTTTATTTATTATAAAAATCGCAAAATTTATTAAGCCTTAAGTCTAAGCCATGGAGAAAGCGTTCAAATTATTATTTCAGAAACGAGATAAAATTCTAAGTCTAAGTCCTGATTTATTATTTTAATCGAGTATTACAAAAGTTAGGAATTTATTTAATTTCCGAACGAGCCCAATTTCCAGGCCCATTTAAGTGGGCCATTTTAATTTCTGGCCAACCGGCCTAAGTATTTAAATTACTGAGTCCAACATTATTTATTTCGGTCCATTTATCGGTATTTAATTTCCTAGGTCCAAGTCGCATTTATTTTACAAGCTCGAGTCATATAACCGAGCCCAAGTCGATTCAATGTTAGGCCCGATTTTAAAAGCCCAATAGCACTGCCAAACCCTAGTTATTACATGGTTATAAATAGACCACACCCTCATCTTCCACCTACCACTCACCTTAGAGCATCCACAATGCTTTGGGTTCAATCACAAAAAATTGCATGCCACCTAATAAATAGACCTATTCTGAAAAAATGTATTGTCCAATGCAAACAAAAGTAGAGTGGGTCCTGCTGATGTGGCAGCCAGAAAAAGAGACTCGATCTACCCTTAAGTCTATTATAGACCCAAGTAGAGACCTAGTCTCTTTGCATTGGAGTAGATTTTATTAATTTTACATAGTTTTATCCATGTCATCCAAGACTTGGGTTTATTTACATGCCACACAGGCAAGACTAGACCCAATGCATTGTAGATGCTCTTATCAATCCATTTCAAGATCCACCACCACCAAACATCGTCTTCTTCACCACACATCCATTTCTGACCAGTTCTGGCGAGTCCTCCGGCCGACGATCTCACCACCACCGGCGACCTCACGACCGTCCGGCTCCAGCTCAACCTACCGAGCCCGCGCCACCGTACACGCGAGCTCCCCCACCAGCCACTGCACCCGTTGTACTGTATGCCGACAGCATCCACGCGACGCCACGACCTCGGTCACGCTGCTTCTCGTGTCATTCCCTACGCCGGCGACCCTGTTCGAGCCCGTCCATGCACACACAGTCCCGTCCAGGCCCGTCCGTACGCAGCAGTCCAGATCCGCGACCGTATGCGCCCTTCGCGACGAGCTGCGCGTCCTCAGCTCCCGTTCACAGTTGGTTCACGCTCTGTCCCATCCGTAAGCCCAGGCCCGACCAACACCCGACGTCCATAGGCGTTGCGGCGTCCGTTTCCGTGCACGAGCTCAACCCCTCGCGTCCGTACGCCGGCGAGCCCGCGCATCCCGACTAGATCCACGCCGACGAGCCACCCTTAGTCCAGAGCCGAGCCAGCTAACCTCAGAACCGAGCTCAACAGACCAGATCTGCGTCGTTCAGCTCCGGCCCGAGTTGAACTGAGTGAGACCCGACCCGATCCATAGTCGATCAATTTTCCTAGTCTTTTTCGAGTTCCAATTTTTGATTCGGGTCATTTTTGAGGTGTACCCGCTTGATCTCTTTCTCCATGGCCTTAAGTATCAATTATATTTAATTATAAAAATACTAAGTGAAGATTTTGAGCATAATATGATTTATTTGGGATTTATTGTATTAAATGGAATTAAATTCGGAATTTATTGGAGGTTGAACCGAAAAATGTGAAACTAAATTGATAATTTCTATCTAGATATCTTGAGGCTTAGGTTTTAATTTCGTGAATTTTGGAGCCCGTTTGCTATATTAATCGGATTTTAGAATATATAGCCGAAATGCCCGATTTTTGTTAAATGAGTTAGTGGCTTGGAAATACTGTGAACATTTCACCATAAATTATACATATGCTGAAGAGTTTGTAGTTAAAATTTTATGATTTTTGGATGTCGTTTGATATGCCTACAAATTCGGAACTTTAGCCTCATTTTGTGAAAATTCTAGAAATTGATCCGGTTGAGACTTAGCTGCAGTTGTGGGTCCTAAATTCACTAGAAATTATGTTGAAATTAGGGTTTAAGTGTCGACTTAAAGTGAGTAGGTTTGCAGGTTAAGTAGAGAACCCTAGTTCTGCCTTTTTTTCGGACAGTCCGGATGAACTCTAGATCCGAGTAGAAAAGTTGTGCGTCGGCGAAGCCGTGTCCGTGCGTATGTACCTGGACTACGGTTGAACTGAGTTGCACCCAGTCAGACGAGCGACCAGTCGGTTCAGATCGAGCCGCCCGTCCAGTTCAGTCGAATCAGCCCGGACGATTCGGGAGTTCAGTTCAGAATATCGATTTGAGCGTGAACCGAGATTCACTATTTTTTCGAACCCAGTCAGATCAGTATAAGCCAGTTCATATAAAAACCAGATAGCCAGTTCAGATAAAATCAGACAAGTTAATTCATATAAACCAAATAAGTCAGTTCAGATATATCAGATAAGCCAGATCAGATAAAATCAGATAAGCAGTCCAGACTTAGAAAAATTTCAGAGAACTCTAGAAAAAGCCTAAAGACAATAATTTCCAAGAGTAGCTCATAAATCCTTTAAATCGAGATTAAATGATTTTAAAATCCTGCGATGGAACCTAGTAAGATCACATGATAATAAGAATCAAATCTTTCAGTTGAGCTTAATACTTAGTATATTTTGCTCAAACATTAGCTTAAGGAGAGTCGAGCCTCTGACAGCTACCATCATCCAGTCGCACTTGCCTAGCAGTACCAGCTTATCAGGTGAGGGTCATGTATTGTGTTTCACATCATCTTTAATTTCCGTACCATGTCCGAGGTATTGAGTAATGTTATATATCACCTCGGTGGAGGCCTTAACCTGCCTTAATGACCCATCGTAGGTTCTAGTGGAGGCCTTAACGGGCCTTAATGTCCCATCGGAGTGTGCACATGATCTAGCGGCTTCGGTCGAGCGACTTTTAGCTGAGTTTAGTTTAGTTCAGTTCTTATATGCTTAAGTCATGATATTGTTATTATTGATGTTGTTTTATTCAGTACTGATTTCTGCGGAGCATAGTGGTTTTCCTCATGCCCCCCACTAACTTTCTTTTTAGATGACGGAGTCCATCGTGGAGCGTGAGCACTGGTGGTGGACGTGGTCATACTATTTTTGTTACGCATGTCATGTCATTCATTTGAACATGTATTATTTATCATGCGAGTGCTTATTATCACTACAAGAAATTACATGTATCATGACGAAATTCGTGTGGCGAAAAAAAATCATCACCTTTGAGTGTTTTATGGTGAATAATTTGACAAATTGTCACTACATCATTGTATAATGTGACGATTACTACTGGCGTCAACATAGAATTTGTTTTTCGTCACATAATTGTAATTTACGTGACAATACATCAAAGTCGTCACCTTTATATAAAATATGACGAAATTTCATGTGACAGAATAAATATTGTCGTTGTTATTGTTTTTTAAGATGACACATTTGAAAAAAGCGTCATTATATAATTTTGTACTGTGACAATACATTACAATACATCTATATTCGTCATAGTAATACATAATATGACGAAATGCTATGTGACCAAATAAATTCGTCATTTTTATGGTATTTAAAATAACACTTACGGGTGATTCGTCATTATATAATTGTGCCTTGTGACGATACATTACACTACATCTAAATTCGTCACAGTAATACATTTTATAACGAAATCCAATGCGACAAAATACATGTCATCGTGTGTTTTGGTATTTACAATGACGCTTGTGATTAAATCGTCATTATATAATTTTCATTGTGAAAATTTAACCTAAATTTAACCTAATTGAATCAAATGATCCAAGTTAACCTAAGTAAAAGTTTATCAAAGTCCCTAAGTAATTCAAAGTGCCTAAATAATCCTAAGTGAGCCTAATTAATACCAAGTACCTAAAATGCTAAGAGAACACTCTGCCCAATTCTATCCCAAGTCCAAGACCCAAGTCAAGCCGGACCTTTGTGCATTTGAACTCGGCAACTCTTCACCCTAGCAACCAGCCTTAAATTCGGTCATCTTCAAAGCTCCCAACCAGCAGCTCACTCTCTCCCACACCAGCCACCACAAGCAGACCAAGGGAGCAGCCCTCCTAGCATAACCGCTCCTCTAATTCTCGGCCAACTTACCCACGACATCTCCCTCCAAGATGCAACCCTAAAGCCCCACCTTTTTAACCCCAAGCAACACCAGCCGCCATCCTCATTTCTACCCTCATCAGTTCACAAGTTTCATAAAATTTCCCTAAGTACTCCTTCAGCAAAACTCCTTTCTGGCCAGCAGATTTCTGGCATGTCCGAGAACCAAGCAGCTTCCGCCGAGTACCGAGCAGAACCAGCGCCAACCGAGAGTTAGACGTGGCTGAGAGAGCTGGCCATTTACGGCGACTAGCGAGCCCACCCGAGCACCGACAAGGAGCTCTGTTTCTGGCAAGGTGAGCCACCGGGTGCGGACTGACGAGCACCAGATTTCGACCAAGAGCAGCGATTCATGCCGAGCAGGCGAGCCATGTTCAGTAGCTGAGAGCTGGCCTTACCGTGACCGAGCCAGCGACTGAAAACCTCCAGTTTCTGAGGCTGTAGGAGACCAGGCCTTAGCAGCAGCCGAGCCTTGTCCACCCGAGAGCAGCCGAGAATTCCCAGCAGCACCCGAGAGCCATCGCCGAGCCTAGAACCAAGTGACTGAGAGCCTTAGCAGTTACCCTTTTTCCAGAAGAAAGGTAATTTGGCTGAGCCGATTTACCTCTTATATGGCCGAGTTTAGATGGCTTAAAAATTTAGTTAAAGAATAACAAAATGTCATGCTAATCTCTTTAGTAAAAGTTAAGCAGAAGAGAAGAACTTTGGCATGATTTGGCTTTGATTTGTGAAGTTTGCCGAGCCTCAGTTAATGTTAATTTCATGCTGCAAATTATGAGTGCAATGTGTTTAATTATCAAAAAAAGAAGAAGAATTTAGTATGCAAAGATATGTAATAAAAGCTTAAGAAAAGAGAAACAAGAATGATTATTGTTATCGCTTTGAGTTGTTGATCATTTGTTGAGCCATTGACATGTTAATTCTTGTTGTAGCATATGAGTTTATTTGAGTTTGAAAGATGAGTTAAAGAGAAGAAGATTATTAGGAAGATTATTGGTATTATTAGCCTTATGAATATATAAAAGTTTAAGAAAAGAAGTTAATAAAATCAAGTTGTGGCCTTGATTGTTTATGTTTTGCTGAGCCTCGGTCTAATGATAATTTCATGTTGAAAATTAAGAGTTTGGTGAAATTAAAGTTTCAGCAAAGAAGAGTTAAGTCAGACTCATTAAACTAGCAATTGTGTTGAAAAATATCTAATGAGAGTGCAAGGAAACTGATGTTAATGGGCTGTCATTTCTCATTTCTAAAGAATCTCGACTGCTTTCACACAATGGATTAAGTAGTGAACAATCTCGACTCCTTTCACACAATGGATTAAGTACTCCTTTCCAATCCAACCAAACCGAGCCTCGTATTTCTATAAGTAATTTATGTTCATGGTTTGTTGGTATAGGGCGTTTCTAAAATCAAACTGTTATCATGGGTAAAGGGCACGATGCTCCATGTGAATATAGAGGCAGCTTTTTCATGTTATTGTTTGGGGCAGTTCATGTTGTATTCTCCCATATACCTGACCTACAAAATTGCAGTGGCTCTCCATAATTGCAGCCATAATGTCCTTTCCGTACGCTTTCATTCGGTTGGCTCTTGGCTTTGCTAAAGTATTAGGTATTTCATATTTTATGCTCTGTTAATTTATGTTCTAAAATAAGATTCTCATTCTAAAGATGACTTCTGGTGAATGCAGAAAATGGTGAGATCAGGGATTTGAGCAGAGTGTCTACAACCACTGCCCCTCAGAAAGTATGACTCTCATCTCAGGCAGTTGGAGACATTGCTCTTGCTTTCACTTTTAACATAATTCTTTTGGATATCGAGGTTAGAATCTTTCTTGAGCTCTGTTCTACATTAGCTATTTTACTATTTATTGTGATGAAATTATACATACTTAAAATTATGAAAGACAAATGTGTAAATGAAGAATACTCTCAAGGCACCACCGGCCAAGAACAAGACAATGAAGAAGGCATCGACTTGTATTTATTACCAACTTTTTCTTTTATCTGTTGTGGGTCCTTCAGGTTTGCAGCTTTATGAAACCAAGCACCATGAAATCAGTTGACGGGCTTGGAATTTTATGATCCCTACTGGCTTGTCAACATTGCTATTGCATGTATAATTCTTCACTTTGTGGGGGAATATCATGTAGATCTCTCATTACTCAAATTTTCTATTTTTTTTTTCTAGGTTGGACATAGTGAGGGAAACCCTATAAGGATTTCGAATTCAGAAACTTTGTAAATATTTCATTTTACTTGATCCTGACAAGTTTCAACTACTTTTCTGTCTGCTTGTAGATATACAATAGATTTTTGAATGAGTATGAAGTCAAGCTCCCAATGCTTTCGAGGATGCTTGGATACTAATTTATCCAAAAAAATCCAATCATTTTTAATTCAACCACTTTTTTTAACTCAACTTTAACTCAACCCCACTATCATAAATATTATCAATATAATTAAATTAATATCAATCAATCATTCTGATGGGTGTACTCTCAGATCTGGAGTGAACCAGTGGTAAGGAGCTCAGATCTGTTTGAATCGCCTTCGAACCGTTGCTAAACCGCGAGAATACCTGCAAAAATTCAACGCCGGAGGTGTTTCTGGCGTAGAGCCTCCGACGCTCAAGTCAGTATGAGAGTGATGAAGAGAGGTTGCGCAACAGCTATGAGGGAGAGTGGAGAATGAATGAGAGTTAGGGTTTAGGGATACCTCTCTTCCTTTATATAGGAGGAAACACTTACTTGAAGTACCCAGAATGCCCCGATCGGTTCACTTGAAATGTCTAAATTGCCCTGGTTGATTCGTCTCCCCTTACTGCGGAGTCATGACAAGATTCCTTCTTATCCATTGGAGGATAAGAGACTTTAGGAGATACTACAAGTATATCGAGTCTTCAGTGTGCCTCACGTCTCGAGGTAGGAGAAATCGACATCGAGCATGGACGAGTCGACTTAAGATCTTCTAGATATTCGGAGGCTACGCCCTTGTTGGTCTGCCCAAACGGATGTCGACTACAGGGAAGTCGACTGCACAAAGTCTACATCCTCAAGTCGACTTGTATGAGATCGGCCGCTTCTCGCCGTTAATCATATGAAGAGTCGTCTTTGAGGAAGTCGACTTGAACATGTCGACATGTGAACGGTTTGAGCCACTTATCCGGTCGAGTAGAGAGCCTTTGGGCCGGTATATCCTTATATGACTATATCATCTAGTCCCCCCCAAAAAAATACGCTAAGCAGTTGACTGCTTAAGAGTAAATTTGGTGATGTGTGGTTGTGTAGTCTTCCTGCAATACTTGCTCGTACTTGCCTCTTCGATAACTCGTCTCGTCAGTTGATTGAGAAACACCTCAACCTCTTATGATTGCTTTTTCGGATAAGTCTGACGTTCTGACACCCTTTTTGAATATCAAATTTTGAAATTCCTGAAGTGATGCGCGTCACTTCAACCGCCGACTCCTCGAATTCCGTGCTTCATCAGGACCCTTAGATCTTTTGCTAATCTAACGGTCAACATCCAACACTACCGCTTATAAATACGCCTCAATCCCTTAGAGAACCACTTTTCGCATTCTCGGACTTCTTCCTCTCTCAGATTCCTCAAGCTTTCCGACGCTTCTCGTGTTTCGGTTTCACCGGCGTTCTCCGCTTCCGGCAACTTAAATTTTCTCAGAACAACCAACCAAGGCACCATGAGTAACTTTTTTATACTTTCTCTTACCTTTCAGATTTCTGTTGGTGTTTTTTTTTTCTTTGGTTTTTTTGGGTTTCTTGAACCTGTAGTTCCTGTATATTCTTTAGGTTCTTCGAATTTTTTTTTATGGATTTCGTGTTGAATCTTTCATGTGCATGTTTTTTTTTGGATCTGCTGTTTTTACTTTGTTGGTCTTCGACTACTGGTATGCAGTCGACCCTCGCCTTTTGTTGAGTTGATTTCTGTCGACTTAGTGGTCTTCTCTCTTCTCTTTTCCCTTTTCGAGTCGACTAAGGTCAACTTACTGATTTACTTAGGTCGAATTGATTGGGTATCTCGACTCATTATCTCCTTGTTAGTCGAGTTGCTTCGATCTATTCGTATTTCTCTACTATCTGTAGCAATTGCCCTTCCTTTGTCCTTTTATCCTCCGTCGATCCTTGCGAGTCGACCTTATTTGTTCTGGTAAGCCTTAACTCATGACTTTACTAACTTCGACCTCTTTCTTCTCTTTTCTTTAGCTTCCGACTCGTCTTCTCTCTCTGGCTCCATTGGTCGTCAAATTAATGAGTATGCTCACCAAGTCGATGAGTGCTCAAGCTCTGATTCTGTTCAAGTGACCGGCATTAAGATGATTTTTCCACCTCCCAACTCTCCTTCTCGCACCTCCGCTTCCATCGTCGACTGGAATGAATACGACCAAGCGCTTTTGGCGGGCGATTTGGTTGACGTCTCGAATAGCCCTTCTCGAGGAGGCTCTCCTCGCCTCGATCTGATTCCTCGAGGTATACCTCTTAGGTTCTTAGACATCCCTGTATATAGAACGAGTCCTGTGTCTATACCAATAATTACTCCTCTTCTCAATTCTCAAAATGTTGTATCAATAGCTTGTCCTGTAGTTAGGTTAGCCACTCTAAATCCTTTTTCTTATGCCTCTGCAGCCGAGGTCGAGGGCTTCCGGAACTTCAGTGGGCTCCCCTCTGATTGGGAACTAGTCGCCCCCGGCCCTGGCGACGATTTTGCTCATCCTCTTTCTGGCTGTCATACATTCTTCGTTGATCAAGTCGTTTTTGGTTTTCGTTTTCCCATCCAGGACGAACTCTCGATGATTAGAGATTTGTATAGTGTACCCATAAACCAGTTTACTTCCAATTCTATTCGCATCATGATAGCTTTCATAGTCGTCTCTCAAATAAAACTTCATTTCTTCTCACCCGAATTTTCCTTTTACTGTTATGGCTATCGATTTACCAAGGGCGCCCACTGCTTGGGTCGACGCGCCGGTGTCACCTTCCTTGAAGATTTGTCGTCAAATGTTACCGAGTGGAAGTTGAAGTTTGTCTTCATTCGACCTGCTCCCGACATGTATCCCTATGTAAATACTTGGATAACCTCCAAAGTAAAACAAAATAAACGGCCTCGTTCTGACGAGTTTGTCATGCTGTTGAAGGAGCTGAATAAATGTACATATAGTGCTCGTCAACTAATTAAGGACCGTACTTTGGTTAATCATGCCAAAATTGTCATTTACGAGGATCTTCCTCGTGTCGATGATCCCCGTAAGCTTTTGATATTTCCTCTTACGAAGTCGTCTTCATATTTTGATCCTTTCGTGTTACGATTGCTATCTTGCTATCTATCTTCTGTTTTACTGCTAACTTTTTCTTGTTTTATTTCAGTCAAGGCACTCAAGCGCTTTGAGGTGAAAAAGTAGCAGTCGGCTGAGAAGCCGGCTGGTGACTCAGTTCCTCTTCCTTCTCGACCCGGAAGCGGGTCCGGGTCGAGGCCTGCCGCGGCAGCAGTCGAGACGACTGCTGCGAAAAAATCTAGGGTCGAGATCCTTAGTGCTGCCAAGCAGCACAAGTCGTCGGGCTCCAGCTCCCGAAAGAGGGCCCAAGACGACCGGTCCGTTGTTCTGATCCCGGACGACCTAAAGCGCCGTAAGGTCAACAAGGGGAAAGGACCGACAGTCGAGAAGAAGTCCCCCGCCCCCATCACCGTGAAGGACGTGACGAACAAAATGCCTTCTCGGCTCTGGAATCATCCTGAGCCGTACAAGGTGGCCAGGTATCTCAACTCCCTCATCCCCGAGGACGACAAGGAACGTGTCGAGGGGAATCTTTATGAGCGTTCGAACTACGCCATTCAGTGCCTCTCTCGGGTATTTTCCTCTTTCAATCGACTTACTGTTGTTCTTTCCATTGGCTTTATTTATCTTTTCCTTATTCATCTCAAATGTTCTCTCGCAGTTTCTGGTTGCGGCACTTCCTTGCCTCGAGGAAGGGAGTAAGGCTCCCGCCGTCTCCACTAAGTCCCTCGAGGACAAGTGTGGGGCTCAGCGCCAGGAAATCGAGGCGCTGAAGGAGGACTTGGAGGCCTCAAGAGCCCTTGTCGACAAGCTGAAAGCCGACAAAGCCGTGGCTCTGCACCTGAATGGCAAGCTTAAGGACGACCTCGACAAGGCTCGTGATGAATGCCTAGTCGAGAGGGAGAATCGCATCGAGGAGGGGCGCAGAACCTTCTTGAAGTCCCCCATGGGCGCCATCTTTTTCGAGACTTATCGCTAGGAGGTCGTCAAAGCCTTTTGCAATTCCCCTGCCTTCCTCGACAAGCTCTGCCCTGCTACCGTCCAATACTTCGATTATGCTTTTGACGCGTGGGCGGCGGTAGTAGAGGGGTCTGAGTTTGCTAGAAAACTCGACCACAAGGAGCTCAAGGAGACGCTTCCTGACCCTGAGGGTTATGAGGGTGACTCGTCTCTTCCAGATGACTACCCGTGGTGGTCGGGACTCGAGACTTTGGTCATTCACAAAGCTGGCCTAAGTGCGCAACTCGAGGTTTCCCCCGCCCCCCTAGTTGGTTCGACCGAATTAGTCAGGCCAGAGGGGATTGGTCATGAGGAGAAAGTTGAGGAGCAGGGGACCGAGCCGCTTGTCGACGCGGATGCCGAGGAGAAGGGCGATGAAGATGCCGATGCTGAAAAGACCGCGACGGTCGTAGAGGGTGGAGACGACACCGCTGAGAAGTCAGATGCTGACTCTTAAGTGTGTTTGTTTAATTTGGGGCTGTGTCGATGTTTGTTTTGAATTTGTAATAGTTGTTAAAGTATTAGTCGTCCTTGGCCTGTTTTCGAGGTTTGTAAAGGTCAGGACGACTCTGCATGTAATGAAATTCTTCTTATCAATATAACTATCTTTTTTCTATCTCGTTGTTTTTGTTGTCGTACTTTGCTAATTTTCTTTTGTTCAAGTTTCCATGTCACCCGTATTTCAAGTTATTTCGTTGTCATTTCCTTATACCTTCTCCCCTACCCTTCTTGCGAGCTGGTCGAAGTCGAGCAATAGTTTTAGCAGCTTCGTAGCTGATAATCGTAAGTTTTTCAACTCGTCTTCTCCCCAACCCTTCTTGCGAGCTGGTCGAAGTCGAGCAATAGTTTTAGCAGCTTCGTAGCTGATAAACGTAAAGTTTTTCAACCCGTCTTCTCCCCAACCCTTCTTGCGAGCTGGTCGAAGTCGAGCAATTGTTTTAACAGCTTCGTAGCTGATAAACGTAAAGTTTTTCAACCCGTCTTCTCCCCAACCCTTCTTGCGAGCTGGTCGAAGTCGAGCAATAGTTTTAGCAGCTTCGTAGCTGATAAACATAAATTTTTTCAACCTGTCCTCTCCCAAACTCTTCTTGCTAGCTGGTCGAAGTCAAGCAATAGTTTTAGCAGTTTCGTAGCTGATAGATGTAAGTTGCGTTATTCGGGTTGTGCTCTAGCTGCATAGCTGATAGATGTAAGTTGCATTATTCATGGTTGTGAGCTTTGTAGTGTGCTCGAGATTCCGCTCGAGAATTTCAACTTCATAGTTATATTAGTCGACTTCGTAGTCGTAGGCTTCGTAGCCCGCTAAATATTCCACTCAAGAGTTTACAACTTCGTAGCTGTGTTAATCGACTTCGTAGTCGAAGGCTCCGTATCCTGCTTGAGATTCCACTCGATTGTTTACAACTTCGTAGTTGTGTTAGTCGACTTCGTAGTCGAAGGCTTCGTAGCCTGCTCGAGATTCCACTCGTGTTTACAACTTCGTAGTTGTGTTAGTCAACTTCGTAGTCGAAGGCTTCGTGGCCTGCTCGAGCTTCCACTCGAGTGTTTACAACTTCATAGTTGTGTTAGTCGACTTCGTAGTCGAAGACTTCGTAGCCTGCTCGAGATTCCACTCGAGTGTTTACAACTTCGTAGTTGTGTTAGTCGACTTTTAGTCGAAGGCTTCGTAGCCTGCTCGAGGTTCCACTCGAGAGTTTACAACTTCGTAGTTGTGTTAGTCAACTTCGTAGTCGAAGGTTTCGTAGCCTGCTCGAGGTTCCACTCGAGAGTTTACAACTTCGTAGTTGTGTTAGTCGACTTCGTAGTCGAAGGCTTCGTAGCCTGCTCGAGGTTCCACTCGAGAGTTTACAACTTCGTAGTAGTTTGAATTGATTTCATAATCATTGGAGATTTAGCCGGCTACATAGCCGTTTTGAAAAATTCAATTTTCCAGGCAATCATAATAAAGTCGACGCATAAACATAAGAAACATAATTGGAGCATAAACTTGAGATTCATTCCATCATTGAATTTGATTCGAACATTGTTCAGTACAAAAAGAAGTTTTGAAACATTGCCTTAAGCGTAAAAGCGCTTGAGATGGATCACGTGCCAGGATCGTGGGAGTTTTCGACCTTCTCCATCCTCGAGTTCGTATGCACCTCTCTCGAGCACCTTTGTGATAGTATAGGGTCCTTCCCAGTTAGCTTCGAGTTTCTCGACATGTTTGAGAGCGTCGGCTCGTTTGAGGACGAGATCCCCCACTTGGAATCGTCTGGTTCGGACCTTCCTGTCGAATGCTGTGCGCATCTTCTGTTTATATTCGACGGATCGTACCCAAGCTTCCTCTCGTCCCTTCTCTATTAGGTCGAGGGCTTCCTCGATCATCTCCTCGTTTTTCCTTTCTTCATAGAATGCCGACCTGTGAGAGTCCAGGCCGACTTCTACCGGCAGCAATGCATCCATCCCATAAACCATGTGAAATGGAGATTGTCCCGTCGAGCTCCTTGGAGTCGTCCTATAAGCCCATAGGACTGTCGTCAACTCGTCGACCCAGGCTCCCGACGCTTTCTCCAATCTCTTCTTTAACCCTTGGAGAATAATTCGATTGGTTACCTCAACTTGCCCATTTGCTTGCGGGTGTGCGACCGAAGCAAACCGTTGTTTAATTCCCATGTCGAGGCACCAGGCTTGGATCCGCTTTCCCTGGAATTGAGTTCCGTTATCCGAGATTAGCACTTTTGGGACTCCGAATCGACAACAGATATTGTTGAATAAGAACTGGATCATTTTTTCCTCGGTAATTCGGGCCCAGGGTTCCGCCTTGAACCACTTGCTAAAATAGTCGACTGCGACTACCAAGAATTTTTTTTGTCTCGTCCCCATCGGCAACGGGCCCACCAGGTCGATTCCCCATTGAGAAAGGGGATTGGAGAGTTTATTGTCGTCATGTATTCGGCTGGAATGTGAGTGATTTGCTCGTGGCGTTGACATTTTTCGCACTTCTGGACTAACTGTTCTGCCGCTGCTCAAATCTTGGGCCAATAATAGCCTGCTCGCAGGGCTTTCCAAGTCAAAGCTCGAGAACCCACATGTGCTCCGCAGCATCCCTCATGGATTTCTTTTAGAACATGGTTTCCTTCTTTTTCAGAAACACATCGCAAATGTGGCCCGACCAACGACTTCTTATACAAGATCCCGTCGACTTCAAAATACTTGCTTAAATATCGAGCCATCTTTTACGCCTCTTGCTTGTCTCCTGCAGGGAATCGACCCTACAAGAGTTCGCGAATCTGCTTTCTCCAATCATCCTTTTCGTCGACGTCCATTGCCTCACTTAGAACACTTCCTTCCAAGTGCATTGTAGTGATATGATTTCCCACCTTTCCTTCGTTTGAGCTTGCAATCCTTGCGAGCCAGTCGGCTCGTTTGTTTTCTTCTCGCGGGACTTGTGTTAGCTCAAATTTTTCTAGGCCTTGTATTAGACACTGGATTTCCTCAACATATTTCAGCATTCGATCCTCCTTGATTTCGCAATTCCCCAGCACTTGTCCCACAATGCGCCGTGATCTCCGTCGCACCACCCCCTATCGCAAGTTGGATTCCTTTGATTAGTGCTTCATATTCTGCTTCATTATTCGAGGCCTTGAACCCCATTCTGATGGCGAAGTCGAGATGCTCGCCCTCGGGAGACATGAGGACGACTCCCAGACTGGACCCTTTGGCCGCAGAGGATCCGTCGACATGCATAATCCATTTCCTTTCCTCTCCCTTGGTGCCTTCTTGAATAAAATCTGCCAAAGCTTGGGCTTTTATGGCTCGTCTCGGCTCGTATTTGATGGAATATTCACTCAACTCGACTGCCACTTAACGAATCGATCTGAGACAGTAGGTCGACCCAATGTTTCTCCCACTTGAAAGTTAGTCCTCACCACTATCGTATGATTCAGAAAATATGGCCTCAATTTTCTGGCCGTTACCACGAGTGTTAAGGCCGCCTTCTCGACCTCGGGATATCTCGTCTCCGCCCCTTGGTGTACCCGGCTTGTGTAATAGATCGGCTGCTTGGAACTCCCTTCTTCTCGCAGTAGTACCGAACTCAGAGAGACTTCCCCCACCGAGATGTACAACACCAACTCGTCCCCTGGCTTAGGCTTGGTCAGCAGGGGCAACTTGCTCAAAAACTCCTTCAATTTTTCAAAGGCCATCTGTGCCTCGTCATTCCACTGGAAAGTCGTCTTCTTCTTGAGCAATTTAAAGAAAGAAAAACTCTTCTCGGCTACTCGAGCAATGAATCTGCTCAATCCCGCGATTCTTCCCGTCAGGACCTGTACTTCTCTTATGTTTCGCGGTGGTGCCATGTCGAGTATGGCCCTCACCTTCTCTTTGTTCACCTCAATTCCTCGTTCTGTGACAACGTATCCCAGAAATCGCCCCGCCTTTACTCCAAAGGCACATTTGCTCGGGTTCAACTTCATCCCAAACGTTCTAAGGGTGTTCAATGTTTCCCTTAAATCGTCTAGGTGTGAAGTCGAGGACTTGCTTTTCACCAAAATGTCATCGACATAAACTTCCATATTCCGTCCAATTTGGGGTTTGAACATGCGATCCATCAATCATTGGTAGGTTGCTCCTGCATTCTTGAGTCCAAAGGGCATGACGATATAACAATATGTTCCTTTGCTCGTCACGAAACTTACTTTACTTTGATCCTCCGGGGCAAAGGGAATTTGGTGGTACCCTTGGGATGCATCCATCATGCTCAACAACTCGCAACCAGCTGTGGAGTCGACTACCTGATCGATTCTTGGCAAAGGATAATGGTCTTTTGGGCATGCCAGTTCAAGTCACGAAAGTCGATGCACATACGCCATTTGTTCAGTGCTTTCCTCACCATTATTGTGTTAGATATTCACTCAGGGAATTGAATCTCTTTGATGTGTTTGGCTTTCAGCAACTTATCCACCTCGACTTCAATTGCTTTGTCAATTTCAGCCCCATGATGCCTGAGTTGTTGCTTCACCGGCTTTCTGAGGGGGTCGACATTGAGTTTGTGTTCCATGACTTCTGGGTCGATTCCTGTCAGCTCTTCAGGGGAAAAAGCAAAGATGTCCCTGAATTCCTTCAGCAACTCCACCAATTGTTTTCGTAATTCATCCTCCAACTCTCTCCCAACTTTTGTGGTTTGGTCCTCCCTCTCTCCGATTTGGATTTCCATTATCTCTCCATGGGGCTCGAGATCACTCCCTCTCGGCCTCTTCTCGCTCGACATTGGCTTCTTTCCTTCTTTAATTTCGGCTCGTTGATTAGTTTTGATTGCGATTTGGTAACATGTTATTGACAGCTTCTGGTCCCCTCGAGCCTCTCCTACTCGATCTCCAACGGGGAATTTCAATTTTATGTGGTATGTCGACACTATTGCTTGGAAAGCATTGAGCGCCGGCCTACCAAGGATCACATTGTATGCCGACTCGACGTCGACAACTACAAATCTCACCATGTTCACCTTCCTTAAGTCACTTTTCCCTAAAACGACCGCGAGCATGGTTTCTCCTAGGGGAGCGGCTTCCGATCCATTGAATCCAAAGAGTGACGTGTGTAGAGGTGTGAGTTCAATGTCGAGTTCCATTCTTTTGAGACATTTATAGAAAATCACGTTCATTGAGCTTCCTGTGTCGACAAACACCCTTTGCACCTCGTACCCCGATATCTATGCGGTTATCATTAGGGCATCATTGTGGTTTATCGACTTCCCTCACGTCAGCAGGCCCGAAGTTCATCACTGGTCCGCTCTCATCGACCTGGTGCACCTCGACTTTAGCATATCGACCTCGAGCATATGCCTTCCTCGCTCGATTGAAATCCCCATCTGTCGAACCTCCAAAAATCATGTTAGTTACTCCCCTTTTTTGTGGGAGTTCCTCCTTCTCTGGTGATCTTGCCCTCTTGCGCGGGATTTTGCTTCTCTCTCCTCCTACTCGACCTCTCGCGGTCTTTGTATATGAACTCCTTCAGGTGACCTGCCTTTATCAGCCTCTCGATTTCGTCTTTAAGATGTCTGCAATCATCAGTGTTGTGCCCATAATCATTGTGGAATCGACAGTACAAGTTACTTTTGGGCTTCACTGGTCCATCCTTTCTCGTCCGCGGCCATCTCACCACGTCGGCCCAGATCTCTCTTTCCATTACTTCCAGTATTCTCGCATGGGGAGCCGACAGGGGTGTGTATTGAATCGGCCTCCATCCCTTGGATCGTCCTTCATCCCCTGTCAGCTCGAGGTGATCCTCTCCTTTCCCCAGTCGAATGAGTCTTCTTCTCATTCTTGTCATCTCGACTTTTAGTCTGGGACATCTTTATACTTTGCATGTAGTCGATTTTCGCTTCTTCGACATTCATGTATTTAGCACACCTTCCCAATACGTCGTCGAAGCTCCTACCAGGTCGCTTGGACAAAGAATTCTTACACAACCCTGGTAGCATTCCCCTCGTCAGTCCTCCCGATTTGATTTCCTCTGTCGTTGTCGGGCACTCAACACACGCCCTTGTAAACCTTGCCACATACTCTCTCAGCGACTCGCCCTTCTTTTGCTGCATACTGATTAATGAGAGGTAGGACTTGTCCTGCACCCTAACACTTGCAAATTGATTTAGAAAGGTCGAGCTGAAACCATCAAAGTCCTTAATCGACCCAGCTGGCAATTGGTGGAACCAGTCCTGGGCCGACCCTGTCAGAGTCTTCAGGAAAGCGCGACACTGCACCGGGTCACTGTAGTGCTGAAGCACTGCCATGTTTTCAAAACTCCTCAGATGTCGAGACGGGTCAGTGGAGCCATCGTACCATATGTTCAACTCCCTGAAGCCTTTAGGTAAGTCGGCTCTCAGGATTTGCTGTGAGAATGGGTGTTCCTTCGCCCCTCTGCTCTTCCTTCCCCCGACTCGAGCCTGCAAGTCGCGGACCTGGGCCAGAAACTGCTTAAACGTCTCGTCCCTCACCTGCGGGTTGACAGTTCGAATAGAGGACTCCTCCTCGTCCACCCGTCTGTTCTGCTGCACATTCGATTGGGCCTGCTGCTCGATACGAGGCTGTTGTTCGACCCGCGGGTTCTGCTCGACCCGTGGATTCTGCTTGACCTGGACCACTTGCTTCATCTGGGCGGCCACAGCTTCAGCGATTATCTTTTGCATCTCGCTCCTCGTCATCGTTAGGGTCTGCTCCTCGACGCGAGATTGTGTTTGTGTCCGCTCCGGCACCTCCTGGATCTGCTTTCCCTCGCGTCGAGACATCTCCATTAGATCATTTTCTCCAACATTTAGATTAGGGTATTGACTTGTTCCTACTTGGTTCAACACTTGCACCTTCATCCCGGGTGGAGTAATGGGAGTTTCTCCACTCAGATTCAACCCCGGTGGCGGAAGTCCCCAAAATGGTGGTAGTCCCAGCATCTGTACCACCGGAGGTCGAGGGTAGAGAGAGAGGTGGTGGTCTCCTGTCTGTCCAAGCCCCCTTGAACTCCTCATTCATGTTCCTCTGCAAACCTTCCTTCTCAGCCATCAGAAACAGATCGGAGCTAGGTGTAGAGCTCTTAATTCCTTCAAGAACTCGCCACAGACGGCGCCAATGTGATGGGTCTACTCTCAGATCTGGAGTGAACCGGGGGTAAGGAGCTCAGATCTGTTTGAATCGCCTTCGAACTGTTGCTAGACCGCGAGAATACCTGCAAAAACTCAACGCCGGAGGTGTTTTCAGCGTAGAGCCTTCGACGCTCTAGTCAGTATGAGAGTGATGAAAAGAGGCTGTGCAGCAGCTATGAGGGAGAGTGGAGAATGAATGAGAGTTAGGGTTTAGGGATACCTCACCTCCTTTATATAGGAGGAAACACTTACTTGAAGTACCCAGAATGCCCCGGTCGGTTCACCTGAAATGTCTAAATTGCCTTGGTTGATTCGTCTCCCCTTACTACTGAGTCATGACAAGATTCCTTTTTATCCATTGGAGGATAAGAGACTTTAGGAGATACTACAAGTATATCGAGTCTTCAGTGTGCCTCACGTCTCGAGGTAGGAGGAATCGGCATCGAGCATAGATGAGTCGACTTAGGATCTTCTAGATATTCGGAGGCTACGCCCTTGTTGGTCTGCCCAAACGGATGTCGACTACAGGGAAGTTGACTGCACAAAGACGATATCCTCAAGTTGACCTATATGGGATCTGCCGCTTCTCGCCATTAATCATATGAAGAGTCGTCTTTGAGGAAGTCGACTTGAACATGTCGACATGTCAACGGTTTGAGCCACTTATCCGGTCGAGTAGAGAGCCTTTGGGCCGATATATCTTTATACAGCTATATCACATTCTTACACACCACAACCTTAATTCACTATTTATCCACTCACATAATTTTAACTAACCATCACTTCAAAATCATCTATCTCCTACTTTTACATCAAATCAAATTTAATTATTTTATTTTAAGTATTATTTTAATATACCCACTAACAACTAACCATATCACCTTTTTCAAAATTAACCAAACCAAACCAAACCAAAAAATCCATGCAAATCTAAAATTTTTTATATCCAAGCATCTCATGTTTCAAGTTAAGCATTTGCTGGCTCTGCTTTAGGACTGCTTATGTGGCATCAACAACCGGGCTCGCCATACTTTTTCCATACTTAACCGAAGTCTTGGGAGTTCTTGGGGCTGAGTCTTTGGCCTTTGGCGATTTATTTCCCCATGCAAATGTACTTTGTGTAGGATAAGGTGAGAGCTTGGATGGGCATCTGGATTGTCCTTCAAGCTCTCTGGATATTCGGCTTGGTGTGCACTGATTTTGCTTTTATCGGGTTGGTTGAAGGCCTTATAGAACATATTTATTGTTGATTAAACAACATTTGGCCTTTCACTTTTTTGTTGGGTGAATGATTTACTAATTTCGTAATCATAGAGCTAATAATTTCTTGATAAAAGAATTCGTCACTTTTGTATGTTTTTTGAGACAATGAATATTTCGTCACTACTTCTATTTTTTGTGACATTTTTATCGTCATACATAAAATTCGTTTATGTGACGACCAATATTTTGTAATTATAACATAGCTCTTCTATGACGAATTATATGAAATATGACGAATTTTATAATGAAAATGTCACAAAGATAATCGTCACTGAAATTTTATAAATTCGATAAGATAATAAAATTCGTCACTAAAAAACAATATTTAGATGACAAAGTTAAGTTTTCGTCATTTAAAACTTGTCTTTTTATTACAAAATAATTGTTTACATGACAAAATTCTCATAATAATCGTGATGAAATTATCATTATGAAAGATGACCAAATAACATGACTATACATATGATCGTCATTAAAAGTGAAATATTTTGTGACGATTTCGAAATTTGTCACCTTGACCTATTATGACACGGCTACGGTGACGATCGTTGTGACGATAAAATTTCGTCATCTATTTGCTTTTGTGACGAAAAATAAGGTTTACATGACGAAATTTATCGTCATGTTTCTGAAATTTCTTGTAGTGTATGTTTCCGTTTCCGCATATGCAGACCAGTCTGTATTATGAAACTTCAGATAACATGCATGTGTAATGCCTTTATCTCCATTAATGGATTTGATTAGGTTGCATGTATTTATTATGTCTGCATGAGAAAAAGATAAGAAAAGCAATAGAGTAGAGTTTTAGTAGCACCCCGCGAGTCAGTTAAGTATTTTCGAAAATAAAAGATAGCGTTTTTCGAAATTAAAAAGCAAAAAATTTAACTCTGATTTTCAAAAGCCTAGAAGTAGAAGGCTGGGTGTTACAATATCCTCGCCCAACCCAGCTTGCGAGCTGTTCTAAGTTGTAATCTATGAGTCAATTTAGGCACCCTAAAGTTGTGTTAACTTAGAAAAATTTTCAATTCACGACCTCGCTCAACCCAGCTTGCGAACTGTTCAAAATTGGAATCAGCGAGCAGCTCTAGGCAGCATAGAGCTGTTATTAACTTAGAAAAATTTTCTATTCATGACCTCGCCCAACCCAGCTTCTGAGTTGTTCAAAGTTGGAATCAGCGAGTTGCTCTAGGCAGCTGTTGACGGGCGTTTCCGGTCAACGGTTAAAAAGTTAAATAATGGAAAGAAAATAAGGAAAAGACAAAGAAGTACGGTTTAATTGCGGTTTTATTAGATGATCACGAGGTCGGCCTCTCGTACGAGGTCAGCACTTGCGATATACTTTGAGTTTTCTTACAAGAGTTTCTTACAAATCTTTAGAGAGAGAAAAATATGAGTACAAGTAGTTGGGATTCAACAACCCAAAATAAATGAAATGGGCTGCTATTTCTAGTGGCCTTAAATGTGACACTGTTCAGGCACTGTTCATCGGTCTTGTCGCACAGTGTTCTTTGCTGAGTAGTTCGGCGCCTCCCTAACAGAATTTAATGCGATTTGAGGTTTTCCTCATCATTGTCTGACGGGCATTTAATGCTGACAGGCTTTATGTCTTGGCTAGGGGAGGTAGGTCAACAGGCTAGGGCGTCCCATCCATTAGCCAATGATTACCCTCCAAGTGGCATTATTATAATACTATCGAGATCGACACCTTCATTGCAGGGGCCCGTCTTGAGACTCCAAGTCGGCACCTTTTCTTTGCTTGTTCCTCCGGTCCTGGGGAACCTTTCTTCCAGACCGTCACTCTTCAGGTCGACATTGGGGCTTCATAGTCGCACACGCCGGACTGGCGGACGGACTCATGGGAACGTCTAGGTCAAAAAATATTCCGGTCCAGCTCGGCACTTTCTGAGTGGACCGGGTCTCCGGTTCGGCTCTCGAACTCGGGTGTCAACATACAGGCCCCCGAGCTCAAAGGGGGTGTCTTCAGCATCCTCTGTGAGGTCGCTACCCAAAAGCGCATCCAAGGTCGGCACTCAGATCATACTTGGCAAAATTATCTACCGTTTGTTATGCACACCTTTCCCAGACCCGAAACGACGGTTCATTTAATGCGTCGTGACTGTTACGCTTCCTGCAAATCATGAAAAGTCGCGTCGATTCAGAGTCTTTACACGTGTCATGCGATGATTCATCCGCATCAAACGGCGTGTCGTTTCGGTGAAGCGGCGGCTTCTGGGGCGCGTGATACTCACGCGGTTCTTTTGGAACCATCAGATCGCTTGAATCCTGACCGTTAGATCGAGCCTTTAATTTCAAATTTCAAACGTTGTGCCACGTGTAACGCTGTGATTGGCTCTCGGTTTGTTTATATATTCGTCTCCTTCTTCTTCAATGAGTTTTTTACCTTCACGATTTCCGAGCAACCGAACCTTCGAGCAGTCAGACTTCCGAGCAGAATTTCAGAGCAATTTTCGAGATTTCTTGCGACTTCCTAGTGATCTTCACACCGGTAATTTCGCTTATCCGAGACCTTTTCCTCTATTTTCTTTCGATTATGTCGAATTTATCCGACCGCACTGCGAACCTCCCCGCCGGAGATGGCGGTTTCACGGCGGAGGAGACCGGGGAGTTGGTGGTCTACTCCCCCCCGGCGACTGGGACGGCGCAGCCGCTCCGAGTTACCCCAATTTCTGCCGTCCATGTGACGTCGGTGGCGGCGGCGACGGGACCGCTTCGAGGGGAATGTTCGGCCTTCCCCACGATCGAGATAATTGACCTCGGGTCAGGCCAGTCCGACGCCGACGAGGGCGAGAAGAAGTCCGGCTCCGCCTCTCCCGTCGAATCTGACGTAGACGCCGAACTAGTCGAAGAGACTCTTCGGGGTGACACTCGCGGACGAGAGCGGGTCCCCATGGGTCGTGAGGACACCGAGACCGACGCCGCGGTTGAGGCTGCCACCTCGGCCCCTCCAGGGTGTTGGTGCCGCCCTCCGCGGGTGTGGCCCTCCACCGCCTCGGCTACTGCCTGGACAACCCCCTCAGTGCTGACGGACCTCGATCTGGCCAAGTTGAGGGGCAAGGCCTGCTTTGGCGCCGGGGTGAGGATTTTCGCCCCTTACGCAGGCGAGCGTATACACTGCCCTCCGCCGGGTTGCATCGGCGTCTATCGGTCGAGCATCCTACTCGGCCTCAGATTTCCGTTGCCGGGGGCCTTGAATGACATCCTATGCGACCTCGGCATAGGCATAAGTCAGCTCGTGCCGACAGTTTTCGCTCGGCTCGTCGGCCTCATCGTTCTGTTCCGCCAACAAGGATGGGCGGACCCGACGAGCGCCGACGTGGGGTCCTTATTCGTTTTCAAGAAATCCGGGGAGACCGGCAACTATTACAGCTCGGTTGCCCCGGGCGTGGACAAGTCGCTGATCCACAAAGTCCCTGAATCTCTACACGGCTATTTGCCGGAGTGGTTCTGGGTCGGCGGCGAATAGAGGGCGCCCGACGCAGCCCGGCACCCTTCCACTGAATTCATCTCAGGCCCTTGTAAGTGTCTTTTCACTTTGCTTCTGATGTTCTGATTTATTGTTTTTCTATGCTAACAGGTCGGTGTTTGCGTTTCAGTCCATAACCCCCGCGTCGAGCCGAGTGACGAGCTGGTGGCGAAGGTCGAAACCTTACTGGGACTTCACGAGGATAAGCGTCTCTACAAAGACCTTGTCGCGGAGAGTAGTTTGGTTCTACACAACCTCTGTCCGGAGTATAACAGCAAATCGTTTGAGCCCGGTATTTCTCTTTCCTTTAATAGCAGTTGGTTATCTATTTTACCTTTCGTTACTTATACCCGACTTTTGCTCGAGCAGTATACTACCCCCTCCTACGTGAGTGTGGGTTCAGTTCTGTCAAAGAGGCCACTAAACACGCGCGCGCCAACCCGAACCCGCTCAAGGGAAGGAAGATGGCCAGCCGGATGGATTTCCTGACGAGGCAGGGCAAGAAGAAGACCTCGGGATCTAGTTCAGCTGCGACTTCGACTCCCGCCCCGACGAATCCACCTACCGAGGTGGTCCCTCCGAGGGAAGCCCGGGCCCCATCGGTTCCGGCGGTCGAGGCGCTGCTAATCAGAGTCTCCCCCCGCGACAGAGGAAGCGCCGGCTCTTTGCGGAGGAACCGGACGAGGAGGAGGTGGACGCTGAGGTGAGGAACGAGGCCCCCCCGCCCCTGAAGAAGAAAGCTGTTGCGGTAGAGGGGACCGCCCTGGCCGGCGAATCGTCGGCCTTTGTGCACCAGGCCGGGTCCTCTACCTATATCCCGGTGAACCCGAGCCGCAAGGCCAGCCTTGCCAAGCGCCTTGAGCGGTTTCCCGACCAATGGTTCATAGATTCGAGGTCGGCAGTTCCGCTCGAGTTGCCGAATCCCCATCGTCTGCCGGGGGAGGTGTTGTCCGCCGCGCGCGCCGTTATGACGTCCTGGACCCCAACGGCCGAGACGGCGGTGGCCATGCTCTCCCCGACACAACTCGTTCATCATTCGATGGTGACCATGGGCCGGGCCATGGTCGAGCTGGTGCACGCTGCGGGGGCGATGCAAAAGGAGGTGGCCGCCCGTGACAAGGCCGAGGAAGATCTCGCCACCGCCAAGGGCCGTATCAGTGAGTTGAAGGACGAGGCCAAGAAGGTCTCGATGCTGGAAAACGAGCTCTTCCTTCAGCGGGGAGCTGTCGCCGTGGCGGAAAAGGCGGCTGCTAAGGCCGCGGAGGACTTGACCCGCGAGAGGGCGGCTTGGGCCGAACAGAGGGAGGAGCTGGAGTTGCGGCGGGCAGTTGAGTTGTCGGAGAGTGAGAAGCGCCGACACGAAGAGGTGGTTGGGCTGGAGGAGAAGCATAAGGCCGACCTAGTCCACCTCTCCGAGCTGCACGCCGCCGAGATGGCCGCGCTCAAGAAGAAGCATGAAGTGGAGGTCGCCGGGCTGGTAAGCTACGGAAATAGGCTGACCTCACAGCTCACCCTTTTGAAGGAGGCCGCCAAGCAAATTGATGGCGAGCCCATCGTTCTCCCTCCTCCGGCAACCTTCGCCGAGGTCCAAGCTCAATATTTTGAAGAGATGAGGGAGAGCATGGATATGGCGGCGGCCTTCAACCTCTACTGGCTATTCCAGAGGCTAGATGCCGGGGTACTGTCCCTCGACGATTTCCGGGCCATCCTCTCCGAGAAGGCGGGCCGGTATGACTTGGATTTTGAGGGGCAGGTCTGCGAGGTCGACGCTGATGAGGCCGTCGTGGTCCGGAAGCTCCGGGGTTGGGACGATGACATTATCGTCGGTTTCGAGAAATTCGGCGCCGTTCCGACCCTGGAGACGTGGAGGCTGGCCCCTGGGGAGCTTCTGCCGGCGTACAAGCCGTTCGCCCCCAAAGCCGAGCCCGAGTCCCGGCCGAGACGCGGGGTCGTGCTGTCGGTGATTGCCGAGATGGAAGAGGCGGAGAAGGCCGCGGCTGTGGTGAAGGCGCGGCGGACGCCGAGGCAGGGGTCGGCACCTCGGGGTCGAAGGGAGCTGATGAGTCGGTGATGGCCGGGGCGGCGACCGAAACAATTGGTGCCGAGGGGGCGGAGACAGGCGCCGAAA
Organism: Striga asiatica; assembly: GCA_008636005.1. Classification (NCBI taxonomy): domain Eukaryota; kingdom Viridiplantae; phylum Streptophyta; class Magnoliopsida; order Lamiales; family Orobanchaceae; genus Striga; species Striga asiatica. Next base: position 151,309 of record BKCP01006027.1, on the reverse strand, counting down.
CTGTCGCCGAAGCTGTCGCCGGGGGTCCCGACCCCGTTGTTTAGTTTTGGCCGCCTGTGGCCTTATTTTTCTGAACAATTTATTTATGTAATGAATATTTCTAACTTTTATCCTTGAATGCATGGTTTGTCACATTTTGTTTATGTTTGAACGTTTTTATTCTTGTCTTCGTTGGGTGAACGTGTTTGTTTCCGATTTTTCCAAGTGTAGGCTTGGTGCCGTGTTGAATATCTGTTTACTTACATGGCCGAGCCCGAGGTTGGGCTCGGTACTTTTTATTTACTTTGTATTTTTCATTCCTTACATTGGCGCGATGGCCTTACCGGGCTACTTTGTCGAGCCCGGCTCGCGCCGGTCGAGTCATCGTACTGACCCGGCCAGCACATAATTATGTGGCAGCTTACCTGACCGGTCTCGCGTTCGGACTCGGAGGTATTATTGGCCTGACTGGGCTTCCTAGTTGAGCCCAGCTAGTGCCGACCAGGTCATCGTGTTGATCCCGGCCGACACTTCGTTCCTTACGTTAATTACGCCGCCTCGACTTAAACTATACTTACTAAAGGCAAAAATAAGACTACAAAATAAGAAATAAAAAGCATACGTCTCTACAAGCCTTATCTATTTTTACAAAGTAAAATTACAAAAATGAAAATACAAGATCGCCCTAGACCTATTGGTAAATTTTTTTTAAAAAAGCCGAATTCCATGGGTATTGGTGGGGGGTGCCGTCCAGGTGTTCGAGACGATAGGCCCCATGTGGGAGGACCTCGCTGATTTTGTAGGGCCCTTCCCATTTCGGCTTTAGCGGTCCGGGGTCTGGCCCCGTTATCCTTTTTAGCACCAAGTCGCCGACCTGATAGGAGCGGGACTTGACTCGGGAATTGGTGTATCTCTCGCTTCGTCTATTGTATGCCGCGTTTCTGAGCTCGGCTTGTGACCGGTGCTCGTCTACCAAGTCGAGACTCGCTCTTAACGACTCGGAGTTGGACTCCTCCTCGAAGTTGGCTACTCGAAAAGTTGGGGCGCCGAGCTCGACAGGTACCATCGCTTCGGTCCCGTATGCTAGGGAGAACGGCGTCTCTCCCGTAGATGACCTCGTTGTTGTGCGGTACGACCAGAGCACGTTCGGGAGTTCTTCCGGCCAGGTTCCTTTCGCGGCTTCAAGTCGGACCTTGAGTCCGTGTTTGATAATTTTGTTGACGGCTTCGACTTGGCCATTGGACTGAGGGTGGTAAGGTGTCGAGAAGAAATGTTTGATGTTGTGCTCTTCGCAAAATGCCTTCAGCTTCTTCCCCTCAAACTGTCTCCCGTTGTCGGTGATTATGGAATTCGGCACCCCAAAGCGGCATATGATGGACTTCCATAGGAAGTCGATCATTTTCTGCTTGGTGATAGTGGCGAGTGGCTCGGCTTCTGCCCATTTCGTGAAGTAGTCCACGGCGACGACCGCGTACTTTACTCCGCCTTTTCCGGTAGGTAGGGGGCCGATCAGGTCGACGCCCCATTTGGCGAACGGCCACGGGCTAAATATCGACTTCAAGGGCTGCGAAGGTTGGATGATGTTTGGCGCGAACGTTTGGCATTTTGCGCATCTTCGAGCCATGTCCAAGGCGTCTTTCTTCAGGCTGGGCCAGTAATACCCTTGCCTGAGAACTTTGTGGGCGAGGGCGTAACTGCCGGAATGGTTTCCGCATACACCTTCGTGAACTTCCTTTAGAACATACTCGGCGCTCTTCTCGTCCACGCACTTGAGCAAAGGTGCCGAGTATCCTCTCTTGAACAATTCGCCGGCCACGATCGTAAATCGAGCTGCCCGGGTACGGAGCTGTCTGGCCTCTTTTGGGTCAGATGGCAACGCACCGGTCTCGAGATACGACCGGATCGGGATCATCCAGTTCGGTTCTTCGTCTGCGGCGGTCTGGTCGGCGCTTATTACGGAGGTGTCGAGCACGGAGGGTTGTTCCTTGTGTGCGACCTGCACGTAGTCGACGCTCTCTACCCCGGCACTTGAGGCGAGACGGGCCAGGGCGTCGGCTTGTACATTTTCCGTTCGTGGGACGTGCTCTATTCGGGTCCGGAGTTTGGCTAATTTCTTCTTCACTAGTCCCAAATAAGGGATTAGTCTTGGCTCTTTGACCTCGAATTCTCCGGAGATTTGTTTGACCATCAACATGGAGTCGGAGTATATGACGAGATCGGTCAGGCTCATGGCTTCGGCTAGAGCGAGCCCGGATAGCAATGACTCGTATTTGGCCTCATTGTTGGTTGCCGGGAAGAGGTATTGAATCGAATGACAGAATAGCTTTTTTTAAGGATCTACGAGGACGACCCCTCCGCCTGCTCGTCCGGCAGTGGAGGACCCATTTACGTACATCACCCAAGGTTCTTCGCCCTTCGTTTCCTCGACTCCCGGCGTAAACTCGGCTATGAAGTCCGATAGTACCTGCCCCTTCATTGCTGTTCGGGGTCGGTACTGGATATCGTATTGTCCCAGCTCCACCGCCCATTTGACCATTCGGCCCGAGGTGTCAGGTCGATGCAGGATTTGTCTCAGCGGGTAGGCCGTGAGGACGGTGATCGAGTACTCCAGGAAGTAGGGTCTAAGTTTTCGGGCCGCAGTCACCAGGGCGAAGGCGAGTTTCTCCATTGGCGGGTACCTCAGCTCGGCATCGTGGAGGGCCTTGCTCACGTAGTATATCGGGAACTGGCCTGAGTCATCTTCTCTAATCAGGGCGGTACTTACGGCCACCTCGGATATCCCCAGGTATAAATATAGCATTTCACCCGGTCGGGGCTTTTGCATCGTGGGAGCCTGGCTAAGGGTTTCCTTGATTGCTTCCAGCGCCTTTTGGCAGGCCGGTGTCCACTCAAACTTGTGATTTTTCTTGATAGCATCGAAGAATGGTTTGCAGCGGTCGGTGGACTTCGAGATGAACCTGCTCAGGGCCGCGAGTTTGCCGGTCAGGCTCTGAACTCCTTTGATCGACGTCGGCGGTCGAAGATCTTGCACCGCTTTGATCTTCTCGGGGTTTGCGTCGATGCCGCACTGGCTAACGATGTACCCCAAGAATTTTCCCGAACTGACACCGAAAGTACATTTTTTGGGATTTAACTTCATTGAATAATCACGTAAAATGGAAAACATTTTATTAAGATCGTTTACATGATTGGACGCGTACACGGACTTGACTAACATATCATCTACATACACTTCCATACATTCACCTATCAAACTAGCAAACATTTTATTAACTAGACGTTGGTAGGTGGCCCCGGCGTTCTTCAGCCCGAACGGCATCATGGTGTAGCAGTAGAGACCACGTGTCGAGTAGAAGGAGGTATGCTCCTCGTCGTCCGGATGCATGGGAATCTGATTATAGCCGGAGTACGCGTCCATGAAGCTCATCAGCTCGTGCCCTGAGGTAGCGTCGACCATGTAGTCGATGTGAGGGAGGGGATAACTGTCTTTGGGGCATGCCTTGTTTAAGTCGGAGAAATCAATGCACAGCCGCCATGCCTCGCTGCTCTTCTTCACGAGTACCGGGTTGGCCACCCAGGTCGGGTATCGGACTTCGCGTATGTACTCGTTATCCTTAAGCTTGGTCACCTCTTCTTCCAAGGCTTGCTGCCGGTCGGGGCCGAGCTTCCTCCGCTTTTGTACGACCGGCTTAACTGTGGGGTCGACCTGCAACCGGTGGCAGGCGACCCGTGGGTCAATGCCGACCATGTCCTCATGGGTCCACGCAAAGACGTCTGCGTTTTGCCGGAGAAATTCGGTCAGTTCGGCCTTCATAGGCCCCGGCAGCCTGCTTCCAATCCGGAGTTGTTTCTGGCAAGTCTCTTCATCGATGAAGATGACTTCGACTTCATCCATTGGCTCGGCTCTCTTCGTTCTCCGTTTTTCCTCGTATTGTGTCCGGGGGTCGAGCTCGTCCTCCTCCGTGATTGGTTTTTTGCCGGCCCTTCTCCCTCTGTCCCCGCTGAGGTCGTCCTCGACCCTCTCCTCGACGGGGTCCGTCATCTCGGTACCTGGGGTCAAGTTATCTGCCCCGGCGTTGGGCTCAGTGATTGTGGGGTCGGTACATGATGAGGTCAGGGGGTGCGAACCTGTCTGGTTTCCCAGCATGCGGTTGCCCCCGTGACCGTCGTGTGCCGACTCGGTGTCTGTCACCCTGGGGTCCTCCTGCAGGTTCGCCACATTTATTTCGGTGCGCGGGATGGTTTCTAAGATCGTCTTCGTGGGCTGCCCCTTTTCCCCAAACCGGACCGGTAGCGTGACCTGACCAACCGGGGCGATGGTCTGGCCGTTGAAGCCCTGGATCCGCTCCCGGCAAGGCTGCACCTCCTTCCTATCGATCCCCATCTTTTTGAAGGTCTCGTAGTAGAGGATGCTGGCGTAGGCCCCGGTGTCGACCATGATGCGGTGGATTTTTATCGCCATGATCGGCGCCGTGATCACTAGGGCGTCGGAGTGGGGGTGGTCGAACAGGAAGGCGTCTTCGTCGTTGAAGGTGATGGTGTTTGGGGTCGGCTCTGGCGCTGGTCTGCTGTGGGCATGCATCACCCTTTGCCCGGCGTGATAGGCCTGTCGGGCGTAGGCTTTGGTTTGTCTCCGGGAGAGGAGGGACTCGCTCCGGCTTGTGTTGACACGCCGGGTTGGGAGGTTGGCCGGGTCTGCCCCGGTGCAAGGGGACCGGTCTCTTTTTCTGCCCCTAGAGGTGCCGGCCTCATCTTAATGGGTGGGGCAGAAGGTCATGATCTCGTGGGGGCCGCCCTGCTACGGCTTTTTCCTTCGAGGATTCACGTCGGCATCCTCTTCGCTGTCTGGGCCTTCCTCGAAGCGGCCCCCTTTCTTCCTCTTTTCTCCGGAGTGGGTGAACCTCCGGAGTTGGGGATCATCTATCAGTTTGAGCAGTGCCGAGATCAAGTTTCGGCACTGGTCGGTATTGTGCCCATGCGCCTTGTGGTAAGAGCAGTAGCGGGTCTTATCCACCTTGTCTTTGTCGGTGAACATCGGTTTAGGGTCCGGCAGTAGCCCCTTAGCCTTGATCTCCTCGTAGACCGCCGCGGCTCCTACAGAGAAGACGCCTTGGTAGCTTTCTCTCAGCTCCTCGGCCCTTTGTCTCCGCTGAGCCCGGATCTCAGCGAACGACTTGCTCGGCTTCCCCGATTTTTCCTCCTTCGCCTTCGCCTTGGCCGGCGCCGGTGCCGGCGTGGCGTCGAACGTCGGGATGGATGAGGACTCCTCCGCCATGATATAGTCTTGAGCGCGAGTGAGGAATTCTTGATAGGTGGTCGGCTTGTTTTGGCACAGGGACCACCTGAACAGCGTCTTCGGTCTGAGGCCACCCTGGGCCGTGATGAGCAGGGCGTCGGGGTGGCACCGCTCCACATTTTGGACCCGGTCATTGAATCTGGCGATGTAATCCTTCAAACTCTCATTCTCGCCCTGTACAATGTTGGAGATTGATTCCTTGGGGGCGAGATTGACCTGCGATCCGATGAAGTGGGACCGGAACGCCGACCCGAGCTGTGTCCAGGTCGAAATGGAGCGGGGGTATAGGGAATGGTACCACCTCTGCGCCTTGGGTCCCAGCGTCAGGGAGAACATGCGGCAGCGCAGGGCGTCGGAGGTGCCGTGCAGGTCCATCCACGAAGTGTAGAGGCCGAGGTGCGTGTCGGGATCCGAGCTCCCGTCATAGAGGCCGAGCTGGGGTATTTGTATTCCCTTCAGGACGGCCTCTTGCAGGATATCGAGGGAGAGAGGTGAGGCGTTATCCGCGACCCGAGGAGTCGGTCGCGTACGGGTTTGTTGATGAGCTGGGAGTGAAAACTCACTCCCGGTGGGCTGCCGACCTTCCAACTCGGCAATTCTGCGTTTGAGGGCTGCGACTTCCTCGGTGTCGTGGCCGATGGTTTTGCCCCACCTGATCACCTCCCGGAGATCATGGTTGGCGTGGCTCTTGTCACCCAAGCGCTGGTGGACAGAGCGGCGAACGACCGGGAGGCTTCGCTCCGGCCGGCTCTCCCCTGTCTGCTCTGTGGGAGCCGGTCTGGTACTCTTGTCGCGGCGGTTCTGAGCCTCGCGGTTCGGCGATTGGGCCGTGGTTTTGGATTTCGCTGGGTTCCTCTGTCCACCGGTCTCCTTTTCAGGAGGGTGGAGCAAAGTGTTACCGGGATTCTCCGTGGGCACCACAGTGTTCGCCCCGGCGGTTTGACTGGCGAGGGCCTTGGCGAAGACCCCCTCGAGGGCTTTGAGGACGTCGGGATGCTGCAAAGCTGCAGCGAATGTAGGAACTGGGGGAACAGGGACTATGGGCCCCTGCTGAACGCGACGGGAGGTCTCCCCGCCGGTGCGTCGGCGAGGCTGGGAGCCGGACTGCTGGGTGGAATCGTCATGTCCAGATGAAGGCATTTTGAGTTGCTTTTGAAAGTGAAAAAGTGGGAAACAGATGAGCGTGATGTGGAGTTTCACAAGATCGAAAAGTCGACACCAAGTAACTTATGGTGCCCTCCTTCTAGCGCCAAACTGTTGACGGACGTTTCCGGTCAACGGTTAAAAAGTTAAATAATGGAAAGAAAATAAGGAAAAGACAAAGAAGTACGGTTTAATTGCGGTTTTATTAGATGATCACGAGGTCGGCCTCTCGTACGAGGTCGGCACTTGCGATATACTTTGAGTTTTCTTACATGAGTTTCTTACAAATCTTTAGAGAGAGAAAAATATGAGTACAAGTAGTTGGGATTCAACAACCCAAAATAAATGAAATGGGCTGCTATTTCTAGTGGCCTTAAATGTGACACTGTTCAGGCACTGTTCATCGGTCTTGTCGCACAGTGTTCTTTGCAGAGTAGTTCGGCGCCTCCCTGACAGAATTTAATGCGATTTGAGGTTTTCCTCATCATTGTCTGACGGGCATTTAATGCTGACAGGCTTTATGTCTTGGCTAGGGGAGGTCGGTCAACAGGCTAGGGCGTCCCATCCATTAGCCAATGATTACCCTCCAAGTGGCATTATTATAATACTATCGAGATCGACACCTTCATTGCAGGGGCCCGTCCTGAGACTCCAAGTCGGCACCTTTTCTTTGCTTGTTCCTCCGGTCCTGGGGAACCTTTCTTCCAGACCGTCACTCTTCAGGTCGGCATTGGGGCTTCATAGTCGCACGCGCCGGACTGGCGGACGGACTCATGGGAACGTCTAGGTCAAAAAATATTCCGGTCCAGCTCGGCACTTTCTGAGTGGACTGGGTCTCCGGTTCGGCTCTCGAACTCGAGTGTCAACAGCAGCATAGAGCTGTTTTAAATTAGAAAAATTTTCAATTCACGACCTCGCCCAACCCAGCTTGCGAGCTGTTCAAAGTTGGAATCAGCAAGCAGCTCTAGGCATTGTTGAGCTGTTTTAACTTAGAAAAATTTCCAATTCACGACCTCGTCCAACCCAGCTTGCGAGTTGTTCAAAGTTGGAATCAGCGAGCAGCTTTAGGCAGCGTGGAGTGGTTTTAACTTAGAAAACTTTCCAATTCACGACCTCGTCCAACCCAGCTTGCGAGCTGTTCAAAGTTGGAATCAATGAGTAGCTCTAGGCAGTGTAGAGCTGTTTTAACTTAGAAAAATTTTCAATTCACGACCTCGCCCAACCCTGCTTGCGAGCTGTTCAAAGTTGGAATCAGCGAGCAAGGTTTAGCAGATTCATTGCTGCTAACTTCGAAAAATTTCAACTCGACTTCTCCCAACCCAGCTTGCGAGCTGTTGAAAGTTGGAATCAGCGAGCAATGTTAGCAGCTTCATTGCTGCTAACTCGAAAAATTTCAACTCGACTCGTACCAACCCAACTTGCGAGCTGTTCAAAGTTGGAATCAACAAACAAGGTTTTAGCAGCTTCATTGCTGCTAACTTTAAAAAGTTCAACTTAACTTCTTCCAACCCAACTTCCGAGCTGTTCAAAGTTGGAATCAGCGAGCAAGGTTTTAGCAGCTTCATTGCTGCTAACTTTGAAAAATTTGAACTCGACTTCTCCCAACCTAGGTTGAAAGCTGCTGAAAGTTGGAATCAACGAGCAAGGTTATGACAGCTTCATTGTTGCTAACTTCGAAAAATTTCAACTCGACTTTTTCTAACCCAGCTTTAGGATTGCTCAAAACAAGCAACTACCCAGCTCCTCGAAAGTCTTAGTCATGGTGGATTTTGATTTCAAGCACTTGTCCAACCCAACTCTAGGATTGTTCAAAACAAGCGACCACCCAGCACCTCGAAAGACTTAATCCATGATGGATTTTGATTTTGAGCATTTGTCCAACCCAACTCTAGGATTGTTGAAAACAAGCGACCACCCAGCTCCTCAAAAGCCTTAATCTTGGTGGATTTCAAAAATTCAGCTCCGTAGCTGCTCGAGATTCCAGCTTCGTAGCTGCTCGAGAATACAACTTCGTAGTTATTTCGAGAATTCAGCTTCGTAGCTGCTTGAGAGTTGTATATAAGACACTAGTCGCCCCTCGACCTAACTGAAGGTATTTAGGTGGTCTAGAATGGTTCTAGGCTGTCCTGGTGGCCTCTAGGTTGTCCAGAATGGTTCCAAGTCGTCTTGGTGGCCTCTAGCTCGTCCAGAGTGGTTCCAGTTTGTCCTGGTGGCCTCTAGCTCGTCCAGGATGTCTCTAGGTCATTCAGCGACCATCCACTATCACCTTTTGTAACTCTGCCATTGTAATACTATTATCTTTCCCTCACATCGTTGGTTTTGAGGTGACGCCTCTGTCACCTCTACTTTCTTGTCTTACTTCGGCATTCTAGCCTCTACCTAATGCTTTATCCTGATTTCTTTGCCCTTCACCAAGTGTCACTGGAGAGGGTCTACTGGTCCGCGTTGCAGTAAATAATTGTGATGGGTCTACTTCCAGATCTAGAGTAAACCGGTTGTTGTGAGCTCCGATCTGTTTGAACCGCCTTCAAATCGTTGCTAGACCGCCGCAAACACCTGCAAGAACCCAACGCCGAGAGAGGTCCCGGCGTCGGGCCTCCGACGCTCAAGTCAGTAAACAGAGGAGAGGAAGATGAAGCTCTGTGATGTAGAGCTGTGATGCATGTAGAAATGCATAGAATGTGGGGGAGAGAGCTGCTCTAAGAGAGCAGCAGCAGCAGCAGCAGAGAGATGAAAAGTGTATAGAATGAGTAGAGGTTAGGGTTTAGGGTTACCTCAGCCCCTTTATATAGAGAGAAATACTTGCTTGAACCCAAAATGCCCCGGTAGGTTTACCTGAAATGTCCAAAATGCCCTGGACGGTTCTCATTCCATCTACCTCCTAGTCAGCTCAAGATTCTTTATTATCCAATTACTGCATCTGGATCATGCTCTTGTAGTCATAGAGATGTCCAGTAGTAGAGAGGTCTAGTAGCGGAGACCTCTAGTCCACGGAGACGTCTAGTAGAGAATACGTCTAGTAGCGAAGGTCTAGTAGCGGAGACCTCTAGTCATGGAGACGTCTAGTAGGGAAAACGTCTAGTAGCGGAGACCTCTAGTCACGGAGACGTCTAGTAGAGAAGACGTCTAGTAGCGAAGGTCTAGTAGCGGAGATCTCTAGTCACGACGTCTAGTAGCGGAGGTCTAGTAGCGGAGACCTCTAGTCACGGAGACGTCTAGTAGAGAAGACGTCTAGTAGCGGAGAGGTCTAGTAGCAGAGACCTCTAGTCACGGAGACGTCTAGTAGAGAAGACGTCTAGTAGCGGAGAGGTCTAGTAGCGGGGACCTCTAGTCATGGAGACGTCTAGTAGAGAAGACGTCTAGTAGCGGAGAGGTCTAGTAGCGGAGACCTCTAGTCAGGGAGACGTCTAGTAAAGAAGACGTCTAATAAGTTGAGATGACCTCTGGCAAGTCTAGCAGGTCGAGATGACCTGTCACAAGTCTAGTAGGTCGAGATGACCTCTAGCAGGTCTAGCAGGTCGAGACGAGTCTAACAAGTCGAGATGACCTCTAGCAGGTCTAGCAGGTCGAGATGACCTCTTCTTATCTTCTTAGAGCAGCTCGAGCTTCTCATACTCAGTCACAGAGATAATGTCTACTTCTCATACTTAGTCGTGTGGAGCTTCTCATACTCAGTCACAGAGAGAATGTCTACTTCCCATACTTAGTCGTGTGGAGCTTCTCATGCTCAGTCACCGAGAGCATGTCTACTTCCCATACTTAATCACCGAGACCTTCAAGTCTCGTCTAGACCTCCTCAGGTTGCTCTTCCTCCGTTTCGCTCGGGACCTCTTCATACTTGACTCCGGTTCACAAGTATGGCTATATCATCTAGTCCCCCCCAAAAATTACTCTACTGCGACTCGAGCTGTAGAGTAAGGCCAATAGTCTGAGAATTCTAGCATTTATCAGAGTTTGCAGTATTTGATAGAATATTTTCGTCACTTCATAATCCTTGGTCTATTTTTATCCGAAGTTTTTTTTCTGATCCGAGAGCTCGAAATTGCTCGAATTTTAGCATATATGCGTGGTTTCCTCTCATAGGATTGTTCAAAATTATTTGTTAGTTTCCTTTAGCCCAATTCATGTGGGCCCAACTTCAAACGCCCAACACCGGCTTTTTCTTTTTCTCTCGTCTTCACGATACATTTCTGTCGAGTTCTCGTCTTCTCGACAAAGCATTCAGTCGAGTTGATTTTTGAGAATCGTCTCCCAGCTTGCGCTCGTCCTCGTGACTTTCTTGTTTTCAATCACCCAGCTCGCAACTGCGAATTTCTCCCGTTTCCAAATTTCTGTCTTGCTTCGCGATTTATCTTTCCGGCTCGCGATTTTATCTTTCCAGTCGCTATTCCTTTCCAATTCGTAGAATTCGCTTATCAGCTCTACTTTTGTGGGTGTTTGCTTAATTCGCGGCGTGTTAGCCGCTAATCGTCTCTAATTCGCAATTTTCTAGTCCCGATTCACCATCAATTCGTCATTTTCTCAGTCCAAATCTGTGCACTTTGTTTCGCTATTTACCCTCTTTTGGGTCGCGTTTTTCCTCGATTTGCAATGGGTTAGTCGCTATTTTTGCGGATCTTCCTCCACGAGCGAATCGATGTTCTTATCGTCTCGCAATTTTCTTCTTATTCAGTCGTAAATAGTTGCTCGTCGCCGGTTTTCTCCTGGACTCGCGATTTCCTTCACTCGCGAATTCTCAAATCTATGATGCACTTTTGGTCATGTTAGTCGACCTGGGTAAAGCGATTCTTCACTCGCAATTTCTCGAGCTCACGATATTCTTCCCAGCTTTCCCAGCTCGTGATTTTCTGTTTATCAGATCATCCTCGCGATTTTTCCCTATTTCATATCAGGCAAGTCAAGATCCGCTATTGCTCGTCATTTTCCCCGATTCGCGATGTACTGCTCGCGGTCCCTCATGCTTTAAGTCGAGATTCACCACGAATTTGCGATTTATCGAGACCAAGTTCTTGGTGCTCAATTTCCTTCCAGGCTTCGAGATTCATCAATCAGGTAGAAGCTTCATTCCTCGCTTTATGGTTTCGAATCCCTATCTGGCGTCAGTCGCGACTCTTGACTCGTCCGCAACTTTCCCCTATCTGTGAGTCGTGATTCGACCTCGACTCGTCCGTGATTTCTCCTAATTTGCGAGTCTCTATTCGTCCTCCTGTGGTGTTCCACACGGTTCCATTTTTTGTCGCGATTTGTCGGTCGGGGCTACTGCCCGATTCGTGATTGTTCTATTCGCGTTTTCTCCCAGATTTCTGAAAGGTTAGTTGCTTTTTCGGTTTTCATGTATCCATTTTGTGTTTGCGATTTCCCGCTGATTTTCCAATGGGTTTGTCGAGATTCCTATTTTGCGAGAAATCAAGTCGGGATTTCTTCAGCGAGATGGCAAATCGAGGCTGGTAAGAAGTCGAGGTTCTTCTTTTCCTTTTAGCGACGTGTGTCGTGAATCGCGATTTTTGTTCTTTTCGACTTGCAATTTCCTGTTCGCGATTTGTATGCTTGCGATGTCTACTCATGGTAGGTTCATTGAGTTTTATGTTCACTTTCTTCGTGGTGTGTTTGTTTATGCACCTAACCACCAATTGCTGATCACTTTTGCTTGCAGGTCTTTGCTTGTTTTGTTCATTTGCTGGCGATTAAGTCGATTACTGTTCTGTATGTTACTCGCGACTCAAATTCTACCGTAGCCTGCTCAAGGCATTTGTAGCAGCTGGCAGCACGTTATCTTATATAGTTCTCAATATGGTTCAAGACTGTTGCGTTGGTTAGCAACTCCCAGTTTATGGATTAGTAGGCATCTCCAAGGCGAAGTAGCTATAGCCACTTCATGAAATTATTAAGGTAGCTAGAGAACCATTGTAATTCCCTTAGCTTGTAGTTCGATTATTTTTGAAGTTGTAAGGTCTCGATGACCGTGTAAACAGTTGCTCATGTGTGATTACTCTCGCTATTTGGTAAGGTCGTGCAGACCATATAATATTTTTCCTCTCCTACTCGAGGTCGCGGTGACCCATATGTATTTGCACTTTTATTTTGCTACATGCTTGTTTGTGATGTATTGATAGCTCATTTCTGCTGTATATCTTTAACCATAAGTTGTTGGGTCTTGAAGACCATCCGTTTTTCGATCATGAGGTTGCAATGACTGTTAAGTTGTGATGAGCTTCTAGCTCTTCCTCTGTCAAGTCTAGATGAGCTCTTGCTCATATCTTGTTAAGTCGAGACGACCTCTAGCAAGTCCAGCAGGTCGAGATGAGCTTATAGCTCCTCTGTCAAGTCTAGATGAGCTCTTGCTCATATCTTGTTAAGTCGAGACGACCTCTAGCAGGTCGAGGTGAGCTCTTGCTCATGTTAGTTCCCTTTTGCATTCAATTCTCCCATTATGCTTTTTATCCTCAATACTATCCTCGCCCAACCCAGCTTGCGAGTTGTTCAAAGTTGGAAACAGCGAGCAACTCTAGGCAACGTAGAGCAGTTTAACTTAGAAAAATTTTTAATTCATGACCTCGCCCAACCCAGCTTGCGAGCTGTTCAAAGTTGGAATCAACGAGCAACTCTAGGCAGCGTAGAGCAGTTTAACTTAGAGAAATTTTCAATTCACGACCTCACCCAACCCAGCTTGCGAGTTATTTCAAAGTTGGAGACCACCCAGCTCCTCAAAAGCCTTAGTCATGGTGGATTTTGATTTCAAACACTTGCTCAACCCAAGTCTAGGATTATTCAAAACAAGTGACCACCCAGCTTTTCAAAAGCCTTAGTCATGGTGGAGTTTGATTTCAAACACTTGCTCAACCCAAGTCTAGGATTGTTCAAAACCACCCAGCTCTTCAAGAGCCTTAGACATGGTGGAATTTGATTTAAACACTTGCCCAACCCAAGTCTAGGATTGTTCAAAACAAGTGACCACCCAGCTTTTCAAAAGCCTTAGTCATGGTGGATTTTGATTTCAAACACTTGTCCAACCCAAGTCTAGAATTGTTCAAAACAAGTGACCACCCAGCTTTTCAAAAGCCTTAATCGTGGTGGATTTTGATTTCAAACACTTGCTCAACCCAAGTCTAGGATTGTTCAAAACAAGTGACCACCCAGCTTTTCAAAAGCCTTA
>BKCP01006027.1:109236-122746 GCA_008636005.1 Striga asiatica | reverse complement strand
AAAAAAGTAACCGAATGTCTACCAGGTAGGGACAAGATGAAAAGAGATATATTCTTTTTTCAGAAGAAACAGATGAAAATCCGAGTCGCAAAGAAAGAACTAGGGAGACAGCATAGACCACACCATGTGAAGAAAGAAGCCACCTTTAATAAAAAAAGTGGTAGAATAATTCAAGGACCTGGACCCAAGAATCATAGAATATGGATCTTTTGCATAAATTAAATTGCACATAGAAACTTACAAGAATCCATTAGTCCTTCCCTATTTTCTTGTATGTCTGGCCGATCGTGGGTTTCTGTTTCTCTCTCCCGCGCCTCTCGTCCTTTCACAAAGCCCTTGATGATGTTGAGAACTTTATTTCGTATGAGATGAGAGAGAGGTGCATGTAGTATATATAGATAGGAGGAGTCCTACAAACCTATTCCTACTAACATTTCCCATGTTCTAACCTAACTTAATGTCCAAGTCCAACATCATAAATTGGACTCTTTAATATTAGAACATTAATAATCCATTAAATACATATTCACCTTAATTAAGTTTGACTATTAATTCAATTAGGTCCAATAAATTATATGGTCCCTTTTGTTTGTTGGTTGTTTGGTTCGGTTTGTGTGTTTTCCCTTTTCACCTCTAGGCCTTGAGGCAGTGGATGGTGCTTGTAGTTTTTTTCTTGGTCTTTTAGTTGTTATTTTCTTCTTTTAGATTCCTTTTTAGTTGGTTGAGGTTCTAGGCCGCTTTGGGCGTGTCCTTTCAGTTTTCTATTTCGGTTTTGGATTGTATTATTTGAACTTGGTTCGCTTTGAGTTCTATAAAATCTCTATCGTTTCGTCAAAAAAAAAAAAATATATGGTCCACAATAATAGAATAATATACAAATATTATTACTTTCTCCCACTTGGACCATATAAGTGTCGAAACCCAAAGAACTACTTTAAGCGCGCACCTTTCATCAAACTTATGATTGAATACATATATCTATAAGTTTAAAATTAAAATAGAAATTAACCGAGTCATGGCGGTCACAAGTCTCCGAGCGACATGATCCCTTACATGTACCACAAATCATTTCTAATTCAATTGTACTTTAATATGGAACAAACAATTCGTACCATAACCATAAGTCATTCCAACTTTTATGTATATACTATAAATCAAATATCCATAATGATGATATTGTATGTGAAGTACCAGACATCTTTAATAGAATTCAATAAGTGTCAAAATCATTAATTGAGCAATTTCATTCAGTACCAATCAGTACAACAAGGCCCCATTCGTTATTCCCGATTTTCTTTTTATGCCTTGCAAAGGCTATAGGAATAACCCTTTAATGGATCCATTTTCATGAAATTAGTACTAAAATGCTCAAATGACACTTTATTTCTTCACTTATATGTGACGGCCAAGTACTTCAATTTTATGTGATTCACACCCTTTGAATACTTGTCATTTTTTGAAATATTATTACTAGAAAACCGCAATAATTTCTTCGCGTCTTGGACAAAGTGTCGACATTTTCAAGTTCTAAGATAAAGTTTGTAGCCATAAATTTTGAATTGTGGCCTCAAAGCACACCACAAACTCAAACTTAATCGTGGAAGTCGCGATGATGGACTTTGTTTTACTTCTCCATAATCTTGCTCCTTTAGGCATTATGAGCAGAAGTCTAAATCCGAGTATCCAATTATAACAAATAAATTGAATCTTCTTTAAGTTAGCATGCTTTCTTTAATACCTTGTAAATACTTCAGAAATTTCCTTGCAGCATTTAAATAAAAGCTTAGGGATTACTTTTATATTTGCTTAACGTACTAGCAACAAATATGTTATCAAACCTAGTACAGATTCGTCTCACTTAAGACTCCTAATCATTTATATCTAAGGAATTTTCTCCATCACTTTTCGAACATTTATTGTAGACTAAATGTGTCCCTTTTATGAATTGGAATTATACGAAACAACCATCCATTGTAAATATCTCTAAAACTCTCGTATAAAACTTATATGGGATAAACTTTTAGTCCTTGTGATCTATTCCGGAATATTTTTATTCCAATTACCAAGGACGTTTCATCCATATCCTTTATTTTATAATTTTCGGAGAGATAATTCTTTACTTCGTGCAACATGGCCACATTATTAGCAACTATAAATATGTCATCGACATACGGAACTAAAATAACAGATCTACTCCCACTGACCTTAATGTAGATACATCGATCTACGGTATTCTCTACAAAACCATAAGCAGTGATGGTATCATTAAACTTAAGATACCATTGACGAGAGACTTGTTTTAGTCAATATATCGATCTAACTTACACACTAACTTTTCATTTCTTGTGATCTAAAAAACTTTTAATTAGTACATGTAGATTTCCTTCTAAGTTTATCATTTAGAAGGTGATCTTTATGTCCATTTGATAAAGCTCAAAATCATACAGAGCCACCATTACCATTACAATTCTAAAGGAATCTTTTTTGAAATTAGAGAGAATGTTTCCTTGTAGTCAATGCCTTCTTTCTGGTGTAACCTTTAGAAACAAGTCTAACTTTATATCTTCCGATATTACCTTTAGAGTCGTGTTTGGTTTCGAAAAACCCATTTACACCCAACTCTTTTAGACCCTTCAGGTAAATCCATTGAATTGAAGACTTTATTTTCATTCATTGACTTTAAATCTTCTTTCATGGCATTGATCAACTTTTCCAGAATTTTCACTTTTCATGCCTTGTCATTTATCAACCAAAGGTTGTTCTATAATTTCTTGATTGTTTGTAACCGATTCATTATCAAGTGAGTTTGAATCATTTTAGTTATTCATCCATGTTACATGACGGTACTATAACTAAAAGAATAACAACCATTGATGGACTCTCGGGTTTGGACTGTTCAACCCGAGTTTCTTTGACATCCAAACTTTGCAATTCCAAACTTCCACTTATTTTGATCATTTTTAATGAATCGAGCATTGCTGGAATACTATGATTAAGCCTATAAAACTTATATCCTTTAGAACTTTTCCGGATAGCCAATGAAAAAACCACTGACTGTCCTAGGATCAAGTTTCTTTTCATGTGAATTACATACTTTTACTTCTTCTTGACACCCCAAACATGAAGATGCCTCAAACTAGGTTTCCTACCCTTGCATAGTTCATGAGGTATTTTAGGAACTACTTTACTAGGAACATTGTTTACCCAATATGCAGCAGTCTTTTACTAACCATATCTTTTTAAGTACGATTGATCCTCTCAGCAGTACAATTACATTGAGAAGTCTCAATTATAGTGTATTGCACAAAAATATTTCAAATCTCAAGAAACTTTGCAAATGGACTAGGACATTATCCTCTTTCATTGAACTTACAATAATATTCACCAATCTAAGGAGATCTCACAACTTTTACTTATTTATCTAACTACCTTCATATCTCATCATTGTATATCTTTGGATAGTTTAATGATTGAGTCATTTCATGTAGTAGATAAATATAACCATAATGTGAGAAATCATGTATAATGGTGATTAAAATACTTTACATCACCCCACAAAGGGACGTTGAATAGACCACAAATATTAGTGTGAATAAGTTATAAGATTTTAGTGCTTCTCATAGCAGATCTCTTTAATGTATGCTACTTTGTTTTTCTTTAATTCATTTTATACATACATCTTGATCACTAAAATCCAAATGAGAAATGGTTTCATTATTCAGCATTCTCAAAACTTTTCTTCGGATATGTGACCATAATCTTAATGCCATAAGAGAGTATAGTATTCATTATGTGCACTACGTTTAACCCAAAAGTAATATGAAATACATAAGTAGTTGCACAAAATCAAGCCACCTATTATTGGGAATCTTTAATAAATTTGATTCATAACATACGAAAATTTAATGTATATTTTCTTTTCGAATCAAGATTTTATTTCGCGCAATCTTTCTTAAGGTGACCTAACTTTTTACAGAAATAACACCTCATTTCTTTAATGATTGGACCTACAAAAGCTTTAAGTAAGCCAATCTACTTTTATTTGCCTTTGTTTCTCATTTTATCTCACTATTATTAGCTCTTACATGAGATATAAAGTGAATCGACTCTTCTTTCATCTCTTTTATTCTCACCTCTTCTTGCACCAATATAGCCTTAATTTTCTTATAGTCTCATTTATCTCTAATGGTGTTATAGTTCACCTAGGATTGGCCAAACTCAACAGGTAGGGAGTTCGTGATGATTAGAACCATAAATGAGTTTATCACATTCATTATCATGTTTGTAAGTTTAGCTTATATGTGGAACACGTGGATCACGGAATCATGGATGGAGCGGAATTAGTTGAACTTTTATAGTCGTGAGTTCGATCATGACACTTTCCACAATAGGCTTTTCCTGCAATTTTAAATGGATATAATCCTTGATTTTTATTTAGGAATTCTTTTGCATTATCAGCCTTAATGTTATCCGCCATGATTAACTTCATAAAATTCAAACACAACCTATTTGATCGCTCACATACCCTTCGAAGAGTTACCTCTACTTCGGAGAACTCAGCAGTAATGGTTGTGGGCGCTTCATCAGTAATTAGAGTATATCCGAATTCATTACATCTAATTGGAAATGGATATGCTCAGACCATTCACTGAAGTTTAGCCCATTGAATTTATCAATAATACTACTTGACAAAACAGAATTTAAACACCGCAAACTTTAATACATGCTAAATAGGCTTTGAATGAAAATTAATGGATTCATAAATATTTTAAATTATATATTTAAAATATACCTTTGGGCAATACATAAATATATAATATATTTAATTGATGCCTCGGAGGAAAAAACTTTAATAGAAATTATATGTATTATGATTAATTAGCGGATATCTTTGGATAAATACACTAATTAACCTAATTTTAATTATAATCTTTCCTTTATATATTAATCCTTGATAGAAATTATACAAACTTGAGTCAACTAGCGGTTATTTTTGGATAAACAAGCTAATTAACATCACTTTAATTATAACTTCTCTTTAAATATTAATCCTTAAAAGAAATTATATAATTTGACCAATTCGAGGTTATCCTTAGATAAATACTCTAATTGACTTAACTTTAATTATAATTTCTCTCTTAATTATCATAACCTATAAACACATGGTCCAGCTTTGGGTGTCCTCCTGGTTTATAATCAATGACATCAATTATTCAAATATCATAATTTGAAAGATTTTAATAAGGCATCCTTTTATATTTGAATAATGATACTTTCATCTAATTTAATTATCTACTCCATAAATTAAATTAGGCCACTTTGGTGACTAATTAGTTCTCTTTCATAGATAATATAATTAGTAAATATTTGATGTATATTTTATGAGATTATAAAAAACTATAACAAATCTCCATCAAACTATCTGGGAAACTTCAATATAGTTCATATCAAATCGAACTAAAGTTATAGGACCAAAGTATTCATCAGCCTTAAAAATTCACGATCAGTAAATAATTCATAATTCATAAACACATAATCTTGGGAATGACACATGTTGTTTGGAAATTATTTCATAAACAAATAACACATGCATATAAAACAATTATTTGATACTAATCATTCCCAACAAATCCCAACTATTAGGCACATGACAGTCATTCCCCACAATTCATGCGTATGAAACAACTATTTGCGCAAATAAAACTTCAACACTCATCCATATGTTTGATATGATCATGCGCATGAAGATAAATTAAAAAATCCAACACATAGGAATTTCCCATAAACTCTGATTGCAACAAGTGGTGGCTACACATAGGAATCCAACACTTAGTAGGACGAAGACCGAGTACATGACGTGCGCTTTCAGCATGGCTACACATGATGATGGTGACGTTAGACTTGACGGGCAAGTGGTGGTCAAGAAGGAGACTTTCCGGTATTTAGGATCGATGCTACAAAAGGATGGCGACATTGATGTTGATGTTAGGCATAGAATTGCAGCCGGTTGGTTGAAATGGCGTCAAGCTTCGGGCGTTCTCTGTGATAAGAGGGTGCCACAAAGGCTAAAAGGTAAGTTCTATAGGACGGCGATTCGCCTGGCAATGTTATGCGGTGCTGAATGTTGGCCTACAAAAAGACAACATGTCCAACAATTAAGTGTAGCAGAGATGCGTATGTTGCGTTGGTTCTGCGGGCACACAAGAAGGGATAGAATCCAGAATGAGGATATTCGAGATAGGGTCGGGGTGGCTCCAATTGAGGAGAAATTGGTTCAACATCGGCTGAGGTGGTTCGGACATGTCCAACGGAGGCCTCCTGATGCACCGGTGCTTAAGAGAGTTCTACAGCGGGTCGATGATGTAAAGAGAGGTAGAGGTCGGCCTAAACTCACTTGGGAAGAGTCGGTTAAGAGAGACCTTAAAGATTGGAATATCTCCAAGGATTTAGCGGTGGATAGGAGCGCTTGGAGGCTAGCAATCAACGTGCCAGAACCGTGACTTTTGCTCCTTTCTCTTTTGTTCCAATCTCTTCCTCTTGTTTTGAGCCCTTTTTGTGTTTCTCTTATCATTGGTTCTCTTGGGTTTCATCTCTAGCCTACCCCAACTTGTTTGGGACTAAAAGGCTATGTTGTTGTTGTTGTTGTTGTTGTTCTGATTGCAACAATCGCATCAAGCGGCACTGATTTTAAGTACAGAAACATATGCAAAAAATAAATTCGGCACAGGACGCAATAAAAGTGATAGACAATTTAATCATATGCATAAACACATGCTCTGATACCACATGTAAGAATTTAACAGGCGGAATTGAATAAACCCTAAACATGTAATTCTATCAATTTATAGAATATGGATCGTTTGCATAAATTAAATTGCACATAGAAACTTACAAGAATCCATTAGTCCTTCCCTATTTTCTTGTATGTCTGGCCGATCGTGGGTTTCTGTTTCTCTCTCCCGCGCCTCTCGTCCTTTCACAAAGCCCTTGATGATGTTGAGAACTTTATTTCGTAGGAGATGAGAGAGGTGCATGTAGTATATATAGATAGGAGGAGTCCTACAAACCTATTCCTACTAACATTACCCATGTTTTAACTAATTTAATTTCCAAGTCAAACATCACAAATTGGACTGTTTAATATTAGAACATTAATAATCCATTAAATACATATTCACCTTAACTAAGTTTGACTAGACATGACCACCGGGTCGCCCGGCCCGGACCCGCCCCGCACACGGCCCGGTCAAGCCCGTTGACTGCGGGTCTTGGCCCAGACCGGTTTCTACGTGGGCCGTTTCAGGGTCATGCATATCTTGACCCTGGCCCGCCGGGCCGGGCCAGGTCCGTGCTGACGGCCCGCATTTTTTAATTTTTTTTATTAAATCAAATCGGACCGGCCCGGCCCGCACATAAAAAAAAGGGAAAAAATTATAAAGAAGCTTACCTTCTTAAAGTCTTAAACTTAAATAAAGCCTTAAACAATAAAGAAGCCCGCCCATAATTCCATCCCTCCATCAGGTCCATCCGTCCATGTAAATTTCATGCAAGTGGCAGTGGAAAAAAAAAATAATAAAAGACAAAATAAAAGAAAGTTTGCCATGCCCATGCCATGCGTGCAGAACAGCAGAAGAAAAAGAAAATAAAAATAAAAATAAAAACTAAAAAATTGTAATTATGCCCATTCAACGGTTCAATTGGCTGAAAATCCTGAAATTTGATAGCATGGGGCGCATGGCACGATGCCACGATGGTCTATGGGCCTATGGCAGTGTCAGATTGTCACTTTGTCAGTATGAACAACACATTATGTTATGCAACGGCTCTTTATTTTACCGTTTATTTGCAAATGGTCAGAAAAAAATCAGAGAAAATTTGTATAAATAGTCTCATTTTCAATTAATTTTTTACACCTACTCAGCAACTCTAATACTCTCAATTCTTCACTCTCCGTCTCTGCTCTTCTTTATTCTAAGATATTAACGATTTAAGTCATCTTTTTAATTTTTTGTGATCGGTTATTTATAAAGTCGATCCGGTTTGATATAAAATCTGTTCCGGTAATATAAAAAAAAATCATATTTCAGTTTTATAATCTTCTTTACCTCTTATTTTATCATTTTTTATTATATATTTTTCAATAAAATGTCGAGTTCTCGTGGTGGTCGTGGTGTTGTCGGCGGTCTTCCCCCACAGAAGCGTAAAAATGTAGGCGATGCATCTTCGAGTAGACCTCCATTGCCAAAGCAAACTGTATACATGAATGTCCCGGGTGTACCCGATGATGTTGATCCACAGACGATCGATCGCATGTTTTACTCTATTGATGAAATACAAGATACCTATTTGGCCAAGCAGCAACAACAACATCAACCGCTAGACGTGGATATCGACGACGAGACCCGGCCGTATGAAGACGATTTTGATCCTACTGAAGGTCGTGGAGGGGCTCACCAACCTCAACCGCCAACTCGGACGGCCGGCGGCGGCGGTGGCGGCGGTAATAAAGCGAAAAAATCGGCAATCTTCGCAAGGCATTTTACGAAGACGCCCAATCCCGAACTAGGCGACAAATATTTTATATGTACTTGCAACTACTGTCCGACCAACTCGAAAAAACAGTACAATTGGAAAACCGGCGATGGGTACGGATCCATGCAACGGCACATACAGCGTTATCATCCGGCCGAAATGGGGATTCCTTCGACTCAAATGCAACTCCCAACTGGTAGTTCTGCAGCAGGTACATCTTCATCTGTATTTCAATACTCACATGAAAATCATAGACGTCATCTAGGTGAATTTGTTTGTGCATCCTCTCTTCCTTTCGGTTTTGGTGATATCGACATATATGAAAATTTTGCTCAACTGACTTTAAACCCAGCTGCGTGATGGGTTCCACGTTCTACTCTCACCCGTGATATTCGAAAAATTATGGCTGAGAAAAAATTAATTTTGAAGCAAATGTTTTCTAATTTACAACAAAGAGTTTCTATTTGTTGTGATATTTGGTCCGATCATTGGTTATCAAACTATTACCTAGGAATTACATGTCATTGGATTGATGATAGTTTTCAAATACAAAAATGTTTACTTGCTTATACGTCATTTAATATTAATCATACCGCTAGTAATATTGCTCGTTTGATTTCACGTGTCACAAATAGTTATAATATTGGTAAAAAAAAAATTCCATATCTTTTGATAATGCTAGTGCTAATACTGCATCCATTGGTCAGCTTCAACTAAGTTTTAAACCTATTTGTGGTGGAGTATTTTTTCACATTCGTTGTATATGTCCTATTCTTAATATTTGTGTTCAAACTGAATATAATGCTTTAAAAGACTCACTCACGCCCATTAGGGAGACCGTTGTTTATTTACATCGCCGTCCTTTAGAAATGAAAGCTTAGAAAAAATTTTGTGAAAAACATGGTATTAAACCTAAAAAATTCCAACCGGACGTTTCTACCCGGTAGAACTCAACTTTTAAAATGTTGTTGAAAACAAATGATTATGCAAGCCATTTGGAAGTAATTTTTCAAAGTTCTGAGCGTACCAATTGTGATGTTAGAGTAACTAGGCAAGATTGGATAAATTGTGAAGCTATAATGAAGTTCTTACAAAAATTTCAAGATGCTACTAACATACTTTCTGGTGTTTACTATCCTACATCTCATCTTGTCGTTGCTCAATGCGTAGCCGTAATGTGGGCTTTTAAAGATATTTATAATAATGATCCTGAAAAATACGGCGAAATTGTTACAGAAATGTTATCAAAATGGTTAAAATATATTTTTTACATTCCCAACGCATTTTTAGTTGCATGTTTGTTAGACCCATCACTTAAAGAAGTTGGCTTGTTAAACCAACTTCATAGTTATTATGATATTACTCGTGTGTACCCCGTGCGATGCACGGGAACAATATTAAATTAACAATATTATAAATAGACCTCAAGTTTGAGTCACTCAATGGCGGAAGTGGAAACTATTATTGATCCTATTTAAAAAGAGGAAGAAAAAAAAATAATTATAAATTAAAGAGGAGGATAAACAATACTTAATAATTATAAATTAAAGATTCGGGGTCAAACAATGTAAAATTATTTTGTATAAGCAAATATAAAAAATTTTGATTACACACCATTTCAAAATTATTATTATACTTTATTGTATGGTTAACTTATAATATTTGTAAAAATATTAGTAATTAAACCGATGAAAATTAGCTTCTTAAAGTAGATAATGGATTTCTAGTAGTAATTATGAATTGATTTCTATTTTATTTTATTTTTTTAAATCTCTATAGATAAGGGATGAGACGTGAGACTTATGCAATGAGATTTTGTAACAAAAGAGATAAGCTCGTGTAGATTTATACAAAAAATAGGAAAAAGAAAAACAAATATTTATTGTCAAACAACGGTTTTGATAAACTAAAAAACAGGAAAAAAAGAAACAAATCTTTACACAATTAATGAGCCGATTTTTTTGCCTATTCAGATTTCTCCAACAATTACTATATGTAGGATATATTTAATGATTTTGGCGGGAAAAGGTTTTTAAATTTGTAAAAAGATTATTCTTTTTATATAATGATAGATGTATGAACTCCCACTTCCTCTGAGAATCGATAAAGAAAAACCCAACTCACGGACGATTCTCGAGATAGCACAAAAGTATTTGTATGGAATGTTTAAGGATACAGCAGTCGCAGCGGGGGAAAGTCCGGCAAATTTTGCTTCCGGGTCCGACAGGTCTTCTTCTACATATTATTATGGGCCTTATGTGGGACAAACGACGCACCAAGCCTCAAACTTCGGAGATTGGTGGACATCTTCTCATGCTGGTGGTTCGGCAAGGGCAAAGGGAACTAGATACCAGGAGCTCGAACACTACCTCTCATCGAATTTAAGACTTAACATTGCTCGTGCACCAACCCCGCCACTCAAATTCGACGTCTTGGATTGGTGGTAAAAAATGAGCGAAATTTATCCTATTTCATGCAATATGGCCAAGGAGATTTTCGCTATCCCGGCCTCAACTGTGGCCGTTGAACAAGCATTTAGCGAAGGGGGATATACGTTAGACGCACGACGGTCGAGGTTGACACCACAAAACTTGGAGAATCAAATGTTGCTTGGTGAGTGGAGGAAGGCCGAACAAAGGATGCAAACGGCCATGCTAACTAACGAAGAAGATATAGAAGACGATTGTTCTGATTTCACTAGTGTTACCGGAACTGAAGACGACTACCAGACCTACGACTACGAGGAAGATAACTAGAGCGCCGGTCGATTCAACAACGCATCTTGAAAGGTAAGTATAAAAAAGAGAACTACGAGGACTTTGATTCCTAAGGTAAGGGATACGTAGGCAACTTAATTGACATATTCCAAGTTAATATATAATTTTTAACCAAAAAAAAAATTCAACTTAATTGATATTTTAACTTGTGATATGTCAAATAAGTCCAAGTCCATCATAATATATATATATATATATATATATATATATATATATAGGGTCGCGCTCACATGAGAATGGTGCTCAGTGAAAGAAATAAGAATACATCGTGACTGTTGGATCGTATGATCTAATGGTAACAAAAATCCAGCATTTATTTAGTCCTTAAGGGTATATTAGACATTGTAATTATAAAATTATGAGACCCATGACAACTAACATTCAACACACCAATGATTTAATGCCATGTGGCAACTACACATCACACGGTTCACACCATACTCTCTCTCTCACACACCACTGCACACACACTGAGACACACACATTACACGCACGGTACACACACAATACACACTCGCCGGCGGAACTTCATCCATCCATAGTCGCCGC
This sequence comes from Striga asiatica, assembly GCA_008636005.1. Lineage (NCBI taxonomy): Eukaryota > Viridiplantae > Streptophyta > Magnoliopsida > Lamiales > Orobanchaceae > Striga > Striga asiatica. Next base: position 110,888 of record BKCP01006027.1, on the reverse strand, counting down.
CGCCATCACGACTCCCCATCTGTCACGACTCCGCCGCCACCGCGCCGCGCCACGCCGCCGCCGGACCTCTGCAAATTCAGTCACTTTCTCCGCCGTCGGACCTCTGCAAATTCCGTCGTTTTCTCCGCTCGCGCAGCACATCACACACTCAGTCGACCGTCCGTACCTGTGCTTGTCGCCTCCGGCCGTGACCAACAGATCTCGACCGCCGTTCGCCACTCGCCGCCGATCGGCACTAATTGGCCTCCTGCAGTAGGTCGTCAGAGTTAAGAATGGAGGCAACCAGTCGAACTCCATGTCGTTTTGGTTCTGGGCAGATGATAAGTGGCTGGTGCCGTCGCCGGAGACGGCTGAACATCGGTTGGGAGCTGGGGACTTCAATTGGGAAATTTGATTATTCCCAAGGACTGATTTCTAATTTGTAGAATTTTAGATACTTACAGATTGACCCTGGGGTCAATCTGTAATTTCGAGAATATTTACCTATATTACTAATTAGCCCATGGGTCAAACCTGCAATTTACAGAAAATATATAAAAACATATTATTTTGTATATATTTTTTTATTCATATATTATTTATGTATTTTAAACAAAAAATAATACAAATTATTAAATATAACTATTGAAATATAAAATATATTTTGATAATATAAATAATAAACTAATTTTACAACCAAATAACTACATTATTTCATTTCACATAAAAAAAATATATATATATATCGCACTGCATAATACACAATATGCACACTAATGAATATCAGACTGCACAATAATGATATATCAAATGCACAATAATTATAACTGTGTATTTCGCACACCCAAATCGTGTGATAAAAATAATGTTGTTGTGCTAGTGTGCATTTTTCACAGATATGAAGTTCATTTGTTGACATCATTTAAAAAATAAAATAAAAATAAATTTATAAAAAATAAAATATGAGAACCGACTAGATTATATAAAAGTATTATTAATTGTATTTTAACTATATAAGTGTTATTTATTTTCAACAAACAATGATATAAAATACTAAATAGAAATTATAATAATAAACATATTTTTTATTATATAAACAATATGATAGAATCAAAATAGTGTGGATTGAAATACACACTATCAATGCTTTCTAAAACTGTGAATGCACATAAAATAATCGCTCAATATACTGCACAATAATACTAAAAGTAATGCACGCCAATGTAAGACGGACTGCACATTAGTGAATGTCAGATTGCATATTATTGAACAGAAATATAAAGGTTCAAAGCGAACTATATTAATTGTTATTGATATTATTATTATTATTATTATTATTATTATTATTATTATTATCATTATTATTATTATTATTATTATTATTATTATTATTATTATTATTATTATTATTATAAGGATTGCACATTAAGGAACGCACAACAATGTTTTAAGTGCACAATATTATTAGACAATTTGCACATAAATGACTATTAGATTGCACATTTGCGATCGAAACCGTCCAAACATAAATCTATGATTCCAAATTTTATATTATTGCAGATTATATATTTTTTATTTTAATTTCAAAATACTAACTAAAATATTATAAATAAACATAATAATTTAATGCGGATATTTTGGTTAAATCGTTTAACTGGCCGAAATGACTATCA
>BKCP01006027.1:84658-107999 GCA_008636005.1 Striga asiatica | reverse complement strand
AAAAAAAAAAAAAAAAAAAAAAAAAAAAAAAAAAAAAAAAAAAAAAAAAAATTCACCGCCAGATCCAACCCGATAGGAACACTTTTTCGGCGTCGATAACTGAAACGCATAGATTGGTCACAGTACGACCGTCTAATTTACAGGGATTTTAAAAATCTCTTGAGGCTGGAGCGATCGGAGAAGACGAAGCGCGAGGCGGAGGAGCGGATAGATGCTTACGGTGTTAGATATCGCATCCCGGAGAAGATGATTCAGTGTGCGTAATAATGGATTCACGATTCAGGCTACAGATCTGCTTGAAGTAGATGGTGAGCGGCGGCGAGAAAAAAAGAATTGTGAGAGAGATAGGAATTGAAAGCTCAGCGAGGACATTTCTTCCTTTATTACATTCTTTATTCTTTCCTTTTTTTTTCCTTTTTTCTTGGGCTAATAACAATTGTCGGTTAAGTTGTAGGCTTTGGACTTGGCAATGCACAGCCCAAACATCCATTTTGAGAAGCCCAATATATAGGTCTTGAACTTTTATCAACATTCAATATAAAATTAATGATAAATATATATATACACTTATATTATATATATAAAATAAATAAAATATTTATAAATTAATTAAACCGGTTCGACCGGTTCGACCACTGGTCCGACCAGTGAACCATTGAACCGGTAGCTTCACCAGTTTGATGAACGGTTCGATTTTCAGAACATTGGTTTTTTCATCTCTTTTTTACTTTTTGTTTATATTGGATGTTTTTTATTTATTTTCTCCTTAAGAATTGATAGTTGACTCATCTTTTGAGCCCCTAGACTCCTCAAGAATGATAAAAGACAATCTTTATTATCCATTTAGAGGTGTCACCGTGTCACTAATGGAGATTAACCCACCAAAAAACAAGAAGTTTGATAATCTAAAAAAAAAAAAATTTGTTACAAAGAAAAAAAAAATAAAGAAAGGAAGATATACAGAATAAGAATATTATGTTTTAGATTGAAATTCTAAACTAAGCAAGCCGATTCTGCAGATTAATCAGCAATTTACATGACCTGGATACTATTTGGCAACATCCCTACATGACCTGGACCAATTAAAAATAATGCAATTAAAAAATTTCTAGCAACTATTTGAAAAAATTATTTCTGCCTGATACTATTTCACGACCAATCCTTTTTTTTTTTTTCAAAATTGCCGATCCGGCCCGGACACGACCCGGGCACGACCCGGCCCGGAGCCTGGCCCGGCCCGGTCAACTGGGCCAATGACACGACACGAGCTTAGTTCCGTACCGGGTCCGGTTCAATATTTCTGAGCCCGTCGGCATGGCGGGCCGGGCCGGATAGTGACCCGGCTCGTGTTTTGGCCATGTCTAAGTTTGACTATTAATTCAATTAGGTCCAATAAATTATATGGTCCACAATAATAGAATAATATACAAATATTATTACATATAAGTGATTGTGAGAATATTAGAGGGTTATTATTTTAATGAAAATGGAAGTGAGTGAAGTAGAAGAAAATTAGGAGTAGGAATTTAACTTTGACTTGAACTTGAAAAGGGGGCATGAAGAGTGGAGTAAGAAAATGTCATGTATAATTTCAACTCGGGTTGCCCCTTTAAACTGAATGTGATAAGTTGAAATCACATACGGTATACAACAACATAAAAAATTTACAATATTTTACAATATAACTAGCGCGTAGCCCGTGCGATGCACGGGATGGTATATTTTCCTGAAATGTTTAACGTGTGAAATATTAAAAATAATATAATTTATATATATGTAACAAAAATAAATGGATTGCAAAGAAGGAAAAAAAATATAAATTATTGAACACTTTCTTTGTGAAGTAAAATTTGTGAAGCTTTGATATATTTGATTATGAATAGAAAAGTATGAAATACTACCTGCGGACCGTTGAGATAGATGAGAAGATTTACTTAGAATATATAGAATAAATATTGAGATAATGATTTACCTTTTACCTAGTATATACAAAATAAATATTGACATGATGTAGGAAAATTATGACAAATTTTGACATAAATTCGTCTAGAAGTTAGTAGAAAATATTCAAAAATTAGATTTATTTTTTATTTTTTAAATCCTTACAGTAATTCGTACGCTCCTTTTCATACGCTTAATTTATCAATTTTACACATACAAATCAAAATTAATGCAACTCGAAATATTATATAACAAATAAAATGAGATTTTTTATCTAACATTTAGTATATTGCCGGAAAATCTTTTATAAATCTTATTCTCTTTTTATGCACATAGATATTAAAGAATGAGTAAAAAAATTATCTAAATATGTTTAAAAGTATCTAATATTATATGTGTTAACAATGTTACAACCAAAAGACATTAATAATACGTAGACTATTATATAACATATGTGAAAGTATTAAAATATTTTATATTATTATTGAAAAATGTGAAACTACCACAATTTTGTCTAGACTATTTTATGAGAAAAATATATATACTTAAAGTTAGCATACACACACATATATATCCTTAAAATTTGCCCAACTAACATGTTTAAAAGTATATACAATTTTATATATAAAAACACGTTTAAAGTTTACATATTTTACAAAAATTAGACTGCTCTCAGTTTATATAAAGTTTGTTTCTCTCATATTCGGATAACGTATTATGCATATAATGAAAGCACTCTACGATACAAATTTATAAATATTAATTAAAATAATTTTCTAAATTATATAAAATTGAAATAACAAAGGTAAATATTACTGTTCATCATGAAAATGCGTTACAACTCTCCCGTTCGTGATGGGTTTCAATAATGCGGACTGCTCTCAGACGCAAAAAAGGTTTGTTTCTTTTGTTAACGGAATCAAGTGTACCCCAGCTGGAAGTATTATATTGTATATGCGATGAAAAATTATTCTCTGTATTTTTTTTTCTCTGAACTCGTGAATGATGAGTTGTAATGGTGGTAGTGAATATCCTTTTATACAATTTTTTATTAACCAAAAGTGATTTTGGATAGATAGTAAGTCCCATGATTTTTGCAACGGACAATCAATTTCACATATTTTTTATTAACCAAAAGTGATAAGATAATTATGAATTGTATTTACCTTTTACCTAGTATATATAAAATAAATATTGACATGATGTGGGAAAATTATGACGAATTATGACATAAATTCGTTTAGAGGTTAGTAGAAAATATTCAAAAATTAGATTTATTTTTTATTTTTTAAATCCTTACAGTAATTCGTACGCTCCTTTTCATACGCTTAATTTATCAATTTTACACATACAAATCAAAATTAATGCAACTCGAAATATTATATAACAAATAAAATGAGATTTTTTTATCTAACATTTAGTATATTGCCGGAAAATCTTTTATAAATCTTATTCTCTTTTTATGCACATAGATATTAAAGAATGAGTAAAAAAATTATCTAGATATGTTTAAAAGTATCTAATATTATATGTGTTAACAATGTTACAACCAAAAGACATTAAGAATACGTAGACTATTATATAACATATGTGAAAGTATTAAAATATTTTATATTATTATTGAAAAATGTGAAATTACCTCAATTTTGTCTAGACTATTTTTTAAGAAAAATATATATACTTAAAGTTAGCATACACACACATATATATCATTAAAATTTGCCCAACTAACATGTTTAAAAGTATATACAATTATATATATATAAACACGTTTAAAGTTTACATATTTTACAACAATTAGACTGCTCTCAGTTTATATAAAGTTTGTTGCTCTCATATTCGGATAACGTATTATGCATATAATGAAAGCACCCTACGATACAAATTTATAAATATTAATTAAAATAATTTTCTAAATTATATAAAATTGAAATAACAAAGGTAAATATTACCTGTTCATCATGAAAATGCGTTACAGCTCTCCCGTTCGTGATGGTTTCAATAATGCGGACTGCTCTCAGACGAAAAAAATGTTTGTTTCTTTTGTTAACGGAATCAAGTGTACCCCAGTCTGGAAGCATTATATTGTATATGCGATGAAAAAGTATTCTCTGAATTTTTTTTTCTCTGAACAATGATGAGTTGTAATGGTGATAGTAAATATCCTTTTATACAATTTTTTATTAACCAAAAGTGATAAAATAATTATGGATTGTATTTGGATAGATAGTAAGTCCCATGATTTTTGCAACGGACAATCAATTTCACATATTTTTTATTAACTAAAAGTGATGAGATAATTATGGATTGTATTTGGATAGATAGTAAGTCCCATGATTTTTACAACGGACAATCAATTTCACATGCTTAATTAACGGAAATATCACCATTATTAAAGAGAATATCCATTTGCTTAATTAAAGTAGAATACATAAATAGAAAGTCAAAAGTCAACTCAATTATTTTTAGGTTTCTAAAAAAAGATTTTTACATCAACCTTTTTAGATATATATAGATGAGATACTTTTGTTCAGACAATATGAGTAGTTGGTCCAATTTTTGTAACAAAAATTAAATGTCCAATATTTTATAATATAATTATATATCTTTGTTCAGAAAATATTAGTAGTTGGTCCAATTTTTTTACGGAACCCCGCCTATATTGTTCGTAGTTGAAAATTATTAAAGAAAAAAGAAAAAAGAGAAAAGAGAAAAGGTAAATTGTATGAAAAACTGCTCCACAAATTTTATGAAAACCTCTGTTTCTCCTTTATCTATGAAAAAACTCATCAAACTTTGTACTCTGCAAATACATTAACTTGGTATTAAACTCAACAATGAAAAACCATATTTACATAACAAAAAAATACAATATAAATGTAGATTAAAAAAAAGAAAAGAAAAAAAAAAAAGTTCTTTCATGCATAATTTTCAAAAATCATAATCTATATCAGTCGCATTCTGCGCGCCCGACCGCCTCACCAGATTCCCCCTCTCATCGTACAAGTCGAGATTCTCGCACGGCCGAGGAAAAACGGAGCCCACCACACGGCCCTGGACATAAGCACACTGGAAAATATGCTTCTTCTTATAAGTAATCCCGACCGACATATCCTTAAAGCTCACGTTTTTCAGAGGAATCTCGGGACTCCCGTGTATACGAACTGGGACCCGCACGCCTTCCCCATGTACAGACGTGTAACTTATGTCCTCTATCACGGGATTAGCGTTCGGGTCGAAATCCTTGTCAGCATGTTCGTTGTAGTCTGTCTTGATGATTATGCCCACACGAACGTTGTCGAAAGTTAGGTTTTGATAGGTCACGTGTTTTATGTAGCCGCCTCTTCCGGGGGCTGTTTTGATTCGCACGGCTCGTCTAGAATTCCACACGTGCACGTTTTGGATCGTGATGTTTGATACGCCGCCCGACATCTCACTGCCTATCGATATTCCAGCACTGCATACAAATATATCCGCTCAAAATGAGTTTTTTTTTTTAACCAGAGTTAATTTTGAAAAAAGTGGTATGGTTAGTTGTTAGTGGGATTTTTATTTTATATTAAAATAATATATAAAATAAAATAATTAAGGGCGTGTTTGTATTATGAAAAAATTCAACCCATACTCAATTCATACTAAAAGCTAATTCAACTTTATCTCAACTCCACTATCATCAATATTATCAATATAACTAAATAATATCGACGGAAAAACCTTTTTCACGAGCAATTTATGAAATTTTTTTGTCATCGGTTTTCTCCTTTATTTTCAAGAATCCACAACTTTATATGTCAGCAAGCTACATTTCATTACAGAATGGAAATCTATCTATCTATATTATGCTTGAAATATTTGAGAGTAGAAAATAATAGCATCTTACCTGACCATGGATTGAACAACAAGGTTTCGAATCAGTATATTCATGGAAGGTCGGCCGTAACTTATACCGTATTGATCCCAACCACTCTTTATAGCAACACCATCATCACCAACGCTTATGTAACAATCCTCGATCACCATATCTTCACATGAATCTGTTTAACTAAAAGTCGATTAGGTCATTTATAAGCCAAGAATCACAGTACCTTGTTCGAAAATGGAAAAAAAAATACTAATCTAAGACCCAAAGTGTGGTGAGAGGCCTGTCTATTAGAGAATTTCAGACAACTTCAACATCTCAAGCATTTCACCAATAATGCCCAAATCCAATATGGCAATTAATTATTTTAGATTAAAAAAAAATAGCTAAACAGAGAAAGGGACTTTACCGGGGTCTATGCCATCGGTATTTGGAGCTTCGTAGATGGGCGCCAAAATGGTCACATTTCTTACAGTCACGTTCTTGCAGTCGTAAGGATGAAGAGTCCAAAAGGGAGAATCTTTTAACGTGACATTAGATATTATAATGTCGCTCGACCACATAATCTGCACGAGTGGCCCCCTTGTGTGGTTGAGAAGCTTTCGCCTGTACTTTTTCCACCACGTTTGACCTTGCCCGTTAATGGTGCCATTATGCCCTGTTACATGGGCCGATAACAAATAATATATTACTATACCATGATCAAAATAGACATACTGAGTTGAAACGCATGATATAAGCACTCGGAATTTCTAAAATCGTGGACCTGTAATGACAACATCTTTGAGATTTTGTCCATGGATTAAACTGCCATATCGAGGTCCCGGGTGTTCTCTTCCATATCCGTAAGAAGGCAAGGGAGGCATTAAAGGCCATTGCCTCTCGTCCTAAACAATACGATCATTTAGAAATATACGATATCAATGAAGCTAAACAACGAAACACGAGATCAGATATCGAGCATCATTTGCAACATTGTAGTTTACATTTTGAAGATATAATGAAAGCAATGCAATGAACCTTAGTTCCTTACACATAACAGTAGCTACATAACTCAGGTCATAAATCAATCCATAGTGTCTAATTTTCCATCAATTTAAACATTTATATGGTAACTCTTCTGAGAAACGAAAATTTGTGAATTTTCCGACTGATGTACCAAAGATTAGATCTCATTCAGACATAAAGATAAAAACTTTTAACATGAAAAACAAAATTGAAATACTCACATCAATCCCTAGAATAACGGCACCCTCGGCAAGAAAGAGAGTCATGTGGCTGGTTAGATTGAACGGCGCCGTCAGCCAAACACCCGGCGGCACGTTCAGCTGGCCGCCGCCGCTCCTCTTTCCGAGCTTCGAGATCGCCATCGCCGCCGCCTCGAACGCCGCCGTGTTGGGGGTCGCCCCGTCCCCAACGGCCCCGAAATCCGTCAGGTTGAACACCGTGGGCCGGAGCTTGGGAAGCTCTCTCTGCGGCGGCGGAGGAGGCGCACGACGGAAAACCAGCACGCCGCCGCCGGGGGCGGCGGAGTCCCGCTGCCAGTAGAAGACGGTGAAGAGGAAAACCATCCAGAAGGCGATCAGGAGGGGTTTCAGGGTCAGCACGGAGGCGACGGAGGTGGGGATCCAGCGGCGGAGGCGGTGGCCGCCGCCGGGGACCGCTGCCGATTCCACCATCGGAGTAGATTTCTGTCCTAAATCGTACGGTGAATCATCAAAAGTGTGCCAAAATGCGAACGGAAAAATGAGGGTATTTTTCGTTTTTCCTTTTTCTTTTGCTGAGATGCAAAGAGGGTTTTTTTACCGGTGGTTAAAGAAATGGTGGTGGTTGAGGAATCCGGTGGCGGGTGGCTCTCAGTCGCTGAGTGAGGGATTTCTTAAGGAGACGGAGATCGGAGGAGTATATTGCAAGGGAAGTACAATAACAAATTGTTTACTATCAAAATTTCAACATTGTTACAAAAATCAACTCTTCAATGTTATCGGGTAATTATATATTTATATATATATATTGACATTGTCAGATAATGTATTCTCTCTATTTGTTTTTTCTTCTTCAAAGTTCACTAAAATATTATGAAATAGTTAATTACTGGATTTTTAAGGTACAATTTGAACTTTAGCATTCTGCTTTGAGTTGAATCAAATTGTGGAGTTTAATGTAACTATTTAAGTAAACACAACTACTTAATAAGGTTCAAGTGGAATTCAATTGTGGACCAAATGTATCACAACTGCTTTTATTAGGATTCTCGTTTTGGTACGAATCCTTTTTTTTTTTTNTTTGTGATTGATATCTTGTATATCATGTACAATACATGGGAAAATAATATTAAAGTTAAATATTTGACTAAATAAATATATTAAGGTTATTATTTAAATTAAATGTTGGACTAAACCAGTGTTTTAAATACCGATATGTATCTGCCGATATTACTGATAATACCGGATACCAGTGGTCCAACCGATATGATTACCTTCTAAATATCGATTTGGCCAAAATACCGGCTTCATACTGGAAAATGCCGGTTTTAGCGGACAATACCAGCTAAAATACGTGGTATACCGAATTTTTTAAAAAGTAATATTTTTATAACATAGTTCTATTAATTTATTTATATAAAAAGAAAGTTCTGCACGTAATTTTAATATATTTACATTATTATTTGATTTTAGATAATTTTACTATTTATTATAGTTAGTTTTATATATTATTTATATTATAATAACATATTAATTTAAAATTTATTAAAACCGATAAAATAGACTGTAAAACCGGTTGAACCGCGTATCGGTAGCTCGTCCAGTATGATCACTAGTACGGTATTTAAAACATTGGACTAAACGATCATATTGACCAAACGAACATATTAAGTTATTGAATAAACTCGATACTAATTTTAAGGTGATTTTGTACGCATCTTTTCAAGATATACAAAAAAAATATTGGTATGCATATTTTTTTAAGATCACACACAAATTTAAAATTATTCTCTAATTTAAATTTCTCATTTGTGTATCCATTTATTAATTGCCTTATACTTATTAATAAATAAACAATATTACCCTCGTTCCAAAAACGAATATTTTGGAGTGGTAGTCAGTGAAGCATTTTGCCAAACGTTGCCAATGGATCAGTTAACCCTTTGAAACATGAAGTTAGGTTATTCATTGTTTTTTTTTTCCTAATAACAACCTTAAACAAGCCTTCTAATACTAAAGAAATCCAACAGTCAAATTACTAAACATAACAAGGTGCATGGAAAATAATATATACGCTCAGAGGCCAAATGTCGAAACTTCACCCTGCTAGAATTACCAAAAACGCGTTATAGTTACATATCAAGCTCATAAATGATACATATAGTAAGAAACACAACGAAGCATTTTCACTCATCGAAGGTGAGGATGGAAACGAGTGATTCGTATTCTGGAAAACGAGAAACGAGCTCAACACGCTTTGCCAGCTCGAAATCATCAAACTGGAATGCAGGCGCACAGGTACATCCCACGAGAGAAAAATGTTGTTCAGAGTCCCTTGTGGCTCGTTTGGCAGCTAAACCTTCAGATGAGATGTTGATATCCTTAGTTGGAAATGCACCGAACCAAACATTTGGAGGGACAATGTGCTGTACCACTTGATTGTCGGCTAGCGGGTCGGGCCCAAGACACGTCAGTTTAACACTCCCGTCATTTTCGTTTAGCTCCACAATCTAAGGTTGCAAATATAAAAACGGGAAAAATATGTGGAAACAGTAAAGAAAAAATTTTAAGTGGTTTTCGTATCTCTATTGTAAGAACATATATTGGTTAATCTTGTTAGTTGAGCCTTGTTCTGTGTTAGCTTACATACGGATTAGAAAACAGAGATCTTTTATCCCTATTTTTCATCTTCACATGAAAAAAAAAAAAATAAATAAAAATAAAAAAAATTGGAACTTGTAGTTTTTCAGTTTCAAAAGCATTATGTTTAAGCCAGTAATCATTTTAGAGAATATTTCACAAAATAAAATTGTCCAATATCATGTCACTGGAAATGGATAATGTAAGAAGGATACAATTCGTGCGCGTCATTATACTCGTACCATGGTGAAGAACAGAACAAACTACAAGAAAAATCTGCTATATAGTAATTGAACAGAAGAACTTGACATGGTTCAATTTTGTGATTTTTGATTCGTTTATTAAGAAGCAACGAGAAGTTACCGTTAATGGTTCTCCCATGTAAAAATGCCATGTTTCTGCACAAGGTATGCGGTGTAGGTGAGAAACACTTCCGGAAGGCAATAAGAAGTATATGCTTGTGCTGACCGGTCGATCGACCTTATCTGTATGGAAAACTATAATTAGAATCAAGCTAATTATATAAAAGACAGAAAATAGATTAAAATACACAACATCCACACCAGAATTCACAAAATTCACAAGCGTGATAACAACAAACATATAACATTATGGAAAACTCTTCCAGCACACATACAAAGACTATGAGTATAGGATTATGACAAAGGTTACATGGGTTTCATTACTGAAACGTCCTTCTTTTGTTTGTATTGTAACTTCATTTTCTCTTTGATTTTTCATGTCCAAGTGACCTGTTTATGATTTAATAAAGTACGTGATCACATTCAGACACATTATTCCGTGCATCAGAAGAAAGTCGACATATCCTTGAGCCTCACAATAAAACTAAATGGTACTTTCTTGCTACTCATAAGAATGAAACCAAGATGCTCCTAAACATGAATGTATCCAATTTAGTTGGCATATCAGTTATCAAAATTAACTAAATCATTCTGAACTTCCGAGTAAACCCGAAACGCAAACCAGCCATTCTTGAGCCATCCTCCCACTGAATTTGAATATATGTCAGAGTAACAAAAACATGTGTCAAATTATTAGCAAGAGGATGTAGAGTAGAAAACATATACAAAGAAAATCTGCAATTTTGTTTCGTTAAATCACATAATTATCCTCCCCATACTAATTTGGCACATAAAATGCATCGTTTTTGGTTATGCATTGTTTTTGGTTTTCACAGCAGAAAGACAGTCATCGTATTCGTATGTNAGATGTCCCAAAATGAAGAAGACGTGCAAACATCAACGCAGCTAAGCGAGCAACAATAAGAATCGGTTAAAAAAACATACAGATAGAGAAAATAAAACGAAGAAAGTGCAGAAAAATCAGCTCGACTAAACGAAATTGGAAGTACCCAAACCAATACGGAAATATATACTCTCGAAAAAGAAAAGCATCAGGATTTGGGAATTTTGAATCTGAAAACTCACATTGAGGAGGAAGATGAGATGTGGAGAGATGCACGGAGGTGTCTCTGAACGTTTCCGCGTAAAACCCGCCTTCTGGATGAGGCTTCAGATTCAACTTCGCCACAATTTTTGACGCCATTTTTGTTTTCCTTCGCAGGGGATGAACACGACAGTGTTTTAGAGCGTTGGCCGATAATTTATTTTCCACACACACGACTTTTGACTTATTTATTTTTTTGTACTTTTGACTCTTTTCCCCTCTATTTTTTGTTTGTTTCTTATTTTCTATACCTATTACAATTTTGCGGACTTTTGGAAGTTTTTGTTGGGCGCTTTATTTATTTAAAAAAATAAATAAANCTCGGAATACGTTTTTGTAATAAAATTTTATTTTCTTTTTATTACAAAAACGTATTCCGAGAATACGTGCTTTTGTCCACCCTTTTTCTTTTTATTTTTGTCCTCTTGTTTTATTTATTTTTTTAAATAAATAAATTTTATTACAAAAACGTATTCCGAAAATACGTTTTAGAATTATTTTTGTAAAATAAAAAAAAATTATCTTCCGTTTAAAAGTCGAATTGAATAAAAAATAATAATTATAAAACGTATTATGTAAATACGTTTTGAAAAAGAAAATCTATTTAAAAGGTATTTTAGAAATACGTTTATAAATTTAAATTTACAAAAAAATAAATAAATTTGTAGAACGTATATTCTCCGAATACGTTTTACAATTAAATAAAAGTAAAACGTATTCTGAGAATACGTTTTACAATCAAATATAAAAAAAAAATAAAAAAAAATCTCTTCTTCTCCCTCACTTACGCGATAACAGAGAGCAGAGAGGATGCGATTTTGAGCTTCGGGAAAAAAAAAACGCAATCCAATACCTACCCGACGCGAATCGACAACAACGACACGAGCCTCATTTTCAGTTAATTCATTCGCACAAGGTATATTGGCTTATCTCAACTTTTTATATTGTTTGGAGTTGTTTGGAGATTGGGAATTGTTATAGTATGTTTGAATGTGGTGGTGTTTGAAGATTGAGAATTGTTAATTGTTTATCGATTATGTGTGTATGTTGAATTGGAGATTGGAATTTTGTTGTAAATTGTCAATTGTGTATTGGTTGGTTGTTGTTGGGATTAGGGTTTTCGAAATTAGGGTTAGAATTAGGGCTTTCAATTTATCTGAAATATAAATGAATTGTATGTTATTGTTGGATTATGGGTATTAGGATTTTCGAGGATTATTTGATTGGGAATATTTATTTTGTTTTTTTCGTTGGAGTAAAAAATGATTTTAAATTTAGAATGGTAAAAGAATAATTGAATTTGTTCTTTTTTTGCAACAGATATAAATGGCGTATTGCAGTCCATACCTTGTTAATTTGTACTGGCATTTTGCGAAGGAAAGGTTAAGTGAATTTGTTTTATTTAAATATCGTCCGGATGGTTCATTTCTTATTCCGATGAGGATATCATATGAATAATTGGTAGAAATAATTAATGAAAATTGTCGGTTTGGAGAAGGTTGGACAATTCAGGAGATTACTTTAATTGTTAGCCAACTTGATGGTTCGTTGAATTTCGCAAGACACAATAACGATAGTGTTCTTCAGTATATTATTACCTTCCTCCTATGTCCATGGTGTATTTGCATTTATCGTTGGAGACAATTACACCGGTTACACAGGTTGAGGATGTGTTGGGATGTTACGGGGGAGTGGTTGATGTTGAGGGTACGTCGACTTCGCATCTATGTAATTTTGGAGAAGGGACAAGCTCAACAATGCAATGGGAAAATGAGAACTGGGAAAAAAAAGAAGGCGATGAAGATTTCATTAATGGTGAAGATGATTTCACAGATGAGACTTCCGAAAGCGAATCAGACAGATCGATAAATAAGGAGAGTGAACCCAAATTGATTGAAGAAGAAGACCCTCTTTCTAGTGGTGGTCGCCACATTTATCGCGAGATGGGTGAATGGGAGCCATCGAAGATAGATGAGAACGAGTATGCTCTTACACTTTGGAAGGGCGACATTGAGACCATAGGTTTGGGTACAGTTTTTAGGAGCAAGGAAGAAGCACAATCGGGTGTCTTGGCTTGGAACGTTGATAGGTTGAGGGCGGTTCGGACAACATATTCTAATCAAAAGTCATACAAAGTGGTCTGCAAATCTAATGAAGTTGAACCTTGTGTGTGGAAGGCTCGGGTGACTAAGAAACGGGTTCATGAAATGTGGGAATTAACTGAATGACTGACAGACACACTTGTATGCAAAGTCGAGAGAAATGACCACAGAAACGTAACCGCCCGTATGATTTCAAATCTTGTAATTAACAAGATTGAAAAGAAACTGGACTACAACGTTAGCATGATCCAGGCCGATGTGAAACAGTGTTGGAAAGTCTATGTCAGTTACAAGAAGGCGTGGCACGGAAGGAGAAAAGCCATCGAGCATGTGTATGGCTATTGAGAATCGAACTTCGCAGAACTTCCTCGGTAAGCAAAAATTAATTACAAATACATGTGTTGTTTGTCTGTAACTATGTTTATCTATTTATGAAACCGTTTTGTAATTTGCAGGTTTTATGCCGCGCTTCAAAGAGCGAATCTCACCACAGTTGTATAGTGAGAATGGCAGGGTGGGGAAATGGCGCATCAGTATCAAGACAGACAATTCAAATTTGTATTCTGGGCGTTTGGTCCCGCTATTCAAACCTTCCAACTATGCCCGCCGATCATTAGCATCGATGGCACATATTTGCGTGGATCGTACAAGGGAAAATTGCTTGTGGCTATAGCACAGACAGCGAATAAGCGGCTATTGCCAATCGCCTATGCGATTGTTGATGAAGAAAGCAAGGATATCTGGTCATTTTTCCTGAAAAATATACGACAATATGTTGTCTTCGACCGAAAGATCTGTGTTCTCTCCGATAGAGATAACGGCATACTCAGTGCCATTAACTCGTTGGTTGATTGGCAAGAAACCACTGCATATCACCGGATTTGCCTTCGACACCTTCGAAGCAACGTGGTCACTAACTTTAGGAATAAGAAAGTGTGGGATTGGTGTTGGGATTTGGGTTCGCAGTTATCGGAGCGAAAGTTTCGAGAGACAGAACAACAACTATTGGAATTTAATTCCGAAGCACACAATTACCTTTTTCAAATTCCTTTGAACAAGTGGACCCTGACATAGATGGGGCACATTGACGACCAATATGTCGGAGAGCTACAACAACATCTTGAAAGGCGTTAGGTTCATGCCGTGTAGAACTTTGGTACAGGCCACATTGGACAAAACTCTGGATTTGTTCGAACAAGAACACAAGAAGGCCACGAGATGCAGGAGTCCCATTGCTACTCAGCACTATACCGCCTATTTGGAATTGGAGCGTACAGCCGCAAACCATACTGTAAAATGTGTGAATGCCGAAAGGTCTAGGTACAAGGTGACAACCGGTCTACGGGCTAGTGGGAGAGGGCAAAACAGGTATATGGTTTTTTTTCCATTCAAATATTTAAATTTTTATATATATAAATCACTGTTTGTGTTAACAGCTATAAGGTTGATTACCCCTGGAAACGTTGTAGTTGTCTGAAGTGGCATACACACAGGAAACCGTGCTCTCATGCAATAGCTGTAGCTCGTGAAATTGGGGGTGATCCAAAGTCGTTGTACGATATGCACTTTTGGACAGAGACCTGGGTAGTTCAATTTACTAATTGGGGTTTTGCTCCAATTGGTACTGCGAATACATAAGCGCCGGTGTGATGGAATTTGATACCACATAGGAGAGGATGATCTTGAAGCCTGGACCCGGTCGCAAGCAAACGAGACGCTATCGCATGCAAATGGATCGTCGGGAGCGCCGCAGGAATGATAGGGGACAGTGTTCTAGATGTGGTAATCTTGATCATGTTGTGGATGAGTGTCCATCCTCACATCCTCGCACCGATAGGTCTAGACTTCATGATGTGTGGGGAAACTAGATTTGTCAGTGTTTGGATTGCGTATTTGGAATTGTTTGGATGGTTTATTAGAATTTATTTAGATTATGTATTTGGATGGTTTATTTTATTTGAATTTGTTTGGTTGATTTATTTGGATTTGTTTGGATTAGTTGATTTGTTTGTGTAATTTTGGTTTAGTTGGTTGTTTTGAATATTTAAAACAGGTTTTTTTGGGTTAAAGCGTATTTCTATAATACGTTTTATAAAAAAAATTGAAACGTATTATTTAAATACATTTTAACTTAAAAAAATAAATAGTAAAACGTATTCTCGGAATACGTTTTACTTATAAAAAAAATGGTCGAAGGTTCGCGCTTGAGGGGAATCGAACCCGGGTGTGGGCGTTTCAAGAATGACGACGACCCGCAGCGCGACCCCAAGAGTTAGGCCATTACAGGCCAGTGGTTGAGGACCCATGGTTTAGAAGAGGAGTGCACCAGAGAGCTAATAGATGGAGACCAAACCAATGACTTCGAACAGAGGGCAAGGGCCCTTATACTCTGGTGCATCGGTTCCTTCTTCTTCCCCGACCAGAGGGCCAATGGAGTGAACATGTACTGGTTGCAGCAGTTGCACGACATCGATGAGACCAAGAAGGGCGGTCCTGGTCGGAGTGCATAGAGCGCTCTGCACGAGCTACAAGGCTGGGGAAAAGTGGATTAAGAACTGAGTCTAATTGATTCAGGTAAATTTATTTATTTGTTATTTGAAAATTTATTTTTTTATTCTAATTTAGACTAATATCTAATAACAAAATGAATATGTCGATATGTTTAGGTTTGGGCATATGAACGTATCCCTTGTATTCGCCCAAAAATGAAGGATACAAACTTTCAGAGAGTCCGTGTTGTCCCTTAGGTGGAAGGTAATTACATTTATTTATATTTAATACTTAGATTATTTCCATTATCAAATTTTGTGATTACGAAGTGTTTTTCTGTGATTTTTAAGGTGGGTGGGACGGAAGAACACGAAACACATAGGCAAGGGAACAACCGTTGTCCAGAATCAATTGACAGGGCTGAGAGAGATGGATGTAAGATTATTATTAAGTATTATTGATTATTATTTATATTTTGTTTTTAATTTTCTTATAACTTAATTCCTAATTAAATATTTTTTTTACAGTCCGATTGGATGCCCTATCAGCGGCACCTGCACGAGGGTGCTCTCCCGGCCTAGTGTACAGAAGGTTCACACCTCTGGATGTATAGAGGGTGGATCTTCTGTTGGAACGTCCGTGAAATGGGACACAATGGGAGACACACCACCGAGGCCAGGAAATGACTGGGAGGGCATTCCATGATTGGGTCGACTTTCATGGAGAGCTTGGGAATGCTTTGGTCGAACAAAGAGAACAAAATGTCGTCGCAGTCATCCCTGTGGAGCCATTCCTTGAGCCTGAGGCGAGTTACCTTGATTGGTTTCATAGTACATCTGTGAGACTACTCGGTGACCGTGCCAAGTACGCAGTGGCGCAACCGGACGGAGGCTATCAGCCACTTGCCGAGCAAGGGAAGTGCGATGTAAGTGTTTATAATTTGTGTTTTTTTTTCTATTATTATTATTATTATTATTATTATTATTATTATTATTATTATTATTTTTGTGTTTCATACTAATTACTTTGAATTTAATTTTCAGGCTGGCGCAATGGAGGGGGCTTATAACACGTTAGTGAATGTTGACCACCTATTTCATACACTCCCTCCAGAGATGCAGGGCGCAATCCAACAGGCCAGGAGCATTCTCTACACTTCTCTGACTGTCGGAGGCGGAGAGGTCGCACGAGGGATGTCGTCGAGCCAAGTTCTATCGCAGGAGAGTTATGTCTGATCCCAGAGGACGCAGTCACACCGGGCGAGGCATCAACCTGCTGCCCACATTGGTGGAGGTAGAACACGACGTGACCGCGAACCCGCTGCCGATACCGGGCCTCAGGAAGAAGAAGAAGAAGAAGAAGGTGAGCATTTTTTACTTAACAAAAAATTGATTTTTTATTTATTAATTTATTTTTTGTCCAGTCGAATTTGTGATTTTATTAAAAAATGAATTACTCAGGTGAAGAAGAAGAAGAAGAAGAAGCTGCCACTCCTATCACGACCACAACCTCGTCTTCTTCACGACCACCACAGCGTCGGATGGGCTCCGGAAAGCGCATACCTAGGAATCCTTTCACTCCTAGTTAGTATGTTGTGTATTCGAAAATTTTGTGGACATATTTATTTTTTTTTTGTTGGATTTTGTGTACTGATATTTGGACATAATGAATAAATTATTGGGGTTGACTTTTTGTATATAGTGTATGTATGCTAGATTATTATTTGAAAAATAGATTGATATTAGTTTGTGGAATTGATATTTAGTTATGGAATCGATCCCGACAAACAGGTGTGTTTTTTTTATTTTTTCTGCACAGTTACTGTTTCTGCATAGTAAAACGTATTCCCAAAATACGTTTTACGTTAAAATTGATTTTAGGGCAAAATTAGGGCAAATTAAAATGGATTTCGGAAATACGTTTTACTGGAAAACGTATTTCGTGAATACGTTTTTGGGTAAAACGTATTTCGCCAATACGTTTATATTTTTTAAAAAATTAATTTCTGCAATAATAAATTACAAAATTCATTTTATTTATAAAAAGTATTTTTATAATGCGTTTTTAAGCTTTTTAAATTTATTTTTTGAAATAAAAAATATATAAAATTAATTTTATTAATAAAACGTATTTGAAAAATATGATTTTTAAAATTTCATATATAAAACGCATTTTAAAAATATGTTTTATGTTTATTTAATTAAGTTAATCACTTAATTAATTATATTGACCTTTAAACGTATTTAGAAAATACGTTTTATAAGTGAAAACGTATTGCAAAAATACGTTTTACAATCTAAAACGTATTTTCATAATATGTGCTTTTTATTTTGGTCGACACCCCCCTTTTTTTTTTGTTTTTGTCCACTTATTTTTTTTATTTTTAAATAAATAAATAATTTTGTTTTTGTTTGAATAACCTTTTTTTTTTTCTAATTTTATTGAGCTCAAATATAGTTCAATGTCATAAACAAACAAAGCTCACATGGAAATTGAAAAGCCCAACAAATAGTTTGAATGAGCTAAAAGATAGTTCAACCTTATAAATCCAAGCTAATTAGAAAACTACAACAAAACGTCCACGGGCATAGCCTGTTGGTNAATAATAATAATAATAATAATAATAATAATAATAATAATAATAATAATAATAATAATAATAATAATAATAATAATGTCCCAAGTATATATAATTTACATTCACATTATGTATTCATAAACTAAATCTATTGAATGAGGAGTTATTATTAGGTGGTTGACCATCATATTTTTTAACAAAATATATATTTACACTTACGTTTGCTCGTATTACTTTTCAGAATATGGTAACTTGGTTAGAATATGATAACTAAGTTTGAAAATATGCATATGTATTGAAATTCGAAAAGTCATTATTGGATTGTCTTAATGGGTAAACTATTGCTTGTATATATTTAATGTTGCTGCTTAGAAAGTGATACTTTTCCAATATATTTACATAATTTCATCCCGAAATGTTGTTACTTTAAAACCATAACATTTCATCATATAAATCACACATTTTAATTGATAATTCTAATAAAACATTGTATTTTCTGGTATCCATCAAAACATGCAAATTACTTGTTCAACCACACACCTCAACTTCCAATTCCATAAATAAATGCAACCAGAAAAGGAGAAAATAAAAACGAAAAAGAAATAAAGAAGAGAATCAATCAACAGCCTTGCTCTAAGAAAGTTTTGGAAAATACCGATTTCTTACAGAAAGTTCGAAAACATTTCGCTGTATCGGCATGACCATGTTATGTAAAATGACCCCAACTGCTCAACTAAAGGGCGAAACACTAAGACGATGCACATATTGGTTTTATATTATCCTTTATTTATCATTGAATCGAAATGAAAGGAGGAAACATATACATTTTGTGCAATATTTATTCATCATCCATTCGAAATAGTCAACCATGTATAATTCTCCTGGCAAATCCTTGCAGAGAACTTCCAATCCCGGCTTCCACTGCTTCTGCCAAGTATTTTGCCTGCAAATGTGCACAACAGAATAAAATGTAAGAGACAGTTTTCAAACCCATTATAAGAACACGTGTCGAGAAAAGAAGAAAGAAAAGTCAAAACTCTAATCCTTGTTAGTTCATACGCCTGAAGAAGTTTCACACATTTATGTATTTCAAATCACTACCTATATAAGATTGTCAAGGTCTCGTGTACAACTCGTGATATGTAGAGCGTCAAGTTTAAACATTGAAGATTAACTGATTACCGATAAAGTCTAATTAGTTTTCAAAAAGGTGATCTTAAAGTATTGAATAAAGATGGTTATCCTTTAATGTTTGACATTTGTCTTTCTTTTACATATCCTTGCCACGAGGAATGTCACCGTTAGAAGATATTTATTGTTCAAAGAGATTTGTGTTAGTAAAGTTTACTTACCAAAGTAAGCAGCTTAACAAATTCGGAATTGAGAAAGATATACGTAAAGAATGAAAACCAGAGAAACTATTCTAAGAGTAAACATTCAGTACGGAGCAACAGTAATTACCTCTTGAACAGACTTTCTAAAATCAAAGGCATCTTTAATCCGTCTGTCCATAAAAGCCCATGTGTTTTGAAAATCTATCCAGAAAAGACCATTACACAGCAATGGGTTAAAAAAAACTGTCATGCTAATCAAATCTTCAACAGAACATTATTCGACCAACTAAACACACAGATAAGTAAACCTTTTTAATTTCCAAGGCGCAAGCTAGCAAGAACGTTTTTTCCAAGTTGTTTGCAGAAAAGTCCCCAACAAAGGATTCATAATCAGTGAAATAAATATTACCCTCTCAATTAAACAACACACTTCATGTCCCACTATACGCATGCCTTAAAACTCACAACACGATAGATAGCTAACCTGGGGAGGTATCAGTGAGCATGTAGAGTTCAACTACAGAGTAAATCCCAGCAAGGACTGCACGCTTGGCATGCCAATCACTATTAGTGGCCTCGTAACCAGCTGCATGCCAAATCTCATCGACAAGCATTGTTCGTTGTCTTAAGCTAGTCGGTATATTCCAGGGTTGCACCTACATTTCAAATACTTCCATAAAAAATCTTGCTGGAAAAGCATAGAGTAATATCCGGGGAAAAAAAAAAAAAAAAACTCGGTACCTGTATGCTTAGTGCTTGAGGCCACTTGAAAATGTAGGGAGCTTGCATCTCCAAGCGAATTCTAACAAGTTTCGCTACACGCTGGCTAGGGATCAAGCTCTGCAAATCCTCTTTCATGTCGATCACGTCAATCAGCCTTTGCAGGCAATCATCCATGAAAAACTTGACAAATAAAATCACGAGGGCTTAGGCGAAAGAGCAGAACAAAGGCTATTTGTATTAAAAAAAAGCATTCGATAGAAACTGAAATCCATAATCAGGGCAAACGGCAATCCATAATCCATATAAATATCANCACAGTGATTCAAATTGTTGCAAAGTGAAACGTGCAAGGACACACTCTCTTATTGTTATCAAACTGAAATCATCATGAACAGAAACAACATTCAATCGACTACCTAGATTAAAATATGGTTTTATACTTTTCACATCCGGCCTCTCTGACTTGAAAGCCAGGTCGCTAGACGTGCACTTAGAACTGGGTATACAAGATAAACAACAGTCAAACAAGTACAAGATTCAACATTTCATAATACCTCAACTAATGCAGCTTCCTTTCGGGGAAAAGATCCGACAATCGAAGGAGACACGCCAACCTCCCTAGCTCCAGCAATCATAGCGGCATCACTCCACCCTAATCTAATCTGCGCAGTCAAATAATCCATTAAATCACTCAAATGCCCAGAAAACAATCGAGCTAGTTACAGAACAAATCATTTGAACTCTAATCATTGTGTCAATTATCACCATAATCATACAGATTATGAAAATAATCCAATAAATCACTCGAATACTCAGAAAACAATCAATCTAGTTACAGAACAAATCACTTGAACTCGAATCTTTATGCCAATTATCACCATAACCATGCAGATTAAGAAATCCATTAGCTCGTATGGGCACAATTCCTACTGGGAAACAAATTCAGGATTCAATCACGCAATCAGTAAAAGAGTGTACAAAAATCAGTAAAACCATGGAATTGGAGGAAAAGGGGCAAGACCACGTGGCGGAGAGAGGCATGGAGCACACGCGCCTGTTCCTCCTGCCAGTGAGCTTTAGGCCGAGCCTTGGCTCTATGGCTCTGGAACTCATCAGACCGCGTCTTTTCGTCGCTGGTACTCGCCGTGGACGGCGGCGAGGGCGATGTGTATGAGCTGAAATGATTAGGGTTTCGGTTGGGGAGATTTCCGGAGGTAGCCTCAGTGGAAAATGGCGACGTACTAAGTACTCCGACAGGAAAAGGTCGAGAAGCGGAATGACCTCCACGGCGGAGAAGCGTTGGGAGCAGCCGTCTCGCCGCTGATCGGTACATTTCCGGCGATGATTAGTCGATAAAATAATTAATGTATAAAATATTAGTTATTATTAATTATATACAACATTTAAAATTAGAAAACATAAATGGAATTTCTATTTGGCCACGAAATTGTGTCACAGGCAGCCACGTGGCAGCTGCATAGCCTCAACTAATGTTTTAAATACTGTTGACCATATCGGTGTAGCCACCAGTACGCGGTATTATCGGTAAGACCGGTAATATGGTGGTATTATCGGACTAACAAATATAATGATATATATATTTATAAATAAAAATGTATAATACTAAATGCAAAAAAGTACAAAAATAAATGACCATAATTATTAATTTTAACTTACCAATGAGATAAAAATAAAACATTCTAACTACCAATTTAAATTTTATATTTTTAAATTAATAATTTTTTTTTTATTATTTTTTTTATATATTTTTTTATGAACGGTATTTTGGACCGGTATTTTTCGGTATTTACGGTATAACTACCGTACAAACCGGTATAACCGCAAATCCAGTATTCTGTGTGCAATTGTACCGTACCAATGGCCAATATCCGGTATTACTGGTATTACCAGCCAATACAGTACGGTTTTTAAAACAGTGGCCTGAACCTCAGTTATTGTGAATTACACAGTTTTTCTATCGGATGAACAGTTATAAGAATATAAAATAATTTTAACCAGACGTGTATATGTCACATATACTATAGTCCACAAATTGATAGTAGAGAAAAAAAAAATCACATCCTTAATTTACTTTATTTTTGCTTTTTAATTTAATAAATTTTGGTGCTTTTTGTCAATATAGAGTTGTGCTCGAACCAAATAGTTCGTGAACTCAATTTGATTCATCTCGTTAAAACACAAGTTCGACACGTTTGTTTACTTAAATGAATCGAGTTCGGACCAGTAACAGAGCTCGTTTCTTAAAAGAATTGAGACGAGGTCATTTGTAAACAACTTTTTTAATTATTTTTATCAATTTATTTTATTAATTTTGAATTAATAATAGAGTAAAAAATGTTCGTCATTGCACAAATCGTATCCGCGAAAATCTCTATTACAAATTCAAATTTGTTTAACAAATCGAGCTTAAGTTGAGTTGACTTGTACATTAACCGAGCACGAAGTACTCGGCTTGGTTTGACTCGAATAATATCTCTAGTTTAATGTGATTCAACTATAAAATTCAAAATACCAATAGTGATCAAGGTGAAATTTGTGCTTAAAAAACCAAAAGCAAGTAAACTTTGGGTAAAAATAAAAATTGCAATGTGCACCTAATTATCCACTTCATATCATTAAAGCCAAGTATGAGAAATTCAATTGGTGAGGTCTATATTCAGTTTGTCCTTCAAAATATACATCCATTGTGATCTAAATTTTGTACACCCACTCCCATAACAACATTTTCTTGGAACACCTTTCCTCAAATTGCAACAACAACATTCTGAAAAAAAGAAAAAGAAAAAAAAACATTATGTCATCTCTAAATCTATCCTTTCTTGAACCTAATCAAGGGACTCCAATTTTTTCCCCACATTTTTTTCCCTATCTAAAAAGAACAATGACCAACTCTACAAACCCTAAGAAAAAACATACACACACATTCATTAGCATCCCAATTACAATTAACCACAAAGAACAAATGTGACAAAAAAAAAGGA
>BKCP01006027.1:9035-84645 GCA_008636005.1 Striga asiatica | reverse complement strand
ATATATATATATATATTCTCTTTCCTTTAGCTTCAACCTTGAACTTCCTCTATACTCCTTATAGCCTCCCTCATCTCCACCCTATCCTCCGGGTTGGCCTCGGTGCACGCGACCCCGATCCTCAACATCCTCTCGATCTGTTCTTTCGGGCCAGGGCCCGCTATCTCCGGGTCGACTAGCTCCGTGGCTCGACCCTCTGCCACCGCCTGGCGGGCCCACTGCACGACGTCCGTCCCTCCCTTCTGGTTGTTTAGGTACTGTGACGGGAACTTCCCAGTGACGACCTCTAGCACGACGACCCCTAGGCAATACACGTCGCTCTTTGGGGAGAGTTGTTGGTAGAGAATGGCCTCCGGGGACTTGTACGCGAAGAGCGCCTGCACGGACTGCGTGTTGCTTATTAGCGAGTAGAGAGCGTAGTCGGTGAGGAGAGGCTCGTAGTTTTGGCCGAGGAGAATGTTGCTCGACTTTAGGTTGCCGTGTGGGAGCTCGTAGTTTGAGAACTCGGTGTGGAGGAAGCCCATGCCTCGGGCCACGCCTTTTATGATCTTGAGGCGGGTCGGCCAGTTGAGCTCGCCGTGCGCTATCCCGCGGTCGCCTAAGAGAAGATAGAAATGGAGGTTATTTTCGAGACGAGTTGGAATTGGAGTGCTCGAGAAAATTGGGATTCGAAGGAAAAAAACAATAGTTGTAACCGGAAAAGTGCTAAATGATTTTCGGAAGGAGATAATCGCTCCTTGTAACGAAGAATCGAATTCGTGAGACAAATATAGCAGTTTAGTAACTAATCGATATGAGACATATATAAAACAATCACCTATTTTAGTACTCTGAGTGAAAAAATTCGCGATCAAATATGCATACTTTCATTCGAAAATATTAGGTCATCTAACCGTTAGGTCATCAAACTTTAACAAACAACATAAACAAACAAAATTAGTACGACACTTAATAACATGAGTATGCATTTTTTTTTTGTATAGTATGACGAGTCGACTTACCATGCAGCAAAAATAGCAAGCTCCCTTTCGGAACAAACTCCGTCACGAGAAGCTTCTCCTCCTTCCGGTAATGATACGCCAGCGGCGGCAGCACATTCCGGTGCCTTATCCTCCCGAGCCGCCTGATCTCCGCCTCGAACGCGTCCTTATTCAACTTATTCATGTCCCTCATCCTCTTCACCACAACCGAGACCCCGTTCGCCATGATGGCCTTGTACGACGATCCGAGCCCCCCGCTCCCGAGCACCTCCGCCGCCGCCTTCATGAGGTCTGGCAGCCCAAACACGCCCTTTTCGTCGTTGATCACCACCAAGTCGTTCGCCGACTTCCCTCCACCCCTTCTCGACGAGTGGGCTCCGCCAGACTCCTTGTAGCTGTAGTTCCTCCTGCTCGACGAGCTCATGCTCCTCCGGTTCGCGGCACTCGGCAGGTGCACCTGCACCCCCTCGTCCAGATTCTCCTTCCCGAGCACGCTAAAACTGTCGTCCTCCTTCTTCGCCTTGAACAATATCGTAATCACCAAAACCGCAACCACCACACCTAGCACGACCCATTTCGTAATCGAACCCGACTCACTACTACTACTGCTGCTACTATTGCTATTTTGGCCCGAGTCGACCTGCGCGCTCGAGTCCACCTCGGACGCGATGCAGGGTCGGGACAGGGGAGGCCCGCAAAGGCCCGGGTTCCCGGAAAACGAGGCGGCCGGGAACCTCGACATGGCCGGGGGAATCGGACCGTCCAATTTGTTGCGCGAGAGGTCGAGTACTTGGAGGGACTTCTGGTCGAAGCCCGGGACAGGGCCCGAGAACCCGTTCCCCTGCAGCGCGATCTCCTTGATGTTGTGGAGGGACGAGAGGGAGGTCGGGATAGGGCCCGAGAAGCGGTTGTTCGCCAGCTGGAGCTTCTTGAGGGAGCCCATTTTGAGGAAGTAGTCGGCCGGGATCTCGCCGGAGAGCCCGTTCCCGGAGAGGAAGAGAGACTTGAGGGAGCCGAGTCGATTTAGGGCCGGGATCGGGCCCGCGACCGTGTTGTTCTCGAGGCTTACGTAGCGTAGATCTTTCAAATTGGCGAGGGAGTCGATGTCGATTTCGGGTGACGTGGCGGAGATTTGGAGGTTCATGAGGAGGAGGGCCGAGACGGAGTCGAAGCCCGTCTCGCTGCAGTCGATGCCGAGCCAGGGGAGGCGGCGGTTGCACGGGTCGGTGCCCGGGAGCCACGTGGGGTCGAGGGCAGAAGAGTCTTTTAGCGATTTCTTGAAATTGATGAGGTGGACGTCTTCTCCGGCTGAGGCGGAGAGGCCGGGGAGGAGGCGGAGGGACAGGGCAAGGAGGNATTAGTGATGGGAAAAATTTATGGGGAAAAAAAAAAAATCAGATTAAATTAGAGAAGAAGAATATGGTTTGGGAGAGTATTTGGAGGTGGATAAAGAATGGTGGAGGATGTTTTGCCATGGCATGGTCAATGGGAGTTGAAGTGAAGATTGGATGTGGATAACGAAATTTAAGGTCTCTTTGATATATATGAAGTCGATTTATTCAAGTTTCTTTTTAATTAGGATGCTTCATTTTCATTGAGGAAAAGTTGTAAAATTGTATAATATTAAAGGTGACTATATAATTATATATAGACGTTATTCATTTAATGCAATTTTTTTTTATCATTTTTTTATTTAATTGTGAAATTAATCGTTATGTTTTAATTAAATATTTTATATTAATTAAGTATAATAATATTTTTTAATTATTGTATCATATAATAATCACTACTAATTAGGGCTGGGCATAAGACTCGGAGAATTCCGAACCGTTCTGAAACCGAACCGAAATCACTCTGAACGAAAAATAACGGTTGATAATTTGACTTTCTCCGAACGGAACCGAACCAAAACTGGAGATGTCACAAATATCCGTACCGAGAACCAAACCGAACCGTCTCATACCGTACCAAACCGAAAAACCAAAAATAATAACTGAATAATAACTTTATATGTGTGTTAATAATATATTTTATGTTAACTTTGATCCTATATAATTTGAGAGTTTTTAAATGCAAGGAAAATATAGTAATAACAATTAAATTTCACTTAAATTTCATGTTTAGTAATATTTGATCTACAATTGAATTTTTCATGCTATGAAAAAAATATTAAAAATGGTATGAAAGGTTAAAGAATATTTTTTTTTAAGAAAAACTATATTATATTTTAATTGAATTTTAAATTTTCAATATTAGTTGTACTAATTTATTATTAACTAAAATTTAGAGTCTAAAGTTGATTACAAAATAAAATCTTTAATATGAGGAAGTATCGATGTATGTTGGTTTTTTTAAAGCATATAAAAATTAAATAATTAAACTTCAGATTTATTTCAATAATTGATTTCGAAATAAAATCTTCAATATGATGAAGTATTGATTAATTTTACTTTTTTTAAAGCATATAAAAGTTAAAATATAACTAGGTAGTCATTCAAAAAAATTTTAAAAAAATAAGAAATCTCTGAAGATCCGAACCGAACCGTTCCAATAGTCCCGAATATCGAGCTGAACCGAACCAAAAAATAAAACCTCCGAACTAAACCGTTCCGAATTTTTGGTACGGTTCTGGAGATCGAATTTAGTGATCTACGAATTTTTGTACAGTTCTGGAGATTTCTCAATCTCCAAACTGTACCGACCCATGCTCATCCCTACTACTAATATTAACTAATTATAAATTCACATTAAAAAGTACATGAAAGTTATTTATTATAAAATAAATATTATCTTTTTATTTTTATTTCATTACATAATTTTTAGATAACTAACTGGTTATAATGACATAGAAAATACTTTAAAATCGAGTGACAATTTCTATAATAATAATAACTAGTACAATACCCGTGTAAATACACGGGAGTTGAATTAGGAAGCATATGTAAAAAATATTAATTTTTTTAACTAAAATAATTTAATTTTATATAAAACATTACTTTGGGTTTTAATTAAATTGTCAAATTATATTTTTTAATCATAATAATTAAACACCCATATATTGAATGAAAATGTCAACTCATATTGAATTTTTTTACTTATATCATATAAAATTATCGATATTATTTACTATTATTAAGTGAAAAAAATATATATCTTAAATAAATAGAAATAATATGGTGATATGTATATTAATAAGTGCATAAATATGTTTGTTTAATATTAAGCAAAATAGATTAATTTTTTACTTAATTATATGCCTAATACATCAAGTATATTATACGTTGTACTTCACAGTTATCTAACTTTATATGTAATTTTAGAATTTAGATAAATAATTATTTATTTTTATTAGATTGATAACATACCAATTAGATTTGGAATAAATATCATTTTTAAAAGAATACATACCAATTTCTATTACTTTATAATATAATTTATAGTTTTATTTAATATCTTTTAATTTAGTTTGATAAATAAACATAAATTTTATTTATAAGAATATATTACTATTATTTATAAGAATATATATAATATGGATGTCAAATTGAAAATCATTAAAAGATAGTTAATTTGATATATCATATATAAAAAATAAAATACAAACAAAAAAGTTATAAAATTTTAAAATAAGAAGAAAAAACATTATAATAACTAATGAATGAATTAAATAAGAAAATAAAATGTAATATATGGTAATATAGGAAAAAGAAATATAAAATAATTTATGGTAATTAAGTGTAGAAGTAAGAAGGAAAAAATCAATCATAGATTTAGTGTGATAAAAATATTAATTTATATCCAAGCCTAACTCCAAAGCATGGTTTTTTGCCACATAGGATTCCGAAGCGTGAGAGTTTGCCATGTAGGTTCAACCTATTTTGAAATTATATATAGAGGAGATAATAATAATTAAATATTTTATCAACTAATTTATTGGTCACAACCTTCTGAATTTGTAAAAGTTATGTTATTCATAATATTTTATGTAATTTATTAGCTATTAATATATAAGTAAAATAATTTATGCTTATATTGTTCATTTTTACTAATTATTAAAATTGTTAGAACGTGATATTCCAATTGCTAACTTATTTTTGTATTTTATATATGATTTACATGCATAGGACTAATAATGTTTTGGTTAGATCTCAGTATATGCGCAAAATTAATTACTAGTAAACAATATAAATAGCTGGATCACGAACACGGGATGAAGGATGTTTGTTACGGCAAGTTAATGTCGCATAAGGTTTTTAACTTTAACGTAACCTTTTCTTAGGAGAGTACTTTCTAAATAGCACTCGAGTTACTAAGCAGTAAGCACTATATGTAGAAGAAAACCAAAAAATAAAAAATAAAAAAAAATGAAATTTTCTTTAAAAGTTTTATAACGTTGTGTTCTCACACATTATTCGTTAACTATATATTATAACACTCATAGTTAATGGAAAATGTGTATAAACACAATTAAGTTATAAGTGTTACAACAAGTATAACACTCTTAAAATGGGGTACAGTACAGCAGCCCTAACAGCTATTTTGTAGCCTTTGATTATACAAAAAGTAAAAAGCAATCTAATGGCTCAAAATAAATAAGGAATATATAATTAAAAAAGAAAATTGAATCTAACATCACTTAGCCAACACAAGTGGAAAGAAAATTGAATCTAACATCAACCACAATCAATTTTCTAACAAAATCAATAATAAAAAAGAAAAAAAAGGTCTTAGTTGATTTTATCTCATTTTTTTTTCTCTTCTTCTCGAGGATTTAGAACACCCACAAATTTTTTCTTTTTCTTTTTTTTTTTTCCCTTCACCAATAAAACACAGACACTGAAGGAAATGAAGCTACCACTGCTAGTATCTTCGTAAACAACTACAACAATAATGATTTCTTTAATTTTTTTGCATTTTCACATATTATACCCAGATAAAAATTCTATTTTTGTGATAAAGATTCAATTTTGATGCTTGAAAGTGGTTAAATAAAAATTTTTGGTGCTATGTTTTTCCCTTTTCATGCGTGGATAATGTTTTTCCCTTTTACTTTTTGTATAATCAAAGGCTAGAAAATAGCTGTTGGGGCTACTGTAAGTTACTCACAGCAGCCCCGTACACCTTAAAATGAGTGTGATTCGTTTATTTCTTCTTTCTAATATAACTTTAGAAATTTGAGTGTTATATGAGTGCACCATTTTTATATATATTATTTTCTAAAAAATGCTATGTCAAAAGCGTTGCATGTAACATTTTTTGGGTAATAGTATTTATTAGAGGGAAAGATGAAGGCAAAACATAATAAATAGGAGAATTTGTATTCTGGATAGCTCTTTTCTCTCTCTTCGATTTTTTCTCATTTCTCTGCATCTAAACCTATTTTTTTTTCGGCTCCTCTTCTCCAGCGGGACCACCAGGCTACGTGACGCGACCGATTCCTGGCTACCCGACTCGGCCCCAATTTTGTATCGAGGCCTGTCTTTCTGTACCGAAGGAGTTGGATGGTTATTCCCTAGTGGATCTCGTCATTTTCCATGGTTGTCATCTTGGGACGGAGGTCGTCAAATTCGCTGGTGTCGAGGCGGCGTCGGGCTTTGGTGCTTCTGCGTGGGTGAGTTCTGGTTCTGACTGCCTAGAGGCGGTGGTCAGGGCAGAGGTTGGTGGGCTTTATCCTCCTTCTCCCTTCTCCCACGGTATTAGGGCTGAGAGGAAGACCGGCGTAACAGACCCTGGCCCGTGGTGTGGGTTAGGTTCGGGACGGCCGCCTAGACGCGAGGTCGGGTTCTTGGGTTTCGACCGTAGTTAGGCGTATATTGCAGTTTCTGGAACTGAAATTTGGGTTGTGGTCCGGTGCATATCGGCGGTCGGGCGTGGATGTTGTTGTCGTGTTTCGCTTGTTGAAGCTATTTGACTGAGGGAAGAGCCTTAGTCTATTGTTATTTTGTTTGTATTTGTGTGTTGTGTGTAGTAGGACTTAGTGTTCTGTGTTTTTCTCCCGCTTGAGTGCGTGTATTCTTCTGTGTGACAACATTTTTTTTCTCCATTATTGGAGCTTGGTTGTAACACCCCGCTTATCAGAGTATATTTTTCGCAACTTATCTTTCGAAAATACTTATGAATCATTTTAACTTAACTCGGGATGCTACTAAAACTTATTTTTTATAAAATCCGTTTATCATTAAACTTTGTCTAACTTACTAGTTTAGACATAAAGAAAACAGATTTATTTAAACTTGCATTTAAACTGTACTATATTCATACTGCTGAAATGATGAAAACTGAAATCTGAAATTTACTAAAATGCAAGTTCAAGTCTTAACACGCGTAGCGGAAATACTTAAAAACGTCATTAATTATACAGACATAAAAGTTCATCAAATAAATGTCCACAAATGCACAACCACCACCACCACATCTGAGCTCACACCTCCGGCCCGACCCTGTTTCTGGGATCTGTGAGGATCTCGTTATGTACAAGTCACGAATTCAATTGCAAGCGTAAACCTATGCGCAGGGGATCTAAAGGTTTGACATAGAGAACTTACGGCTTAAAATTTATGTAGATCTGGTTGATCACGAACGGTTGACCGCAAATCACGTCTTGGGTTGCACGAACAAGTTCAGATCAAAATCGGATCAAACGGATGCAAACAGATCAAAACGAAACTTTGCAGCCTGGGAGCTTCCGACGGCGCGTGAGGGCGCGTGAGGCGTCCGACGGCTGCAATCTCGGCGGTGATGGAAAACTCTCGTCGAGACGGTCGTCTGGGTATGCTGTACGTCTCAATCGGGCTCCGGTTAGTTCTGTAGGTCAAAATATATTTCGTCTCGGTTTACCTACAGATCTTCTACTGTATTTCTCAATACACCCTTCTTCTACTTGTACCAGTGGAGCAACAAGAAGAAGATAAAGCTCGAATGAGATCTAGAGAGTAAGAGAGGCGTGGGGCGTGTCTCGTTAGAATGAGATTGAGATTCTCTTCTCATGAGTTTAATGATGTATATATAGAGCTACAGTAGGGACCCTTAAGAGATTAGGAAAAGGGCTCCTTAATTAATTAGACTAACTGTGGGCCAATCTCACTCCTCTAATTAATTAAATAATATTAATGGGCCACAAACATTATATTATTGCACTCCCTTTTCCTAGCCCAAATTACATTTGAGACTCCAATAATAATTACTCGATTTACCTCACCACGTTTAAGATATAATGTCCATTAATTAATTTGATTACTGACAATCAAGAATTAATTAATTTATTATTATTTCACCGAAGCTAGCGCTCGTTCATCACATTCTTATTATGCCGGAACTTAATCCACCTGCAGGGTTTAGCATAACAATCCTTCATGAACTCACTCCGGGGACATCATCAAACTAACGCACATGGTGACCGTAAATATTCTCAGCACATCCTTTTATATAATAATATTACCCAAAACAGTAGGAATATTATTCCAGCGAACTGAACCTCACCCATGTGAATCAAAGTAATATATATTATATATATCTGTCTGTTTAATATCTTACGGGTTAAGAGAATGCAGTAATTAACCGAGGCCTAGTTCATTTACGACGATCAGTATAAAATGAACTTCTCCTCTCTGGGATCCTGTTCAATACATAAATGTACTAGTGCAACAAATCAGTCAAGACAAACTGTACAGTTGACACTACAACCTTTCGATGGGGTGTTCATGTCCATCTAGGTTGTGAACAACTATTCTTGTTCGCAAGTGACTGATAGAGTGATTTTCGGTTCGCCCGATGACGACCCATACTATCTAAGTGCAGAACAACAGAACGTAGAACTTGTTTAATCTAACATGATTCTCATTCATAAAGGGTAAATGTGTAATAACATGCAAAGCCAAGCTTTCAGTATATGACACTAACACCTGTTACCTGAAAAACACAATGGGGGTGAGTACTGGTCCTTTTGTACCCCAAAATAACCTATACTAAAGTAAACAGTAATAACAATACAATAACATGATTGTTGGTATATATATGGACTGAAAATCTGTTCCAGTAACTGAAATTGAAGCTGTAATCTGGCCGATATCTGATCGGATACGTGTGCACACTCTGATGGATATTTCTAAGGCAACTGAGGGCCTCCATCAGAACTTAGGATGTACTGTTAAGGCAACTGAGGGCCTTCATCCGAAGCATGTAAACTGTATATATACTTCGGACATGATATCAATATTATAGTCAATGTAATACCCAGGCTGGGTCCCTACCTTTCTTCTTTTGAAAACTCGTAAGTGCTGAATGATATAGTTGAATCTTCAAGCTACATAAAAATATAAATCAATATACTAAGTACTATGCTCATTTACTCAATAAGATGCTAGAATACTTGATTCTATCACTTATCTGGATTTTAATGAACACTCTAAAAGTTCACTAACTCCAAATTGAAACTGTTAAACTTATACTTTTCTTCAACTTTTACTTAAGGTTGAATACTTTCACATATAAATCATGACTCCAAAGCTTGAATATTATTTTACTCACATGAAACTCAAAATGACTCGTAAGTGAAAATAAGCTAAATTTTACATAATAGAT
This sequence comes from Striga asiatica, assembly GCA_008636005.1. Classification (NCBI taxonomy): domain Eukaryota; kingdom Viridiplantae; phylum Streptophyta; class Magnoliopsida; order Lamiales; family Orobanchaceae; genus Striga; species Striga asiatica. The sequence continues at coordinate 75,085 of BKCP01006027.1, read as the reverse complement.
AATCGAGTACATCAAAACAATTTCAACTTTTACCAACATCATATATCTATATGATTTATAAGGATTTTTAATCTATCAAACTTGTCTTAAACTTGCTTGGTATTAAAATCTCAAACTTAATGATCATTCAATACAAGTTTTTATCATAACATTAAATTGATATACTAGACTTGAAACAATTTTCTAAAATCGTATACTCAACATATTAAACTGAAACTTGGTCAAATTGCTCAGCACTCATATGAGAATTTGTCATAAAAATTTCACTTTACAAACTCAACCATGTACTGAATACTCTTGCATATAAAATCATCTTGACATGTATGCCATATAATATTTTAACTCATTCATTTCTCAACATAAAATCATAAAATTTGGTAGTCATGTTCTCAACCCATATATAAGCATGTTTTAAAAATTTCATAATTTTATCATGCATATATATCGAGTTATTAGAATTTTAAAGTCACAGCTGAAATAAAAAACATAAAATTCAACTTGCATGCTTAAATTCAAAAATCTATAACTCAAGCTATACTGTGCTAAATGATTTGATTCTTTTTGTTATGTACTCCTTATTTACATATAAATTACTCATCTAAATCATACTTTACTGGTTTATTCTTATCATTATAAAAATCTCATTAAAACCGAGTACATCTATCATACAAATAATCTTCAAACAACTTGAACTTCTTGCATTCATTAATTTGATTATAAACTTACTTTTAAGTCATTAGTATATACTAATAACTATTTAAACTCATCTATAAAGTATGAAATTAAGACGAGTTGATTACCTTCTTCTTGATAGAAAATCGATTCTTCCCCCCTTCACAAATTCTTCACTTCTCAAGAATTTCTATAACTTATTCTCTCTAATAAACTATATAACTTTTGTAATTTTTCTTTGATGAAAATCTCTGAAACCAAGGCCTCTATTTATAGGCACAAATTTGAGACAAGATCATTGAGTGAAGAAATTAACCAAATAAACAAATAAAACTTATAAAAATAAACAATCATGAACATTACAGTTTATAACTTGTAAAAGTCATCAACACTTAAATTTAATGCTAAAAAATGGACAATGAATGATATCACAATCGGATTCTCAATAATCAGATTTTTCTGTCGGTCACACGACTCGTGTGAAAAAACCAAAGCTAACCTTTTGTCTGCTCTTTGTCCACATGACTCGTGTGGCTTGTCACACGACTCAGGTGGCCTCACACGACTCGTGTGGCTTGTCACACGACTCGTGTGATGCTCCAGATTGAACAACTCTCAATTTCCATCTTATAACTGAATAACTTGGCCTCATAATTAGTTCAATCATGGAACTGATTCTTTAATTCATAATTAGAAGGGATATTACATTGGTAGTTTTTGTTTTTAGTTGGGGTTGAATTGTTTAGTTTCTAGGCAATCTTCGAATCTGTCCTCTCAATACATGGGCCTCTTTAGTTGTCTTATTCAGCTGTTGGGCTGGAATCTAGTTGTTCTTATGTGTTCTNAAAGAGGAAAGGGTGAGGTATTCAACGACTTATTAATAATTCTTTACATGTGATATTGTCTGGCTCGAACACTTTGAAGTTTGGTGGTCGTGTTTTTTCGCGATTAATGTGACCACCACATCTTGGCCATTGAGCATGACTTATATTCAGCACGACTTCTATTTGATTCGGTCAGGTCTTTCCTCTCTTGACAGGAAAAGTCACCATGTCGCATTTGTTATTACCAATAGGGGTGAACAAAACCGAGTCAAAATCGAAACATCGAGCTTAACTGTGCAATTTGGTACAGTTCGGTTAAGTTTTTTTAATGTAGTCAATTTTTTGTTTTGGTTTCTATTCAATTTTTTATACAGTGCGATAAGGTGCAGTTATAGTTTTTCATATGTTCGCTTTTAGGTTTTTTTGCTTCGGTGCAGCGCCAAATTTAATAAATGGTATAGAAAAACTAACAAAAAATGAAAATCGATCTTAACCGTGCATTTTGGTGTGGTTTAGTTCAATTTTTTTAATGTAACCAATTTTTTAGTTCGATTTTGGTACGATCTTTTCCTACAATGTGGTCCGCTTATAGTTTTCATATGTTTAGTTTTTTATTTTGTTCGCTTTGATGCATCACCAGATTGAATAAAATGTATAGAAAAATCGAGATAAAACCAAAAAATGAGTTGAACCTTGCGGTTTGGTTCAGTTATTTTATTGTGCACAATTTTCTTGGTTCATTTTTTGTTTTTTAAGTTGTGCGATTTAGTTATTTTGTTGCCAGATTCAATTTTTTAATTTCTTACGGTTCGTTAATGTTTTTTATGTACCGTTGCTCGCTCCTAAATACCAACTTAGATTTTATGTTAGGTGTACGTTTGGTCCCATATCTTCAAGATTATCACGTAATTAGGTTTGGACTTCGTATATGCGATCCCATAAAATTCTACATTTTTCAATCTTGGTTCTTCTCGTATTAAAATAACAATTGATATGTTTTAGGGATCTTCTAGGGTCAGGTACCCCTTGTACGTGCATAACATCAGATACCCCCTTTATTAACCATTAGATATATTCAAGATTGAATATCAACCACTCATTCAATGTACGAGGCAAAAAAGAATCTGCCTCGTACATGAATTGCCTCGTCCATGGCTCGTACTCCTTGTACATGGCAAAAAACCTATTATACCCTTACTTTAAATTTAAACTTAAATTAATTATAAAATGTTAATTGTATTTACTTTGAAGGACATTTATTTAGCTTATTTGTCTAACAATCCTACAATTACAATAACATATGATTACATCCTCAACTTTTGTATTATTATATCATCTGATCATCATACGAATTAAAAAAAAAAATATTCTTATTGTTCTTACAATTATTCTTGCACTTCGTTCATTGTACGAGAACCTCATCTTCATCGACTTCTCATAAATTTCTTCCTTTTCCCATCAAAATCCCAGAACTATACTCCCAGCAGACACAATTGTTTGAACGATACACGAACCATACGTACAAAATGGATACAGATGCAATCAAATGCTTATGAGGCGCAGTCGATTCATCTAGGTATTTTTGAAATGCGTTTGTGTTATAGTGATTTTGTACTCTAAATGTAAAGACAAGCAACGTTGTTTGATATATGATTGTAACTTCCTGTCATGATCTCGAATATTTTCTGGTGATTTTGTTATACAATTCCCTTTTCTTGCCTATGGTGTTCATCCTTCTGGTGATTGGAAAAATATTTGATCTGATGAATTTGTTGACTAACGTTTCTTTTATCTTTTGTTTGTCCTTATCGAGTATATTACATGTTTGATGAAATGCCGGAATGGGGTTGATGAATGTGTGTTGCTTCGTGTTTTTGTTGTTAATGGCCAGTTGATCAATCCCTGATATGTTTGTACTGTTTTAAGTTTTGTATTCAACTTATATTTATATGTATTAACATCTTTTATTAATCCATTTGGTATGACATCAACCTGGAATCCATTGTGATTTAATCTCGTTTATTTTTGTCCATGATGATGTGATGTAGGAAATTAATTGCCAAATGACTTGTTGTTAAGTTAGCTAGACCCAAGGATGGGGGGGTTTGGGGTTCAAAAACTTAAGGGCATTCCTCTGAATGTTGTGAGCTTGAGACATAATCTGGTGTGGGATTGGTGCAGGTCAGGCATTTTCTCTGTCAAAGAAGTCTACAACAACATCAATAAGCACTGAAGGTATTCTGAGCTCAGTATGGGTGATTGCGGCAATCATAAGGAAATCTTGAACATGTGGAAGGTAACTTGGTAGCTTCTCATTCAGAGTAAGATCAAAACATTCCTTTGGAGATGCTGGTTTGAGTATATTAGTTTAGAGTCCAATTGAGGAAGAAGGGGATTGAGTGTGAAGTTGTGTGTGAAATTCTATGTGATTTTCTTTGTCATAGAGCTAAGTTAAGTTGGAAGCTGTTGGGGGTTTCTTGGGATTGTCTGGGAAATAAGGAGTGTGGGTTTAGTTGGTAAATGATCAATTGGAGATTGGGGTTGGGAGGTAGGGCTTTCATTGAAGAGGATAATCTGCTGTTGTGGGATTCTTCTAAGTACTTCTTGTAGAGGTTCAATGGAGGCATATACTGTGGGTGTGTTGTGGATTCTCGAAAGAGCTATAGGATATATTTTGAAGAAGGTAACCTGCAACTTGGACTGCAAGGATGCTGTGGATATAAAACTGAAAGCTGAGGATCCTGCAGATGAAGTGGTTAGAAGACTTCATCATGTGTGCTCTTCTTTTTCTTTCTTTTTTTTTTTTTTTTCATTTGATGTTTGTGGTTCTACAATTTCACTTTCTTTTGCCACAATGGCTTTGCAAGGGGATTTATAATCTTATTTCCTCATGTAGCATAGACTGACATGGTGTTGGGTAATGTTGCTTTGTGCCTACTTCGATCTTGTTATGTAAGACTTTGGTTTGAGCAATAATATTTGTTTGTTTGTCGTTTGAAAAAAAAAAGACTTGTTGTTGATGATGGAGGCAATTTTTGACAATGTACTTGTATACGTCTATCTATGAGTTGACATTCATATATGCGTGTTCATATCTAATAGATACGACTGCTTAATATGAGCCACATATTCATGATTTGTTATAAAAACTGGAATCAGCAAGATAAGTGAAAGTGCAATACAATGAACAATAAGGTTAACTTGGAAAGGCAACCGACAACCATCTTAATGTTTCAGATATTTCTCAGATTGTCAATAATTCAATGTCAATTGAGTTTATTTTTTCAAACCCGCATGAAAGTGAATGAAGTCACAACAAATATCAGAAGATTCCAAATCAACACACAAGACACTTAAAAATATAGTTAGCAAAGTTAGGCTACCAACCAAACAAAAGGACCATGTATCTAGTAGCATTACACTTCATTAAAACAGATATTATAATGTCAATCAGCAGCCAGGAGAAGAACAAAAAGAACATAAGTTTGTCATGGCCTAAATCTGATCCCTGCTACTAACAAATCCTAACCCTGAACTTAATCACTTTATCCGGGTTGAGTGGTCCGACGTGGGTGAACATGCATGAAGAACCAACCAAAATGCCACTATCAATCGCAAATTGTCGAACACCACCGTTTTGCAACAATCTCTTGCCATTACCATGAATTACATCAACTTTATAAACCTTCTCATTGAACATGATGACAACCTTAGTGTAGTTGTTAAATTATCCCTCGATGTGGTCTCTCCAAAAAGGTATTGGAATTGGCTGCATTTTTGTCAGTTCATTTCAGCGTAATGGATGGGAAATATATATGAAATAGTATTTATTTGAAAAAATAAAGACTTAAGCAGTGTTTACTTACGAAGAGTGCCCGGTCAATGTGCGATTTTTTTATGTCCAAACAAAAGTGGTATACCGGTGTTCTTTCACAACCAGTTTTGTCCGTCACCATAATTTTGAAATGGAAATTGTTGATTCTCTTGAAAAACAGAATGTAATGTATTTCAATGTATTCTGCCTGAATGTAAGCATCCCATCCTTCGACCAAGGTCGGCTGATTATCCACCATTTTCAGAGTTCCTTCATACTCACGTCCTTCAAAAGTCTGGATTATACATTTTTGTGGAAGCTCGGACCCATAATGTTCCCAAATTGCAGGAGGGAGAGACTAAGTAAATGAAGTTTAAAATATAGATGAATACAACGTACACCAACAGATCTAGTACGAAAAATAACATAACATGTTATGTTATTATTTAGAAAGACCCTCGTACCAGGGAACTTATTTGTGTCTCAAGAATGATCTTAAAAAATCTTGTCCACTCGTCAGTCATGACAGAACACCTAAGAAAAACACATTCAAATTAGCATATCAGAAATAAAGAACTATACTCTGCCCTTATTCATTTGGACTGTACGACAAACACAAAATGTTGCCTATGACACACAAAGTTGTACTAAATTAATTACCACAACAATTATCGACACATAACAGTGCCATTGTTGTTATATTTTCAAAGCTTCATATCTTATGAGAAGGTCTTTTTCCAATGGAGTGGTTTAGAAAACAGAGAACTAGATAAGATGAGAATCCAACACAGCAGCTCATTCCAATCTAGACCCCATCGTGAAAATATATAAGTAAACTCTGCAAACCAATTAACAGTTTGTATGGAAAAAATCAGAACCAATAGAGTACATCCAAAAAAAAGCACAATGATGAATAACTTGTTCAAACTGCATTTATCAGGATCCTGAAAAGCTAAACCAAACGGACTAACCAAACCAAAACAACAGATAAATGGACAAATTAAGCTACAACAATGAAAACAAATTAAGAAAGACAACATTCAGTAATTAATAGTGTCAATAAATTTACCATCAAAGTTCGAAATGAAAACAAAAAGGACTCACAGACAATGGCCAATAGGCGAAAAACACAGGTCCAAATCAGACACCAATACGTACAATTTACCTAGAAACTGGACACTAGCAAAGTCTCCGAAAACCCTTGTGTCCAATTATCTTGTCTTCGGTGAGTTCTGTTTTAAAAATTGGATGAAATGAACTAAAATTCAGCGAAATTCAACGAAATTAAATCTCACCTAAGACACACAACACAAAAATAACATGCATTTACCTTGCATACCTTCGTGTCGAGGAGGAGCTGCGGAGCTTAGGGTTCCATTTGCAGCCCAATTTTCAAGTTTTATTTTTATATATGAGGGCAATTTGGACATAATGTCAACAAAGCAATTTAATGGGAAAATGAATCCGGCAAGCCCACGTGATGAGGTGTACCAAGGGTTGCATCAATTTAAAGGGCCATGCATACTTGAACAAAATAGCACAAAAGGTGTTAATGCTTGTTGAACCCCAACCAATCAGTGCAATCACACCCTAAAAGCACACTTAACAAAATATAAAACCACAAGTTACCTTTATTTCTCCCATCATACCAAAACAACCGGTAACCTTTCATCTCCCTTCATACCAAAACCATCACTTCAAATTCTGCAGTGCTGCAAAAACACAACAAAAGTAAGCACCAATGGATGATTTTACATTTCCTAAGACCAAGCGTGGCCATTTCAAGTATATTAGAGATGGAATGCTCAAACAGTGGGAGCAAGGGATCGAGGACAGATTTTGTGTGATTTTGCGGCGCTTCGTCGTAATGGAGCGCATGAACTAAGAGTCAGACATTTGTCTTAACTTTAGGGTGATCCATGCAACATTTGTCAAAGAGATAAACATTGGGTTCTCTTTGAAGCAAACTTGGAAGATGTACAATGTCCTCAAAGAAAGGTATCGTACAATGAATTGGCTGTTGGAGCAGAAGGATGTATCTCACGACCCCTACAATTTTACCATGCATGTACCCGTTATCGTTCAAGATGTCACCATTGAGGTAAAGATGAATTATCCGGTTCCGAACATCTGTTTTTCGGACTATGTTTTGTCATGCCATTTAACAATATATTTTTTCCTGTAATCAAGCATTGGGAAATTTCATTCTACTTGTTTGATAAACCGGATCTGAAGTGGGATACACTACTGGCAAGCTTCTGACCGTTAGGCCGCTTGATCGAGTATCCTGATGAAATGGAGCCTAAGACAATCTCGAGAGACGTGGTCGACTAGACAAACTGCGATACCCCAGCTGCGAATGATCAACCGATGAATGAAACTTTTTTTGATGATTCCATATCCGACGCTTTCTCTCATGTAAGCGACGTTGACGGCTTTCAGGATTACCTTCGTCGGCATTAGACCGACATGTCATTCTGTAAGTTTATGTTATTATGGATATTTCACTGATGAAATAGTTTGGATTTTGTTGGATGAAACTTGTTAAATCTCACTAGCCTGACTTTGACATTGATGTTTTGACTATTTTTGTTGTTTAATATGATGGGTACTTTAACTACTTGTGAATCTCGCTGTTCATTGTATATTATTTCCTTCATTAGATTTTCATAAATTTTATTACAAACCTTAGCCAATTTTTTTATTTTTTTATTTTACTTTATTGTCCAAGCGACATACTTGAATTAAAAATCAAATAAGCAAGTTCGAATACGGCATAGCCAAATGATTACAATTGAACAAGTCTACCAAGAGGCACAGCTAGACAACCAGGAAAAAAACACATTTCACTTCGAGCGGACAAACTACAAAAAAATCATATTACATACTTGTCTTCAGAACATACAATATGCTCATGATCTTCAAGATGAGTCTGCATCTCCGGTTCAATCTTCAATTTGATGATTTAAAAAACAACTATTTCACTTTGCCCATGCCACACCATCCTGTCCACAAGAGCCCCTCACTCCAAAGCTATATTAGGTATTTCACCTGCAATAAAGGGCTAAAGCACTGTTTAAGTAGCTCACTGGAACTTAACCCCTCTCCCCAAACATACATAAAAAATAAATCGTGTCTCACTGTATTCATTTCAATTAAACTGAGTTCCGATTGGAGTGAAAAAGTCATCCTCATTTCCAAATTCAGACTGTGACGGCTGATTACTCGATATCTTCAAATGATATGTAGTCGTTTTATGCCCAGGTTCACTGCAAAACAAAAGTCGAGTCGCATATCATAAATAATAAATAAAGTACATCCTTGTGTCTTAAAATAAATATTTTCATGTGTAAGGTATAATGGATGTACCCGCATGATTTGCATCTTTGCTTCTTTGCTGGCGGTGCCCCTCTAGACCTAGTCCTACGTGGGTCGCCCGAATTTTCATTCTGTTTACACCCTCTACCTGGATCCTTAAGTACTTGTGATTCTTTATCGATATCATCAGTTGATTTTCCCGTATCTTTTTCTACTTTATTATGTATGTTATCCGTTGCACGTCGAACTTTCTTCAAACATCTTGAAGTATCGGATTCATTCTGCGACGCCTTCATACACATGTCAACTGATTGCGTATACAGTTGAGAATACCTTATCCGTTGGGGATCATTAGTTGCAGGTAATTAGTGAAATTCTTCTTTAAGCTCTTTTCCAGCAATTGTCGTCCATCTGTTGCGTATGCATTGGACGGGCACTTTTCGAAGATGCAAGTACTTGAATGTGGTAATGAGATGACTACATGGTAAACCATCAGTTTCCAACATTCTACAATCACACTCGAATTTGCCTTGACTTAAAATTATGCGTACAGTGAAACGTCTACGTTCTGCATGACCATATCTTTCCAGCTTGAATACATGTGAGTCTCCATCGGAACTCTGATTCTTAAGTACAATATTATTCTGCTCGTCTTCTATCTCCTTCCGAGCTTTAGCGAAAATGGAGCGTGTATATATTACAGCTAGTTGATTCTGAATCCCGTGTAGTGGTGCTTTAAATGAAATGTCCAACGGATTCATCTCCGTATCTTCCTGCTTCTTAAAGAATGTCGCACGCAACGATCCCACAACGCGATGGAGACATTTGAGGAGCTCTGTAATCGTCCTACCGGATGTGCCTCCATGTTTGAAGAGCGCATTCAAAGATTCTGCTCGTTGGGTTGTCCTTATCATCCCCATAAAACTCCCTCGAAGGTAAGCATCACACCATTGATGTCTTTTTTTGAACGTTTCTTTGACCCATGGATTATGGATTATCCGCTACACCATGTTTGAGAGTTTGCAATTCCCATTCTGATTCAAATTCCTCGGTTGTCCAATTTTTCATTACGAAATTACCGAACACTTTGCAAAAATCATGGACCTTAACTCGTTGGATACATTTTCTCTCGAGATGCCATGCACATAGCCTGTGTTTAGCATCAGGTAAGACCTTATTTATTGCAGCACGCATCGCATCATCTTGATCAGTCATAACAGTAATAGGCATTTTCCCTTTCATTGACGCAACAAACACTGTTAACAACCATACGTACGACTCGGTTGTGTCGTTCTGCAGCAATGCCCCACCATATATTGTGGTATTCAGGTGGTTATCTATCCCCGAAAATAATACCAATGGGAATTTTTATGTGTTTGTTTTGTACGTGCTGTCAAAAATCAGAATATCACCGAATTGCACATAGGCTGCCTGAGGAAAAACATTGCACAAAAAATGTTTGGTTAACCTCCCTTCATTGTCGCACGTTGTTTCTACAACCAAGTTAGGATCGTTGATCCTCACTCCTTCGAGCATAGCGAGAGCAATATTAAAATCACCACTACGCATTGTATCATTCCTTTGCTTCGAAAGGTAGTTGTATGCATTTTTTCTTGTGATGTATGCTTGTATGATCACCAGACATATATTCAATGTAATTCAACGTCTGATATGTCCGGATGTCGGCATCAATCATTGTCATCAACAATGTTTTTTCAGATTCTGACATTTGCCTACAAGAAATACTGTGATTAATTTATTCATCATTTTTAATATAAAAAAACAGGTACTGTTAATGTAATTTGTAGATGCGATTGAAACCTAAAAATTTGTATTACCTATTACACTTAAGTCGATGAGCTGTTTCCACACTCTCAAGACGATGATTGTGTGATTTTTCGAATTTGGTGACACGGTATAATCCTCCATTGATATCATGTGCAACACGGAATTTGGCATTGCAGCCACATCTCATGTTTGGTTTTTCCTGTCTAATTCTTTGGTGTTCGTCCAAAGTTTTACGTCTGTAGCCTGCCCGAGAACACTCCCATTGCCTATTCTTAACCAACCCCTCCTTTGTAGTCTTGCAGTTGCATCGTTTAACATCAAAGCCTGCATTCCTGACATAATTGATGTACCATTTTTCAGCATCCTCCCACGACATAAAACTATTATCGCGCATTTGATTATCGTCCTTGTGATCAGAAATCTTGGCTTTGGCATCGGTTGCTTCAGGTGAGTTGAAACTAATATCTTCGTAATTTTCCATGGAATTAAATCCTGTGTAATAATTAAACAAGACCTATCAAAAAACACTGGATGTTAAACTTATACAAATCTAAACAAGGTGTATTATACTTACAAGGGTGTTGTAGTCCGATGAAGGTCCAATGAATTATCACTTTTCGGTTGTATGTTCCGTTGCCAGCGTCTGGAAATGAAGATGACGATCCCAGTTGTTTTACGATAATTAAAAAAAAAATCAGATCAACTTACTGTGCGCCAATTCCGGACGTGATTCAGTGGATACACATATGGAAGTTATGGAATAAATTAGTATGGTGAACATTTATTAATTTAAGAAATATGGTACACGACGTAATTTTTGGAAGTTGAATCTCATAAAATTATATGATTGTTCACCATATATGCGATATTAAGTTGATATACTAATGGTAGTTAAAATCATTAAGGAACAAAAATCGCATGGAACCCATTTATATATGTATATAAAAATATGGAACACAAATATGATTATACTATGCACAATCTTAACGTGATTTAATTATTTTTTAAATTGATTTGTTGTGAACGTGAAATTAAGGACAAGTCCTATTGTGAATGGACTCTAAACAATACAACATGAAATGCGCTACTAAAAAAATTACTATAAATATTTAGTTAATTAATTCGGATATCAACACCTCTTCAATAAGTTAATTAATTCGGTTTTATTTGCTACTTCCCACTCCCACGATTCAACAATACCACAACACCATATCTGAAAACTGAAATTATAAAGCATAAATTTTTTTTTAAAAAAAAAAATTATGTTAACTGAAAAATTCTTAAATAAACCACCGGCAATCGATACAAATTCTCAAGTACAAGTAATTTTAAATTCCGAAGTACAAGTAACCATATTATATCTTTTCAAATTTAACAATGAAAAAAAAAATAGTAGTAATATTTTAAGAAACAATCTAATTATATTAAATTCGAGCAAAATATTTTGTTCGACCTCGCACGTAGTCGTTCGTGTTCTAAAAATGTAGGACATAAAATATTTAAATATGTATAATTAACTCTAAATTTGTTCATTCAAACTCGTGTTCGTTTCATTCGGTTCGTTTGCAGCCCTACGGGCAAACCAATCCTTATCTTTGCGCTATTAAAAAATTCACTATAAATATTAATGACACTCATAATTATCTTTGCCTATAATTATAGGTTTTTTCTTATTATTAAAATCGTGCATAATGACAACCAACATGTACCATATGATTCAATTTTCTTGTTTGTGTCTCGACATTCCAGTTTTGTCTTGTTATATGCATAAAAATAAATTAAGATAGTAAATTGAAGTCCATTAACACATAGACTACATAATAACCGTCTATCAAAATGAACACAGCAGAGGAAAAAAAAACATTGATTACATAACCAGAAGAACCCCACAACAAGATCCACCCTATACCAAGTCATTTCAAACACCAGATGAAGATTCAGAATCACTCGGAACATCAAAAGTTGCCTGAATAGCATCATTGAAACAAATTTTAGCCGCTTCTCTCATTTCAAATACCAGCATGCATTCGTCGTGCCACTTGAAGCCAGTTGTTTGGAGAAATCGTTCGATAGGGTTTTTCTTTATTTTTGTTAGCAAAAATTAAAGCAGCGATTCATATATAATCAATATATGTAACTGATTAGAATGACTGTACATAAATAGGTAATGCAAAATATATGAAAAATTCACCTCGGGCCACACGTATAACCAATAGAATTGGTTCACCCTAACCTCGCCACTTTCAGAATGGATTTTGAGCGCGTTCTCTGCAGAAACTTCCTGAAAAGGTTGTAGTGGTTCCTTAGCCGTTGTATTTGTTCTCTAACAGCCCGACTTTCAACAGATCTGCCCAATACTTGTGACAAATCTCGCGCCAGTGGTTTCCATATTGAGTTGAACACCGACGGCCTGTGAATGTCGGGCAATGCGAGAGCCTTTTCAAAGAAGAGTCTGTAACACACCAACACGTCCTGCTCGCTCCATCCTGGTCCCCGAAATACGGCTGCCATTTGTTGTACATCGTCGTTGTTCGTCATGGCTGTATTAAAGCTACAAAATAATTGAATCCAAAATATTTGAGACGTTTAAAAAAAAAAAACGAGAAGATAAACACCAAGAATAACGTGAGGTTAGAAATAAGAAGAGATCCAGGAATATATGGAGATTTTTGAAAAAAATAAATAAATAAAGGATTGAGCAGTACCACTTGAACTAGGGTTCCCCAACTTCAAGTTGTATTCGGATTGAGTTTGCCCCTTTAAATCCTTATGCCAAAAAAAAAAAAAGTTCCTTTAATAAACCGAGGTGAAGAGTGAACACGTAACTACCGTCTACCATCACCATTTCCAATTAATGATAATCATTAAATTTTGACAGGTGTGTCATAAAAGGAGAGACATGATAAAGTGAGTAATTTCACAACATTTTGTTAATAATATTAAATCTTTTGTTCTGGTTGGATGTTTAGCATGTTTGTTTATGAAAATTTTTTGTTTTGTTTGGATTTTTTGGTTTGGTTTGGTTAATTTTGAAAAAGGTGGTATGATTAGGTGTTAGTGAGTATATTAAAATAATATTTAAAATAAAATAATTAAAATTATTTTGATGTAAAGTAGGAGAGGGATGATTTGAAGTGATAGTTTGTTAAAATAATGTGAGTGGATGAATAGTGAATTAAGGTTAATGTTGTGTGTATGAATGATTGATTGATATTACTTAATTATATTGATAATATGATGATAGTGGGGTTGAGTTAAAACAAGTGGTTGAGATAAAATGTTGGAATATTTTTTAAAAAATTCTTTAAACAAACATGCTCAATGTTTACATACAGATATATAAAGATTGTTGTTGACATCCATGTTTTAAATACCGTAACGTACCGGCCGATACTACCGGTAATACCGGATACCGGCCATTGCTACGGTACAATTGTATACAAAATACCGGATTTACAGTTATACCGGTTTGTACCGGCATCATACCATAAATACCGGAAAATACTGGTCAAAAATACCGGCAAAAAAAATATTAATTTAAAATTTTAAAATTTGCATTGGTTTAAAATGTTTTATTTTTATTTCATTGAGAAGTTGAAATTAATTATTATGGTCATTTATTTTTTTTACTTTTTTTTCATTGGTTATTATATATTTTTTTGTATATTTATATATATCATTATATTTGTTAGTCCGGTAATACCACAGATATTATCGGTCCTACCGGTAATACCGCGTACCGGTGGTAGACCGGTATGACCACCGGTACGGTATTTAAAACACTACTACTTGACATAATATTGTATAAGTTCTCGTTGACAAAAATGGAATGTCTGTCAAAGTTAATATGTTCGAGAAGACAATTATTCTGCAACAGCAATGGCTACGTTCGAGAAGACTTTTATTCTGCAACAGGAATGTCAAGCTATTTAAATATTTTTGATTAACTAGAAATTTGTCCGTTCGAAATAATAATGTTCATAAATTGACGATTTTTTTTATTTACACGATGACCGAGAAATTATGGTTACATTTCGAAACTGACGAAAATTTATGACAACTGGTTATTTTATATGGCGAGTTACATGAATTAAAATATTATTAAATTTATTTGATGTGACATGCTAGATTAACATAACCGAGAACATAAGACTTCAACCAAATACTATTGATTAATTCATTAATATTAATAACATATTACCAAATATAAAATAAAGAAAAAAATAAATAATCTAAGTCATAAAATCCATTCGACCAGCATAAGGTGAATGAGCTCCCTTAGCGGGAGGAGATTTCACACTTCCTTGTTTATCGAAAAAAATAACTTCGAACATGTCAACTGTAACATGGTTGAAAACAATAGTGTCCCCTTCTTCTATGCCATTGTCAAAGTGTCCCCTTCTTCTATGCCATTGTCATGTAGAAAGGTACGCCAACCTTTTGTGAAGATGACACTGTTCAGACTAATTTGGCGACGACAATCCACTTGTCCCACTTGTGGTTGCACAAATGAATTTTCACAACCAACCTCGACCGAATATTTGCATCTACGGACGGGGGTAAAATCTGCAATTTAATATTTTTCAATAAAGAGTTGAAAACAATAAAAATAATCAACTGTGTATAAAGAATGTTATCAGAAATACCGTGATTGGGATGTCGAGGCAGTCAACACGGATGATGAACGATGCATCCATCTGCAAATGCTTAAGAGCTAGTTTATTTTTCTGTTACGTATTTATTATTAATTATTTTTCTTATTAAGAACTTCTGTACAATGTTCAAAAAGCTTGGAAGATTAATAGTGGCGCGTACAGATATTTATTATGGGTTTGGATGAACATGAAAGGACTTAAATATATCGAAATATAGAGTAGGTTTTAATCATTCCTGTTCAGATCATGCCTCTTCAGATCGAAATGTAGAGTAGATTTTAATCATGCCTCTTTCGATCCCTTTTCCTTTTTTACGCACGTATTAATGGGTCTGGTATTTTTCCCCACAATCTAATAAATTATACATAATGTAAACACAATTCTAATACATAATTATTAGTAGTATTACATATTATAATAATTTAAATACATTGCATTAATCTAAACCTATAATTAATTACAGAAATAATTTCAATTTCAATTACAGAAACCTATAATTAATATTAATTACATAATGTGAAGGATTAATTGCAAATGAAAACTAATAAGTTTTTCTAATTTTGGGAATTGCACAACAATTTAAAAATTAATAAATTCAAGTGTTCAATTCCAAAATAAAAAAAGTATGGATTTTTCCTATGAAAATTTGTTATATTATGATAGTTTACAATGACACAATTTACAAAATAAAATAGTATGCAGAATTCAACTAAAAACAATTATTTCAAAATTATGATTAGTTTATTCATTGAATACATTTTTTATTTAAAATATATATTAGTAATTTTTATTTGGAGGTGCAACCGCATTAATTGGGTACATGCTTCTAAAAAATAGGTGCAACCAAACGAGTAAGTACATTATTGGCTGGGATACGTGTAACACCCCGCTTATCAGAGTAAATTTTTCGCAACTTTTACTTCGAAAATACTTATATCTCTTTCGAAATCTTTTGCGACTATTTCGGGATGCTACTCAACCTTACATCTTGAAAATCCATTTATCTTTAACCTCTTGTCTAATAACTCTTTTAGACATAATTAAATAGATTTTCTTTAAACTTGCATTTAACCATATCCATCCTTCTCAAATTTATAAAAACTTCAAATCATAAATTCATTTAAGAAAATGCAAGTTCAATAGTCAATATGCGTAGCGGAATAATCGAAAGCGTGATTTATTATACAAACTTTATTAAAGACTTCATAAAAATCCTTGGAAATGCACAACCACCACCACAACGTCTCGAGCTCACACCTCCGGCCCGACCCTGTTTCCTGAAAAACACAATGGGGGTGAGTACGATCCTCTTGTACCCCGAAAAACACCCATACTAAAGTAAACAGCAATAATAATACAATATCATGATCTCCGGTATATAACTGGACTTAAAACTCTTCCAGTATCTCAACTTCATCTCACCGATATCTCATCGGATACTTGTGCACAATCTAATGGATATTTCTCAGGCAACTCAACGGCCTCCATTAGAACTTAGGAAATACTCGTAAGGCAACTCATCAGCCTTCTTCCCAAGCGTATAAACTTAAACTTTTACATACCTCGGACATGATATCAATATTATACTCAATGTAATACCCAGTCTGGGTCCCCACCTTTCGTCGTTTGTAAATTCGTAAGTGTTGTTCTCGTATAGCAACCTCCTCAAGCTACATAAAAATATATAAACAAATATACTAAGTACTTATGCTCATTTACTCAATAAGATGCTCGGTTTTCTCAATTCATTCGGATAACTTATTCAAATCTTATAGAAATTTCAATAATCATATCATTTCTCAAATTAACTTTTCTCAATCTTTTACTCAATCAATCTCATCATATATCATATTCTCCAAATCATTCATATTTACTCATACTCATTTTTCACTTTTACATCTTGAAAGTGAAATTAAACTCAATCATATTCATCTTTTAAACATCACATCCAATCATGATATTAATATGCCATACTTAATACAATTTTTATAAAATTGTATGCTCAACATATTAAACCATCTTCATCAAATTTACTCATCACTCATATGAGAATAGATCATAAAAATCTCATTTTAATATCTTGATCATCTCATGAATATTCTTGTATATATATATACTCATCTTCACATATATGCCATCTCATATTCATAACTCATTCATTTCTCATCTTTAAATTATGAAATTTAACAGTCATAATCTCAACTTCTAAATAGACATGTCATCAAAATTTCATAATTTAATCATTCATATTCATCAAGTTATGAGAATTTAAAGTCATAGTGAACATAAACTTCATCTTACATGTTCATCTTCAAAAATTCATAACTTAAGTTATACTATGCCAAATCACTCAATTCTTGATCTCATGTACTCCTCTTTTACACAAGAATTATTCATTTAAATCATACTTTTCCAGCATATTCATATCTTCATGAAAATCTCATGCAAATCAACATCTCATTTCATTAAGCACATATATCACATAATTGATCTTTAACATCTTTAACTCATTTTATCAATTATAAACTCCAACTTCTACATCATGATATACATACTCATAAACATGTAAACTTATCATAAAAGCATGAACTCAAATATGAAACATTAAGATAAGTAAATTACCTCCTTCTAGGTGAAGTTAAAAACTTGATTCTTCACTCTAATGTCCTTACTTCTCCAAAGTTACTCCTTCTCACTCTCTCTCACAAACTCATATGACTTTAGTAATTATTTTGGTGTAAAAACTCTAAGGTTTAAGCCTCTATTTATAGGCACAAATTGGAGAAACATCCAAATAGAGTGATTAAATGATCATAATATAAAATTTAACTTATAAACTTAAATAATCTTTAAAATATCTTATGATTTACTTATTCATCCATCCAAAGCATATTTAAACATCAAAAATGGCCTTTGGTTAAAGTCACAATCGAATTCTCAATAATCCAATTGGACTGTCGGCAACACGACTCGTGTGGGGGAGTCACACGACTCGTGTGGCCTCACACGACTCGTGTGCCTTGCCACACGACTCGTGTGGCTTGCCGACACTTTTGCTCTTAATCATTCATCTTCTCACACGACTCGTGTACTATATCACACGACTCGTGTAGCTTCACACGACTCGTGTGGCTCATCACACGACTCGTGTCAAAATCCCGAGGCTAACTTTCATCACGTCTCCATCCCACACGACTCGTGTGCCTCTCCACACGACTCGTGTGGCTTCACACGACTCGTGTGTCTCTTCACACGACTCGTGTGGCTTGTTCCTTGAAAATTCTTAATTTCGGTCCGATAACTTACTATCTTGGACTCGAAATCACTTATTTCTTGGAATAATAACTCATAATAACTGAGATAACTGAAAGGGATATTACAATCTACCCCCCTTAAAACTATTTCCGTCCTCGGAAATATAAAAACAAACATACCTCAAAACGCAAACTCAGGAAAACGAGCTCTAATATCAGCTTCCCTCTCCCAAGTGGCATTTGACTCTCCGTGGCGATTCCATCTAATACGAACGAGGGGAATATCTCGATTCCTGAGCCGATGAACCTTTCGGTCCAAAACTGCTACTGGCTGCTCCTCATAAGTTAAATCAGGCTGAATCTGAATCTCATTGTGCTTCAGCACATGCTCGGGATCGCACACGTAAGCACGTAACATCGATACGTGAAAAACATTATGCACACTTGATAACTCCGGAGGTAATGCTAAGCGATAAGATACTTCTCCAACTCGCTCCAGAATTTCAAATGGACCTATATATCGAGGATGTAACTTGCCTCTCTTCCCAAAACGAACGACCCCTCGCATCGGTCGAACCTTCAAGAAAACTTTATCTCCAACTTCAAATTGCATCTCTCTTCTATGCTTATCGGCAGAAGACTTTTGCCGACTCTGAGCAGTCTTTAGCCTTTCTCGAATCCAGGCTACTTGCTCAACCGTCTCTTCAATCATCTTTGGTCCAAGAACTCGACTTTCTCCAACATCGTCCCAATAAAGGGGTGAACGGCACTTTCGTCCATAAAGTGCTTCATATGGAGCCATCTGAATCGATGCGTGGTAACTATTATTGTAAGCAAACTCTACTAATGGTAACCACTTCTCCCATTTATCACCTCTATCCAATATGCAAGCTCTTAGCATATCCTCTAGCGTCTGGATAGTCCTTTCGGATTGGCCATCTGTCTCAGGATGATAAGCCGAACTAAACTTCAATTGTGTGCCCATTGCCTCGTGCAAACTCTCCCAAAATCTGCTAGTGAATCTGGGATCTCGATCAGATATGATCGTAACTGGCACTCCATGGAGTCGAATGATTCCACGCGTATAGATCTCAGCTAACTTGTCCATCGACATCGTCATTGTCACAGGCATAAAGTGGGCGACTTTCGTCAATCTGTCCACTACTACCCAAATCGCATCATGATGCTCAGACGACTTAGGTAACCCTGTAACAAAATCCATGGTAACTTCTTCCCATTTCCACTTTGGAATCTCAAGTGGCTGCAACAGTCCCAATGGACTTTTGTGTTCAGCCTTCACTTGCTGACAAACCAAACACTTCTTTACAAAGTCTGCTACATCTCTCTTCATTCCTTTCCACCAAAACGACTTTTTCAAGTCGTGATACATTTTGGTGCTTCCAGGGTGAGCTAAATAAGGCGCACTGTGTGCTTCTGTCAAGATTTCCTTCCGCAAGGACTCGACTTTCGGCACAACAATTCTGCCTTTGAACTCTAAAGCCCCATCGGTGCTTCGGTAAAAGCCTTCTACTCCTTCAGCATGAACCTTCTCTTCGATCTTTCGAATAAATTGATCGAAAGTTTGCTCCTTCCGGATTCTATCCCTCAACATAGGTTGAATCTTCATCGAGTTAATACTTCCTGTAATCTCCTTAGGAAGTGACTCAACTACTTCAATCTGCATTCGGGCGAACTCTTTAATGAGTTGCTTCTGTTGTGATATACAACAGGATAACTCTCCCTTCACCTTTCGGCTTAGGGCATCAGCTACAACGTTCGCTTTTCCCGGATGATATTGAATAGTGCAATCATAATCTTTCACTAGCTCTAGCCATCTCCTTTGGCGCATATTGAGCTCTTTCTGTGTGAAAATATATTGCAAACTCTTGTGATCAGTGAATATTTCACACCGACCACCATAGAGATAATGCCTCCAAATCTTCAATGCATGCACTACTGCTGCCAACTCTAGATCATGAGTTGGGTAATTCTGCTCATTTGGCTTCAACTGCCGCGAAGCATATGCCACAACTTGACCTTCTTGCATAAGTACACATCCAAGACCCTGCTTTGAAGCATCACTATAGATTGTGAAACTTCTAGTAGGATCAGGAATAATCAGTACTGGAGTCGTTGTAAGCTTCTTCTTAAGCTCTTGAAAACTTTCTTCACAACGATTTGTCCATTCAAACTTCACAGATTTTCTCGTTAGATTTGTCAAAGGGAGAGCAATCTTTGAAAACCCTTCGATAAACCTACGATAATAACCTGCTAATCCAAGGAAACTCCGAACTTCAGACGGATTCTTCGGCACGGACCAATTCTGAACAGCAACAATCTTGTTTGGATCAACTTCAATGCCTCTTATCGTGATAATATGGCCTAAAAACGCCACTTTCTTCAGCCAAAATTCACACTTAGAGAATTTGGCATACAGCTTCTCTCGTCTAAGGGTACTGAGAACTACCCTTAGATGTTGCTCATGCTCTTCCATACTCTTGGAATAGATCAAAATATCGTCAATAAAGACAATAACAAATTGATCTAAATACTGATGGAATACTCGATTCATCAAATCCATGAACACCGCTGGTGCATTACTTACTCCAAATGGCATAACCACAAATTCGTAATGACCATATCTTGTTCGAAACGCCGTCTTGGCTACGTCAGATTCTTTAATTTTCAGTTGATGATAGCCTGAGCGCAAATCTATCTTTGAAAATACGCAAGCTCCTCTCAATTGATCGAATAAATCATCTATCCTTGGAAGTGGATATTTGTTCTTGATTGTTAATCGGTTCAAATCCCGATAGTCGATACACATCCTCATGGATCCATCCTTCTTCTTGACGAACAGAACAGGTGCTCCCCAAGGTGAAACACTCGGTCTGATGAAACCAAGTTTCAACAACTCCTGGATTTGAGTCTTCAACTCTTGCAATTCCTTCGGCGCCATCCGATATGGTGCCTTCGACACTGGTGCTGCTCCTGGAACCAGATCAATTGTGAACTCCACTTGTCTGTTGGGTGGTCCTCCGGGTAATTGATTTGGAAACACATCCACAAACTCACGAACAATAGGAATATCGTGAGGTGTTTGTGCTTTCGAATCATCTTCGACAATGCTCACCAAATATCCTTGACAGTCCTCCCTTCGCAGAATCTTCCTCGCCTTTGCCATCGAGATCACACATGGTAGAGTTCTCATCTTTGCTCCGTAGAAAGTAATTTGATCATCTTTTGCAAGATAAAGAATTACCTCTCTTTCATGGCAACGAATATCAGCACGATAATTCGTTAACCAATCCATTCCAAGTATGAGATCGAAATCCTTCATTTCGATAACATAGGCCTCTAATGCCAAGATTTTTCCTCCGATATTAACACTAAGGTTCTCTACCTTAGAGCTTGTCTCTATTTTCCTTCCTGAGGCTAAACTTACCTCAAGAGGGTCAATAGTGTTAATAATTCTAACTCCAATTGCGTCTATACATCTCTTAGACACAAATGAATGCGTTGCTCCAGTATCGAATAAAGCAAAAATTGGCATATCATTTAAAATAATCATCCCAGACATGGTACCTGGGTTCTGCTCAGCTTCAACTTGATTGATGGCATAGACTTGGGCTTGTTGTCCTCCTCCCTGCTGCTGCCTTTCTGGACAAAACCTCATGCCATGACCAGGTTTTCGGCAATGGTAACATACATTTTGTCCAGCCAGACATTCTCCCAGGTGGTGCTTGCCACATTTTTCACAGTCTGGAACATTTCCTCCTTTCTGCTTCTGCTTATTCTTACGGTCCTTCTTGTGACCGTTCCACTTCCTCTTGTTCTTTCCATTCTTCTCTTCTTGGACTGGTACCAATGGAGCTGTTGGTACTGTTGGGATTTGTGATAATGGCTGTATCACAACTTGAGCATCTCCCCTTCTGAAACTAGCCTCGATCTCATGAGCCTTGGCCACAATATCAGCATAAGTTTGAATATTGTGTCCGGCCACATGATGACGAATCGAAGGTAACAGTCCATCTCGAAAACGTCTCGCCTTCTTAGCCTCTGTTTCAATCAGATTGGTTGCAAAGGATCCCAATCGAGTAAATTCTCGTTCATATTCATCAATTGAACGATTACCTTGGACTAAGGCCAGGAATTGGCGTTCCATCTCAGCCTTATAGTAGTCCGGGTAGTACTTGTCATTCATCATCTCCTTGAATTGGTCCCATGTGAGATTCTCCTTCTCACCAGGACGCATGCCCCAGTAAGAATTCCACCAGAGACGAGCATCTCCAGTCATCTGTAACTGAGCACAGAGAATACGATGTCTCTCTGAGCACTCAGTTATCTCGAAAATTGTCTCTAGGCCTTGAATCCATTCATCTACCAGACGAGGATCTCCTTGTCCTGAAAATTTTTCAGCATTGTAGCCACGGAACTGGGCTACTACTTCAGCCGATGTCATCTCTCTTTGAATCGCTCTTGGAGCCATCTGGGTTATTAATCCCATAATAACAATTATTTCAAGATAAGTCATTATTTCTATACGAGTTACTTAGTAACCCGATAATCTCAATTTCTCATAGGGGTAAATATGATATTACTTAACATCTTTGATTGAGCATCTTCTCTGATTTCTATAATTTGGATATCCGAATCTTATTGAGCATAGACTTAGTAATTTGCTTATATAAAAATTTTCATAAAAACTTTTAACAACACTTACCTGGTAGTCGGCGAGGTGTGAGTTTGGTGTGGTCGGTTTTCCTGAAACATTTCTTTCTCAAAACATAAACTTTTTAGTATACAGAGCTCTTAAAACTCTAGCTCTGATACCACCTGTAACACCCCGCTTATCAGAGTAAATTTTTCGCAACTTTTACTTCGAAAATACTTATATCTCTTTCGAAATCTTTTGCGACTATTTCGGGATGCTACTAAACCTTACATCTTGAAAATCCATTTATCTTTAACCTCTTGTCTAATAACTCTTTTAGACATAATTAAATAGATTTTCTTTAAACTTGCATTTAACCATATCCATCCTTCTCAAATTTATAAAAACTTCAAATCATAAATTCATTTAAGAAAATGCAAGTTCAATAGTCAATATGCGTAGCGGAATAATCGAAAGCGTGATTTATTATACAAACTTTATTAAAGACTTCATAAAAATCCTTGGAAATGCACAACCACCACCACAACGTCTCGAGCTCACACCTCCGGCCCGACCCTGTTTCCTGAAAAACACAATGGGGGTGAGTACGATCCTCTTGTACCCCGAAAAACACCCATACTAAAGTAAACAGCAATAATAATACAATATCATGATCTCCGGTATATAACTGGACTTAAAACTCTTCCAGTATCTCAACTTCATCTCACCGATATCTCATCGGATACTTGTGCACAATCTAATGGATATTTCTCAGGCAACTCAACGGCCTCCATTAGAACTTAGGAAATACTCGTAAGGCAACTCATCAGCCTTCTTCCCAAGCGTATAAACTTAAACTTTTACATACCTCGGACATGATATCAATATTATACTCAATGTAATACCCAGTCTGGGTCCCCACCTTTCGTCGTTTGTAAATTCGTAAGTGTTGTTCTCGTATAGCAACCTCCTCAAGCTACATAAAAATATATAAACAAATATACTAAGTACTTATGCTCATTTACTCAATAAGATGCTCGGTTTTCTCAATTCATTCGGATAACTTATTCAAATCTTATAGAAATTTCAATAATCATATCATTTCTCAAATTAACTTTTCTCAATCTTTTACTCAATCAATCTCATCATATATCATATTCTCCAAATCATTCATATTTACTCATACTCATTTTTCACTTTTACATCTTGAAAGTGAAATTAAACTCAATCATATTCATCTTTTAAACATCACATCCAATCATGATATTAATATGCCATACTTAATACAATTTTTATAAAATTGTATGCTCAACATATTAAACCATCTTCATCAAATTTACTCATCACTCATATGAGAATAGATCATAAAAATCTCATTTTAATATCTTGATCATCTCATGAATATTCTTGTATATATATATACTCATCTTCACATATATGCCATCTCATATTCATAACTCATTCATTTCTCATCTTTAAATTATGAAATTTAACAGTCATAATCTCAACTTCTAAATAGACATGTCATCAAAATTTCATAATTTAATCATTCATATTCATCAAGTTATGAGAATTTAAAGTCATAGTGAACATAAACTTCATCTTACATGTTCATCTTCAAAAATTCATAACTTAAGTTATACTATGCCAAATCACTAAATTCTTGATCTCATGTACTCCTCTTTTACACAAGAATTATTCATTTAAATCATACTTTTCCAGCATATTCATATCTTCATGAAAATCTCATGCAAATCAACATCTCATTTCATTAAGCACATATATCACATAATTGATCTTTAACATCTTTAACTCATTTTATCAATTATAAACTCCAACTTCTACATCATGATATACATACTCATAAACATGTAAACTTATCATAAAAGCATGAACTCAAATATGAAACATTAAGATAAGTAAATTACCTCCTTCTAGGTGAAGTTAAAAACTTGATTCTTCACTCTAATGTCCTTACTTCTCCAAAGATTACTCCTTCTCACTCTCTCTCACAAACTCATATGACTTTAGTAATTATTTTGGTGTAAAAACTCTAAGGTTTAAGCCTCTATTTATAGGCACAAATTGGAGAAACATCCAAATAGAGTGATTAAATGATCATAATATAAAATTTAACTTATAAACTTAAATAATCTTTAAAATATCTTATGATTTACTTATTCATCCATCCAAAGCATATTTAAACATCAAAAATGGCCTTTGGTTAAAGTCACAATCGAATTCTCAATAATCCAATTGGACTGTCGGCAACACGACTCGTGTGGGGGAGTCACACGACTCGTGTGGCCTCACACGACTCGTGTGCCTTGCCACACGACTCGTGTGGCTTGCCGACACTTTTGCTCTTAATCATTCATCTTCTCACACGACTCGTGTACTATATCACACGACTCGTGTAGCTTCACACGACTCGTGTGGCTCATCACACGACTCGTGTCAAAATCCCGAGGCTAACTTTCATCACATCTCCATCCCACACGACTCGTGTGCCTCTCCACACGACTCGTGTGGCTTCACACGACTCGTGTGTCTCTTCACACGACTCGTGTGGCTTGTTCCTTGAAAATTCTTAATTTCGGTCCGATAACTTACTATCTTGGACTCGAAATCACTTATTTCTTGGAACAATAACTCATAATAACTGAGATAACTGAAAGGGATATTACAATACGGGATCCAAATGGCCATCATAACCCCCAACCTACCTTTAATGAATTAATAATTGATCATTAAAAATTAAATAAATAAATAAATAAAATTACACACCTCCTTAATTAAGTAATCAAACGATACACGCAACACGCCTCTTCATAAACCCGAAAAATCAGTTGATTGAACCCTATCTCACCAGTCACCACTACTCAACACCCCTTCACATTTAAATATGTCCCTTACATATTTATTATCTGTCATTCTCGATTTTTTTAAAAAAAAAAAGAACATTCATTCTCCATCAATTACACCTTCTGTTTTCCTGTTAGATCCAAACCGAAAATAAGAAAACAAAGTGATGGAAGATCTCCCTTTTGCGTTGCCAACAACAAAAGAATAACACTTCGACCAAATGAGGGAGTGGATGCTAGAAAGATGAGAAGAATGGTTGCAGGTTACACTCTGCCGCATACTACGATGTTTTGTCGTGTTCGAGCATATGTCAGAAGAGGCCGACATCGTCGCTAATTTTCATCATATACACAAGACTTTTGTTGAGGAGACGGGTTCCTGGTATACACTTAAGGACTCTTACCGAATGTACAACGTGCTAAGGGAAAGGTTCAGGACATTTCAGTGGTTGTTGGATCAACCGGGTGTGTATCACGATCTCTTCGATTTTACCGTTCATGTCCCACTTCTGGTTAGAAAACTGGCGCTTAAGGTATATGTATGAAAAATCATCATTCATATGTTAAACAAGTTATGTCATGTGTATTTTGGTTGACCGCAACGTCATGTTTTATTTTGTTTATGAAGCATTGGCCGCTTGCACTATACGTTTTGAACGTACCTGAGCCGAGGTGGGATGTTCTGAAAGCCATATTCGAACCAATGGGGATACTGCAGGAGTATCCAGGCGAAGAGAACCGGAAGACACCGCCAAACTTCCTAAAGTTGTGCGAACTATTTGGGGAATACATTGCACATCTGCAGGGGACTCTTAGTTACTAGATTGTGCAAGTTACTTTGAAGACCGCTTGTTTTGTTATCATGTATGTGGGAATATTTTGCAAAAAAAAGTTGTTTTAGGGTCTGGTTATTAAGTTATTTGTAATGCTGAATTGATGATTACTAGTATGGTTTGTGTTTTGATATCTGAACGGAAAAATATTTTAATCAGTTGTATTGAATACAATTTATTTTAATTGCTAAATATGTGGATTGTAAATGGAATTCTGTTAAATATTGCTATATGTATAAATATATTCAATGCAATGTTTTGGATATAAACTAAATTATAATTTGTATATTGCTTTTTATAATTAGTAGAAAATAAACTAACAACTAGTAACGCAATGGTAAATGCTAATATTTACACTTCGTTTATTTGTATAGTACTTTTTATAATAAGTACTTATACATATTATATTATATAATCCAAAAAATTATTATGTTAAAAAATATAACAAGGATATGCAAAATATATTTGCTATGTAGTAACTCATATTGGTATCGAGTTACCGCCAACAATTGCAAAATCATTCGAATTATTTAAAATTTTCCAAAAATCAATATGTTTATTTCACATATACACAAATTAATAAAGGATATACTTATGTGGTGATATATAATTTATAACTTATAATATTGATATACTGTAAGTTGGTTTAAACATTTTTACTACATGAACCATACTACATTTTTTGTTTCATAAAATTACATAAGTTGAAGTAAAATAAGAAAAATACATTTAGTTGATATTTAAAATAGTTTAAAATCATGAAACAATTTAGGTTGATCTCGGGTGATCGAGCGATGGGTCAATGACACAACCGAGGTTCATCCCAATATACCAAGTTATGTAACACATTTTAGCAGACCAGTTCGATTACAAGTTACCAAGTTATGGGTCAGTTTGAGCAGACAAATTTGATTATTACGTTATTTATATACTAAATTTTTAATGTAGTCGTACTATTATTTCCCGTGCATTGCACGGGCCACATACTAGTATGATAAAGGTGAAAAGTGTTAAGTAAAATTACGTAAGGGTTTGTAATCGTTAGATCATCTATCCCTGATGATTACATGATGATCTAACGGTTACAAACCCCGACAGAATGGTTCCGTAACGGGACCGTACCATCTCCTAACAAACATCTATTTGACTACATGAAGTAAAATTTCAAAGGCATTTATTCAATCACATTAATGTACCGCATCATTGTAGTGAAATTTCGTTATATTAATGTTGTCAAAAATCTAATTTTGATCCACTAATTTGTCTATTGTCCACTTTTGGTACACTAACTTTCCCCTCATCAAAAATGGTCCATTATGTTACATTTTTCATCAGTTTTAGTATGCTACTCCAGTTGGCGGGATTACAAGATGACGTGGACCGGGATTGGAACTACGTGGATGGATAAGATATTGACGTGGTTGGATAAAAATTTGATTTGGCATCTCATAATCCCGGACCACGGGATTAGTGTACTAAAACTGATGAAAAGTGTAACATAATGGACCATTTTTTATGAGGGGAACGATAGTGTACCAAAAGTGGACAATGGACAAATTAGCGGACCAAAATTGAATTTTTGCCTATTAATGTTGTTGATATAAATATATTTTTTTTTTGTACAAGATATAAATATTTGAAATTGTGATATTAATAACTGCTAATAATATGAATCATATAGCATAAACTATTAGGGAACATATTATTTATTTCTTTCCTTAATTATGTATTCAATCACAATATGAATAATGGAATATTGACCACGACCTGTATCATTAAATGATAATGATTACCTTATTTAAGTCGGTTGCAACAAATTAGTAAATTATAGATATGGGCGTACGCAAATATCGTAACAAATCTCACTAAATTTTTTGCTTTTGGTAACTACCTCTGTTGACCTCCATCTACAAACACCAACACAAAATACATCTATCGAACAGTAGACTGGAATAGCCATCTTCAAAGAGGGAAATAATCGACAAACGTAGCCATCATATACTTCTCCTCCAAATGTCGGATTTCGATGAGGTAAACATTCTTGTTCGTGATGAATATCGTGTGGATTATATATTCTTATTATTGATGCTTTTAATTTTTTAAATCGTAGGGTT
The DNA here is from genome assembly GCA_008636005.1 of Striga asiatica. Lineage (NCBI taxonomy): Eukaryota > Viridiplantae > Streptophyta > Magnoliopsida > Lamiales > Orobanchaceae > Striga > Striga asiatica. The sequence continues at coordinate 46,295 of BKCP01006027.1, read as the reverse complement.
CTCCTACCACAAAAAAAGGTAGTCGTCCACATGCGGACATGAAGTCATGTTCACCAAGTAGTACAAAAAAACGAAGGAAAGAACTATTTAATTCTCCAAGACCGTCGAATCATGATGACTGCAAACTGTTGCACTGAACCAAGCTGATGACAATCGTCACTATCAACAGCGACCTGACAAGTATACAGCGTCGTGTGGTTGAAAAGGTGGGCTTTGGGACATTTCCGCGTTTGAACATAACGCAGATTGATTCTAAGTTAGTGAGCATGCTACTTAAGAAGTATGACCTCAATTCCAGGACTATCAAGGTTGTTAGTGCTGCAATTCAGTTGTCTCCAGTGGTTGTTGAGAAACATTTTGGTCTGTCCAGTGATGGGAGGTTAATTCCGAAGAAAAAACAGGAGGGTATCAGCTTATACCGTAAATTATTTTCTGACGAACAAGGAAAAAACATTGGGTATGCCGACCTTGTTGCTATGGTTGAAAATTTTCGTAGTACCCTATTGATGCTAGTGTTTAGCACCGTGTTGTTTCCACGTAGTAGGGATACGCCTCTGGATTATGAATATCTAGACTACTTGGTAGATTTGAATGCATTACAAGAGTACAATTGGTCTGAAATAATACTGAGGTATCTTGACTTTGGTCCGATGGTCGGCAAACATTTACACCATGGAACCCCGTTTTTAGAGCAGTGGATCCAACCGAAAATCACAAGAGCAATTTCGGTCTTTAAACAAATGGGATGTTATAATGTGGATTTTGTAATTTCCAAGATTAACTTTTCTTCTTATTTTGTTTTTGTTTTTATTGTTTTGAAAAACTTTACTTATTCTTTTGCAGAATTGAAAAGTAAAACAGCAATCGGACGAAAATAATGACTTCTGGTCTAATATTGATGTGCCCGTTGAATCCAAAAACAATGCACAAGTCAGAGCCAAGCTCATTGAAAATCTCATGTTAGTTAATCAGGGGGTGTCTGGTATTATCGCATTACTTCAAGTTAATGAGCCCATTGAAGTTCCATGTGGACAAGATGAAAAGTGGGAAAGGGAAAAATGACAACTTGGATTTTGAGGCGTGCGAGGAAGAAAAATGCACTCCCGATGTGACTCACGGCATGAGAACAGCTTCGAAAGACAGAATTCCTGAACCGAATCCTGCCTCAGAATGGGTTGATGATAAAATGAATCCTAACAACTTGGATTTTGAGGCGTGCGAGGAAGAAAAATGCACTCCTGACGTGAGTCACAGCATGAGAACAGCTTCGAAAGACACAATGCGGGCACAGAAACCTGCCAAAAATTGGTTTGATATGGATCCTAAAAACATGGATTTTGATGAGAGCAAGGAAGAAAATTGGACTCCCGAGGTGACTGACGACACAATAACAGACGCATTCCAATATTTCAAACAAATTACTATACTGGATGAAGAATTGTCGGATTATCTTTTCAATGATAATACTGAACTTGGGTGAGTGAAAGAGACGTGGGCAAACTAATGGTGATTTAATATATATTTTTACATTTTTGTGGACAATTATATGTTGATATATCAATTTCTCACAACCAATTTTGTTCAGAACAACTGTGATGCAGTATGAAGGATGGCCGATGTCAAAGGCACAGATGTTATGTGTTAAATACCCACACTGGTTTACAAGTTTGGTAAGATAAAAGATTGCATTAAATTACTAAATTTTTATTTATGTTGGGTGTTTTATTTTGACTTATTTGATTGTGATTTCAACCCTTCATTCTGTAGGTCATTGATTTTGTCGCCATACATGCCTCGTTGAATCAGAGAAAAGAATTTGGGAACATAAGCGATTGGATTTTACCGGCAATTTTCAGCGTGAGATTCTTAATAAAATCTTCAGCCTAAAATATTTCATGTATCATATGATGTTGTCTATGAATTTTACGTTAACTGTAGGGAATGGCTTTGTCATCGCATAGCGACCGAACGATACAAGCTACGTGCTTTCGAGACAAAATATTTCATGGTCGTGCGGACGAATGTTCAAGTATAACGATCCCTATGAATGAATCGAACTGCATTGATACATATGCATTGTTGATTTTAGAAGATCTCTGATACGAATAATTGATTCAATGCGTTCGGCACACACTACTCCGGGGAGGGTTGAAGAAGCAAAGAAAGTGGTAATTTTATTTTTTTGATGACGTGAAATTGTACCGTCCATACGGATTACATCTTTAAAATGAAGATTAATGTTAATGTTTCATTAATCGTGACATGATAAGCCGACTGGAGCAGATTGTCTCTTCATGGTATTCTGATGGGTTCATTATGAAAGATATTACAACGTCTTACCGTTACGTAATCGATCAAGAATTTCCTCAACAACGCAATGGGTATGGATTCGAACATGCAATGGTTTTGAACCCTTTATTCGTTACTGTTTTCTTGATCCATTTCCTTATACGGCAGATACGATTGCGCTCTATACGTGAGTCTTCAAATGTTATGTTGTTCGACTAGATCACAACATCTCCCTTTGCGTGTACTTACCGAGGTATTTATACGTAAGGTTGTATATATTTTTTTTAAAAATGCTATTTATAATATGTAAAATTATATGTACAAAAACAGGACGAATCACAGGAAGCGAGGACAAGGTTGGTTGTCACTCTGTACAAAGCAGACTACAACCAAATTGACAAAAAGTGAGTAAGACACTAGCAAATACATTTGCACATCCATGATTAGATTAGTTATACTGAATCATGTAAATGTTGGTTAAAATTGACTTCATGTATGTTATGTTTGTAGGGTTATGATTGGTTTCTGCGTTAGGACACGACATTCATGCACACAAGTGTGCAGTGGCCAGACATTCGACGCAAGTAAAATAACTTTTCAAAGTCTCTACCAACTATTGCAGTTTGCAAGTAGGCCACGGTCGGATGATTCAGTCGCTTTGTACTATGGATATTCGTATACACGTCAAAACTCAGCTTTTGACATTTCGATTACAAGTACTGATGAGTTACGGAAATACATACAGAGTTGGTGTAGAAACTGAAAAGAAAAATATTGATATCGAAATTGCTTGGGTTGACCCATAAGGAAATGATTGTATAGCCGCCTCCTAGATTATAGATTAAGTTTTTAGTTTTTTACTGCTCTATAATAATCGTGAAAGACACCGACAATTTATTGATTGAATTGTTCATTTTTTATTTTTTATTTTTTTTCAAAACTCATGGTATTTATTGTTAATGAAAGCAGTTGCAAATGGAGTACATGATTTATCGTTAAATATGTAACAGAACGAGCATTCTTGGGCACTAATAGCACCATAAAATAAGGTAATTAATTTTTATTGCGCATCCACATACAAAATGCAATATTTGTAAATATATTTTAAATTAACATTCACACAACAAATGGATGCAGAATATTAAGTCTAATTAAACTCGCATTCATTATTATTTAATCTCTTAACATACCAATCATTAATGAAGATTAGCATTAATTTTGCCATTTTGGATGTGGTATTGGTTGTTGTGTTTAATACGGTTAATTATGAAGGTTATTTGCTGCAAAATCACAATTTAGATTAATGGATGGAAATATACCAAAAATGTCGCGTTTCCAAATTTAAGTACACATATTAAATAGATTATTTTAGACACAAATTTTTTCAGTAGAACCCTATTGCATAATTCATTAGATAATATTTTTTTCAGTTTAACAAAAAAAAAAGTCCGAAAGCTCACATGTGACGGGGTTGAATGAGTGTTATTGCGGCCAAATTTCTGTAATTCGCACGTAGTGGACTTCAGAAAATCCTGGAAGGCGATTCAATTCTTGCCCTAACTACAAGGTAAGATTTGTCAATTTTAGGGTTAACGAACCCTAATTTGTGCTGATTTTCACAAAAGCCCTTTAATAAGCCCACTTATAATTCAAATTCTTAATAAAAAAAAATGCCCAAGTGCGGCTATGACAAAGTCAGTTAAGCAAGAACGGAAATTAACCCTAACATTCCAACCACATCTGAAGGTCGACGATATTTTTAACCTTTCACAGTAAAATTCAGAGCAAACAACTGGTTAATCGGACAATGGCCAACGACATTTCAGAGCTGCCGATATTTATCAAAGTTATTCTTCGACCACAAGATCCCTTCCTAGTAAACATTCTTAGCCAATAATTTCATTATGTTGTGTGTTTTTTGTTTTGTGAACAACGAAGGTTAATGGACAATTGTCTGTGAATTTTCGGTATGGGTATGAGTAAGATAATATGCATTTTTTAAGCATTATCCTATATCTGTTTGCAAAATTTATATGGTGGAAAATGGGTATGGAAAATCTTAATTCAATTTGTATTTTATAAATAAACAAAATGTTACATACTTGTTTCTTGATTTCAATGATGTTGTGGATAATAGGCGATTCCCCATGCCAATGATCGGTATTTTGATGGGGTGCTGCTCCCCATTACTTGTACAGTGCATAGCGATACTCTTGCAAGTGGGCGCTGCTGGGACCTGACAGTGGAATTTTTGGGTGAAAGAATATGTTTCATTGATGGATGGGCTGAATTCGTTCTTGATAACAGCATAAAAGTTTGTGATTTTTTGGTTTTCAAGCTGGCCAAGGCAAACAATTTTGAATTTATTCGCTTTGACAGTAGTTTGTGTCAGCATAATCCATTAATGCGGGGAAATAATGTGCTCAGACTGCCTGGCTGCAAGCCTCAATTGTTGGCTACCAACCGATTCATGAAAATTATTTTGTACCCCGATAGCAACAGACTGGTAAACGGTCTATTCTGATAATCAATTGCGTGGCCTTGTTTTCGAATTTGTTCTTAGTTCATCACGTAACAATTTTTAACTTTTATGTTTCTAGCTTCTTCCATATGCAATTAATCAGGGAATCGAAGATTTTCTTCCCATAGAATGCACACTTCAGAACACCGAAGCTGATGATGCGTACAAATGGCCGGTTGTGATTAAGCGTTTTGGATCCATGATTGGCTTTGCAGATGGATGGGAGGAATTTGCAAGAGGTAATCATCTGAAGATTTACGAGCTACTGTGTTTCGAACTTCGAGGTCCAAACACATTTATTGTCTATCATTTTAGCCTTACTTGTTGCAGGAGAGCAACTAGAACTTTGTTGGGATGTTGCATTTCCGACGATGAAGTTAGCGCTACTGATGCAGAAACTGTTGATGGTTGCTTCAGTATAAAGGTTTCTTTCACCCTTGTCACCCGTGGGAGACAGGTTTTTTTCCGACCAAAACTTCTCTTGTGTATGTATTGTAAAATAATTGTTGATATGTATTATTGGACATAATTTTAATCTTTATTTACAGACGATTCCATCTACATTCTGGAATCAAGCGTTGATGGGAAAATTTGATAGCTCTCAGTCTGCTATTATTCGTCATCGGGGCAAGAAGTGGATAGTGCGGGTGAAAAAGGAAGGGAACAAGCACGTATTCACTGGACTTAAGGCTTTCATAGATGATGCTGATATAGCTGAAGGATGCATTCTCAACTTTAGGAGAGTGAATTGCAATTATCTAGTCTTTCAAGTTGATGTCTGAACAATTACATTTTGCCTGTGACACATGAAAAATTCGATAAGGATTTTGATTGTCGGCGAACAAGTACGGTCGGTGGATGAATGAACAATTTATTGTCCTTTTGTCAATTATTATGTCCTTTTGTCGCCGAACATGTTTACTATGTTTTGAGTAATCAGCATTTTGTTAACACCTTTTTTGTACAACTTTTGTTGGGTTGGTTTTTATTTATATTGCATTGGCATACTGAAACATCCTACTTCATCAAACATGTTTTTTAAATTCATTATGACGATACATTACACATCTAAGAGTGAATTACATATGAAATTGGTATGAAATATGGCACAAATTGTGTGTGTTTCCATTGTTTAACAATGACTATGACAGTGAATTACAAATGAAATTCGTATTAAATATGACAAATTGTGTTTTTCCATTGTTTAACAATGACTTCTGTGCTTGTTTCAATTGTTTACTAATGTCTACAATACATCAAAACAACTTTAAAATCTGATGAGTTCACATTCAATATGTACGAATACAATAACACTTAGATTCATACTCACACCAATTGCCCTACCAAAGTGTTCAACAATACAAACTCCAAGCATTTATTCATACATTATACCAGACTTCAGAACTCAGTAGTAATTGAACAATACATACTCGAGTCATCATGCATAGTACAAAGAAAATGTGCAACATTGCAATCACTACATAACTACAACCACCCATTCTTTGATCCGAAGTCCATGTTTGGAAGCTACTCGCCTACTCCTTTAGTCACCTGCAAAGTACTCTCCAGGAGTGGAATTCTGAGCAGAAGAAATTCCAAGACACCAGTATCTGAATGAATGAGCATGTATCTGCAACCTATTCCAAGTAGTTTCCTACATAGTTTAGCCCTTCTGCTGTTGAAGAATGTGTTCTTCATACTCTGGTTATTCTTCAAAGGCTTTACTCAACCAAGATTATATGACAATCGGGCAAAGCACATTGAGGAATAAATACAACATAGTCATCATCCTCATACATGTCGAGAATGTAAACTGCTTGCTAAGTATATCACAAATAACACTTCAAAAACCCGCATCCTCAAATAAAAATCATCAAATTAAATTGCAGAAAGAGGAAAAAATCGCAAAATATCAATTATCGAACATGTATATGAATATTAATTAACACATACCCGAATCGCTAAATTTGAAACCGAATTTCGAAACACAAATGAACAATTGATAGAATGTGGTTTCACTTTCGTTTATCATGCCTACGATTGGAATTCAAAACATTTCGATTTAACGGTTTGAAACCACCGCGAAAAAGAAGAGATCGATTGCCATGAATTCATGAACGATTGCAAAATGTTCGATCGTTTTAATTTTTTGCTGCTGTCGGTGTCTGTTCGGAAATCGGAAACATGAAGAGGATGAAGATGAATTCCGATGATGATGAATACAAGAAAATGTAATTTCAATATAAGAAGAGGTTTATTTGAAATATGTTAATGTGTTTGGGTATAATAATAATTAATATATTATTAATGAAACACCTATTAAGTAAATATGTTTATATTTAAACATTTTTTTTAATTAGTATTTTTAAGTAAGGGTATTTTTGTACTAGCCTATACGATTTTTTTTTATTTTTTTTTAATTATGAAAAAGGACACTTAGCAAGAATTAGAGGGGTACCTGTTGTTATGCATGTACGAGGCATGTACGAGGGGTACCTGACGGTAGAATCACCCATGTTTTTATTGTTGTTTTCTTTTTTCTTTTTGAATAATAAGAGTTTGTGGAAGAATTAATTGTTTCAGTAATGTAAAATGGTTGATATAAAGTGTAATGTTTATTGTGATTAAAAAATTATAATTGATATTTTTGAATATGTAAGTAAATACATGATATATTTTATAAATAAAAATGCAATAATTATTAATTTTTAATTTAAAAATTCTATTAAAATAAATTGAAAAGAGAAAAAGGGGTAAAAATTAAAAACAAAATAGATGAATAATGTATTGTCCGATTGGTGGAATTTTATTTATTTAAAAATAAAAAAAATAAGTGGACAAAAACAAAAAAAAAGAAGGGTGTGTCGACCAAAATAAAAAGAAGGTATTCACTGAATACGTTTTTCTCCTGTAATACGTTTTTATTAGTAAAACATATTTCGAAAATATGGTTTACGTTAAATAAATTAATTAACGTAATTAACGTAATTAAGTTAATTAAATAAATAAAAACGTATAACTAAAATACGTTTTAAAGTAAAAAAACGTATTATTGAAATACGTTTTATAATTAAAATTAATTTTACAATTATTTTTTAATTATAAAACGGATTCTTGAAATACATTTTATAAATAAAATTAATTTTACAATTCGTAAAAATAATTTTTTACAGAAAATATATTTTCAAAAAATAAAACGTATTTTCAAAATACGTTTTTTCTTTAATTTTGCCCCAAATTGATTTTGCCCTAATTTTTCCCCAAATTGAATTTGCCCTAANATCCATTATTCAAAGAAAGAAAAATCAACCACAATAATTTATTCAAAATACAAAGATGTCCAAATATCATTACACATAATCCATAGAAAAGAAAAAAAAAACAAATATGTTCACAAAATTCCCCGAATACAACACAAACTAATTAGGAGTGTATTGATTCATAGGATTGCGCTGTCGGCTCCCTCATTCCCGACACAGTCACCACCGGCGTCTTCTCCATCCAGCACCTCGCAGACGTCAGTTATCTCCCTCCGCCCGCAGCAGTTGAGCAACACCTTCCGGCTTCCTTCACTTCTTCGAGCTCTTTCATAGCATATTCTCGATTCGGTGCCCGGTAATCGTAATCTCGTAATTCTTGCTATCTTGTGGCACATTGGACTTGTGTGAATTGTTGGTTGAGCAATTTGATTGAGGAATTTTGGGTTCCGCCATCTTTGGTATTCTACAAGCTTGAAGTTCACATTTTTGCCTACAAGGTGCTTGATATATTGCTTGAAATAAAACTTCAACTTCATAATGGTGAACAAGGGAGCCGGCAACAAACGTAAGACGACTCACGGGGATTTCTCTTCCTCTCGGGCCGAGCCGATTGATTTACGGGCCACCTATAATGCCCCCTTTACTATTCTCTCGGAACAAGAGGGGGAAATTTATGCTCAGCTCGCACAAAAGGCGGTCTTGAAATCGAAGACGTTCGACTTCGCCTTGCTCTCCGACCTGGGTATTTTAGAGATAGTCCAGCACTACTTGGACACACTTGGCTTGAGGAGATATGCCGACATCGTCCATCTGACCTACCAGAACCTCACACTCGAGCTTCAGTACACTTGAGTTTCCGACGGATTCTGATGGAGCCGAGTACATGACGTGTCGTATGCTTGGGACACGGGTGATAATCGATGTCGCCGTCATGGATAGCATCTTGGGACTCCAGAATGTCGGCGACTCGGCATGTTCTGGTTTGGATCATTCTCGCTTTTAGGCCGAGCTTTCCCCTGACATAGTGTGGGACTCACAGGGCATGGCCAATGGCCTCATCGAGCACGGTGTCATCGCTGTAATGCACAAGTTCTTGTGCTATGGTCTCTTCGGGAAGAAGGAGGCTAATAAGGTCACGCAGAACGACCTTACCATGATTTCGGCCATGTTCGGGAACATGAGCCAGAATTTGTTGCATGTCTTCAAGGACGAGCTCCGGGCCGTCATCCGGAATAAGCGCGCGGCCGCCTGTTTTGGACATGTGGTGACAGCATTAGCCTTGCACTTTAACGTTGATCTGGAAGCGTCTGGCAGCTCTCCTACTCGTATGCGGTTCATTGACTCCTTCGAGCTGTCTCATTCGGGTCTAATCCAGGATCGACACACTTTTGTGGCCTATACATAGCGCGAGGCTTACATCACCTATGGGAACAAGGTGAAGGCGGCTGCTTCCAAGGCTCAAGCAGGATCGTCTCGTCCTCAGCAGGAGACAGAGGATACACACGAGACGGAGGAGATAGAGCATGATCAGACTCTTATCGACGAGGACCATCTCCTTCCGTCTCCTGTTGATTGGCAACCGACCCAAGAGGCAGATTCCCGGGAGCCACGGACCACCCGTTCTCAGCAGCGACCAGCAGGTACGTCTGCACCGCCCGCTTGGTGGTCCCATCCTCCTCCGTGGTGGACGGCTTACGTCGAGACATGCGGGACATGAATGCCCGCTTTCAGGCTATTAAGTCATGGCAGACCTAGTGGGACACGCGGTTCGCCCAGTGGAGTTCCGGCACCGGCCATCCCCATCCTCCTCCTCATCTCCTGGACCACAGTGACTTGTCACTGTGTTGGTTAGCTTTTCTTTTTCTTTTCTCTTTATTATGTTTATTTTTTGTATTTTCTCTTTGTTGTGTCGTGTCGGTTGATTATGTACTATACCTTCCTTACACTGCAGATCGACAATGTGGACATTGTCTGATTTTAAGTGTGGGTGAGTTTATGTGTGGCTATTTGGTTGACCAGGTCTAGTTTTTTGTTTTAGGATGTGTCTTATTTCTTTCTCTTATTTGTGGACCGGTCTAGTGTAGGTTTTATGTGTGTTTTTTAGCCTGTATTTTGGAAAATTCATGATGAGTTGAGACTTGTTTAATGAATTTGATGAGTTGTGATGATGGTATTATATGGCATAGCGTGATGAAATGTTTGGTTAATGGCTTTGATTGATAGTCATATATTTGCCTAGTGAGGTTTGAGCCTTATTTCTTTCTTGAGATACATTGGTCGTGCTCTTGTTTGATTAGAACTTGCCCTGAGTCTGCATCGAAATGGATCAATTTGGGTTGTGAACTGTGAATATGATTAAGACATTTTTTGTATTTTTCTATCATTGTTTTTTCTGCAGTTATTCCCTAGTTGCCCTTTTGAGCCTAATTATTTTTTTTTATATAACCTCGTGATGATGACATTATTGAGTCTCGGGTTGAGAATGAGAGGGGATAATTGTGGAGTTCTGTTTATATTTCCAAAATAAAAAGAAAAAAAAGAGGAAAAAAGAAAAAAATGTAGCCGAATGGATTGTAAATGTCCAAAGAGGTTTACACACAAAAAAAAAATGTGACCAAAAAGGGTCGCACAAAAAGAAAAAAAAAAAGAGCAAAACAAAATAAGTTGGGTGAAACGTGTGTTTTTAGGAGAAGTGTGGGGGAAGATCCAGTTTGTTTGAGCAACCGGTTGAGCTTGCATTCATGGGTTAGGAGTTTGAGTTGTATTCGAACCACTTAGCCTATATTTATCCTACCTGTCCAAAGAGCCTACTTTACGACCCTGAAAGACCATTTGATTCACTAGTTTCGATTTTGATTGGTTTAGAGTAGAAGTTAGACAATGGGAAAGCCTATGATTGAATCTGTATAAGAAAATGAGTGAGGCTCACATATACATTTCCATACTTGAGAGGTTGCCTTATTAAAGTTTAGCGATCAAGCATGTAGTCATGTTATGTTCGTATGTGCCATTTGAATGCTCATTGTTGAAGATGAACGTGTTGAGACTTACCTTGTTATCGACTGATGTCCAGGCTCGTTTTTGTTTTGTGTCTTTTCTTTTCTTTTCTTTTTGTTCGGGACGAACAAAGGTCTTAGTGTGGGGGAGTTGTTTGTCCCATTTTTGTGTCTTTATTTCATGTTTATTTTCTTTTTGTTTTCCCCAATTTGTAGGTTTTTCGTTGCTTATTTGGTCCATTTCGTTCGTTTTGTGTTTTCTACCTTAAGTTTATATTTTTGTGTCTTTTTGCTGTATTTCGCTTCGTGTTTTTCTGTGTTTGTATTTTGAGGGGGTAGGTTGTGCCGGTCGAGGTTGAGATTGCTTGAGTCGAGACCGTGATATCGAGAATTCCCGTGGCCGAGCCCAGAAAACGACGAAAAGGACTGAAGGACAGACTGAGAACTGTTCCCAGTATATCTCGCTACTCGCTAGTTGTCTCGCGACTCGCGACTTGGATCGCGACTCATGAGAAAAACAGAGGCTTAAGGTGCAGTTTCGAGACGAAGTCGCGACTCGCGAGATGAAGTCGCGACCCAACCCCAGAAGTTTAAGATTTTGACGACGCGCGAGTCGCGACCAGGGAAAAGTTGAAGTCGCGAGCCGCGACTTATCGGCGCGAATTTCGAGGAGTGGGTTTTTAACATCAGATTTCGGTCCTAGGGTTGATTTTTCACTTCCAGACTTTGTTTTTACATTCTTTCTCTAAAGAAACTCATTCCTTTTCATGCTTTTTCTCTTTTGATTTGATTTGGAGATTGTAAAACTCCTTTTTCTCGCTTTGGATTTGGATGCACTTGGATTTAACATTGGATTCTTTATATTAATCGTAAGTTCCTTTTCTCAATTGCTTTGTTGATGATGATGGCTTGGGTTGATATGAATTGTGATGTTAAATTCGTTATGAGTAGCTAAATCCATTCGCTAGGGATAAGGGATGATTGATTAGGTTCGTTTATAATTGAATGCTTTTGATTGTTAATATCTATTCGAGTTGTGTGCATTATAGGGTTAGTTGATTAATCACCATTCTAACCTAGATAATCAACGTGTAGAACCGAGAGGGGAGACGTTGGTCGATTTAGGCTTTTTTAGAATGGACTTGTTCGTCATTGTATTGTCTATGTGTTGCTGGAATTGATAGTTGATCGTTCACATTCACTCTCATGTTACGAAGAGTTATTGAGAGTGAACCTCTGAACGGGAAACAATTCAAGTCCTTTAGCCGAGCAATTCAATGCCGGTGATTATGTTAGAACCGAAAGCAATTATCCTTGATTCCCTAGCTCTTTAATCATTCAGTGAATTTATTTGCCATTTTACTTTCATTTTATTCAGTTTAAATCGTTAGTTGATAATTGAAACCCAAAAATATTGAATTAGAGTGTTTAGGAATTTGTCTTCTCTTTTTCGTGATTGAATAAACGCACAAGAATATCGGGCTAACCTTCCTTCTAATACGACCCGGGAAACGAATCTTTCGATTCTATTCTGGTAAAAATACTGACAACAGTAGTCGAAGACTTGCTCTCCATCGGTTAGCTCTCTGTTGCACTCCGCTTCTAATGCATAGGTCCTCAAATACTGGCCTGTAATGGCCCAAGACTTGGGGTCTTGATCCGGTTCGTCGGCCTTCTCAGAGTGGTTTATATATATTAAAAATCAATGAATGGACTAAACATAAATAAATTAAAAAAACAAAAACAAAATTGTAAGAAAAAATTTACCTGAACATAGGGCTCGAACCCTAGCGCATCATAACAAATTTCTTGCCAGGCTCGGGGTGTGCGATTGAGTCGCTCCCCAACAAGGCTCTCCATTGATCGGGAGACCAAAAAGGACTTGTACGTCCTGCAGCGTGATCGTAGCCTCCCCGAAGTCAAAGTGGAAGGTATGCGTCTTCGGTCACCACCTTTCCACCAGACACGTGATGAGGCTGTTGTCGGTCATAACTCTGCCCATTCGAAACAGCAGGCCAAAACCTGTCCTGTCGATGACTTCCCAAACTCTGGGATGCTGGTGCTCCAACGCCTTCCAAAACTCAGTGTCGAAATGGCGGAGTTTAATGACGCTGTCACGACATCCGTCTATATCTTTGAATAGCGCACTCGCCCGGTGGCGGTACTGAAGATATAGAACGGACGGATCCCTCGGACCGGGATGTACATTGTAGAGTTGCGGTTGTGAGGACGACGAAGATGCCATTTTCTGCCAAAAAAAAGTCATTATATACTACATTAATTCAATCATTATATACTACAATCAATAATACAATCATATTCACAAAAAAAAATATCACAAAACCACAAATAAATTAAATAAACAATAAATTCACAAATTCAAAAATCATATACACAATAAATCGAAAATAATCTCTAATCGACAATTCGACTCCAACAATTCAATTTGCGACAAAATAATCCCTAAACATATTATAAAAATTCACAAATAAATTCACCTCATCACAATCATCACAAATTCACAATATGTTAACAATATGTACAACAATCCCTTTGAGTCATTTTATCGAACACCTTCAAATCATAAATTTTCAAACAAACTACAAAACCCTAACATAATCCAAATAACCCATCAATTTGCGCAAACAAACATAATCTAACATAATCTAACAACCCATCAACATATCTCAATCCATATCTCGAAGAATTATTGAAAACCCTAATTTTTGCCCTAATTTGAAATTATTGAAAATTATAAAAATCAAAGCATTAAGAGAAGAAATGTACCTTATAGATGGGAAGGACGCGCGGTGGCAGTGGAGAGGCAAGCAGCGGCGGGCGGCGAAGCGGTGGTGGGGCAGCGGACGACGGACGAGCGACGGGAATTTTTTTTCTTCCGAGCTCACAGTTTCAATCTCTCAATCTCTCTCTGTGCTTCTGTTTGCGTAAGAGGAGAAGAGAAGAAGGCTCGGTTTTTACTTATATTTATTTGTAAAACGGATTCATGGAATCCGTTTTCTTTGTGTAATTATTTGAAAAACGGATTTGTGAAATCCGTTTTATAAATAAAAAAACATTTAACGCGGATCCCAGATTCGGGACTCGAACCTGGGTTCGAGTGAGTCCGTTATCTCTGGGGGCACCTCGTTACCGTTCGGCCGCGCTAGGCTATCGCTGATATTTTTGCACACATTTTATTCTTATCCTTTTAACATCAAGATTTTTTTATAGTATATAGCATACAGTATATTTTATATAGTATATATTTTATATATTATATAGTATATATTATATATGAACATATTAATTATAGAAGTATAACATATAAACTACAAAGTATACCATAACATATAAACTATAAACTATATACTATATATTATATGTTATATACTATACTATATATTATATGTTATATGTTATATACTATATACTATATACTATATATTATATGTTATAGTTATATACTATATATTATATAGTATCTGTTATATGTTATATGTTATATACTATATAATATATGCTATATAAAATATACTGTATACTATATACTATATGTAAAATTATAATATATATGTATATAAAATATATTAAAAATACTATATACTATATATTAAATTATAATATATATGTATATACAATATATTAAAAATACTATATACTATACAAAATCTTGATGTTGAAGGATAAGAATAACGGATTTCATAAAACGGATTTCATGTTGTTTTTATTTATAAAACGGATTTCATAAATCCGTTTTTCAAATAATTACACAAAGAAAACGGATTCGTCAAATCCGTTTTACAATTTAATTTTTATGAAATTAATTTTTTTATTATATAGTTTATATTATATAGTTTATAGTTTCTAGTTTCAAACCTCTTTGGAACGTGGAATGTTCCGGACAGAGCACGTGAGGAGTTACAAGGCTGATGTTGAGTACCAGGGAGAGGAAAATCCTGGGAAAAAGGTGAAGTCGGGAGATATGATAACGTTTGGGAAGGTGCAGAGCAAGATTGGGCGTGTGGACAATTTGGAGGAGGATGGGTTCCAATTTGTAGGTGGGAGGATTCTATATAGATGATCGAACCTCTTTGGAACGCGGAATGTTCCGGACAGAGCACGTGAGGAGTTACAAGGCTGATGTTGACTACCAGGGAGAGGACAATCCCGGGAAAAATGTGANAATATACTATATGTTATATGTTATATACTATATGTTATATGGTATATGTTATATACTATATGTTATATGTTATATACTATATGTTATATGTTATATACTATATACTATATATTATATACTATATACTATATACTATATGTTATATGTTATATATATTATATACTATATGTTATATACTATATACTATATTACAAACTATATACTATATTATAAACTATATACTATGAATATCGATATTGAAGGATAAGAATATATTTTGCGGAGAAGTTAATGCGATCGCCTAGTGGTAGGATGGTATTAAAGTCAACCTTGAGGGTTTGAAATGCCCACACACGGGTTCGATTCCCCTCAAGTGCGTACCTTTAACCATTTTTTTTCAATACGTTTTACGTGTAATTATTTGTAAAACGTATTTGCTAAATACCATTTTTTTTAAAAAAAAAAACGTATTATTAAAATACGTTTTAACCTGTAAGTTTAAAAAAAAAATTGGTTTTTTCCATTCTTTAACCAAAAAATACCTGTTTTAAATATTCAAAACAACCAAACAAATCAAAATTACACTAACAAATTAAGTAATCTACCGTAAATACCATCCAACCAATTCTAAATAAATCATCCAAACAAATTCAAATAAAATAAACCATCCAAACAAAATCATCCACAACATGAAGTCTCATCCACAAAATCATCTAGTTCTCCCACTGATCACGAAGTCTAGACCTATCGGTGAGAGGATGTGAGGACGGACACTCATCCACAACATGATTTGGATCACCGCATCCAGTCAATGTCCCCTATCCCTCCTGCGGCGTGCCCGACGATCCATTTGCATGTGATATCGTGTTGTTTGCACGCGACTGGGTCCAGGCTTCAAGATCATCCTCTCCCAGTGTGGTATCAATTTCCACTCGACCGGCGCCCATGTATCCGGAATACCAATCGGAGCAAAACTCCAATTACTAAATTGAGCTATCCATTTCTCCGTCCAAAAATACTCACTGTACAACAGTTTTGGCTCAGTCTCAACTAAACGACAGACGGCTAACGCATGAGAGCATGGTTTCCTATGCGTCTGCCACTTCCGACAACTACAACGTTTTCGGTTGTAATCAACCTTATACCTGTAATAATTCCCCAGTGATTTATATATATACAATATGAAAAATTTGAATGGACCAAAAAAAAAAACATATACTTACTTGTTTTGCCCTCTTCCACTAGCCCGTAAACCGGTTTCCACTTCGTATATGGAGCTGTCGGTGTCCCTAACTCGCACACTATGAGTTGCGGCTGTCTGCTCCAATTGCACAAATGCGTTAAAGTGCTTGCTAGCAATGGGACTCCTGCATCTCGTGGACTTGTTTTATTCCTGTTGAAACAAATCCAGAGTTTTCTGAAATGTGGCGTCTACCAAAGCTCTGCACGGCAGGAACCTAATCCATTTCAGGACGTTGTTGTAACTCTCTGATATATTTGTTATCAATGTGCCCCATCTACGTCCTTTATCTTGAAACGGGGTCCACTTGTTCAAGAAATTTGAAAAAGGTAATTGTGTGCTTCGGAACTTAATTCCAACAGTCGTTGTTCTGTCTCTCGAAACTTTCGCTCCGACAACTGCGAACCCAATTCCCAACACTAAGTCCGGATTTTCTTACTCCTGAACCTAGTCACCACGTTGCTTTGAAGGTGTCGAAGGCAAATCCGGTGATACGCAGCGGGTTCTTGCCAATCTGCTAATGATTCAATGGCACTGAGTAGGCGCGCATCCCTGTCGAAAAGAACGCAGATCCGTCTCTGGAAGACTACATATTGCCGCAGATTCCTAAGGAAAAATGACCAACTGTCCGTGCTTTCTTCATCGACAAGCGCATACGCGATTGGCAATAGCTGCTTATTCGCAGTCTGTGCCGTGGTCACAAGCAATTTTCCCTTGTACGATCCACGCAAATGTGTGCCATCGATGCTAATAACCGGCGGGCACATTTAGAAAGTTTGAATGGCGGGACCAAACGCCTAGAATACAAATTTGAATTGTCTGTCTCGAAGGTGTCGCGCCATTTCCCCACCCTGCCGTTCCCACTCTACAACTGTGGAGGGATTCGTTCTTTGAAGCGCGGCAAAGTACCTGCACATTACAAAACGGTTTCATAATAAATAAACATAGTGACAGACAAACAACACATATATTTGTAATTAATTTTTGCTTACTGAGGGAGTTCTGCGAAGTTCAATTCCCAAGTGCCATACACACTCTCGATGGCTTTTCTCCTTCCGTGTCATGCCTTCTTATAGCTGACATCCACTTTCTAGCACTATTTCACATCAGCCTGGATCATGCCGACACCGTACTCCACTTTCTTTCGAATTTTATTACGAATGAGATTTGAAATCATTTGGGCGGTTACATTTCTGTGGTCATTTCTCTCGACCCGTTGCATACAAGTGTGTCTATCAGTCCATTCAGTTAGTTCCCACAATTCATGAACCCGTCTGGACTTAGTCACCCGAGCCTTCCACACACAAAGTGGAGCTTCACTAGATCTGCAGACCACTTTGTATGACTTTTGATTTGAATCATTTGTCTGAATCTCCCGCAACCTATCGACGTTCCAAGCCATTAGAGCCATTTGGGATTTTTGCTTGCTCCTAAAAACTATACCCAAACGTATGGTTTCAATGTCGCCATTCCAGCGTGGAATAGCATACTCGTCCTCATCTATCCTGGACGGCTCCCATTCACCCATCTCGCGATATACGTGCCGACCACCACTAGAAAAGGGGTGCTCTTCTTCAATGAACTCGACTTCAATCTCCTTATTACCGATCTATCTGATTCGGTTTCTGAGGTCTCGTCTGTGAAATCATCTTCACCGAGTGCGAACTCTTCGTCACTTTCTTCCCCGTCCTCATTTGTCCATTGTCTCATTGGTGAGCTTGTCCCTTCTCCAAAGTTACGTAGATGAGAAGTCGACGTGTCCTCAACATCATCCACTCCCCCGTAATAAGGAGTAAAATCCTCAAACTGTGTAACCGGTGTAGTTGTCACCAACGATAATTGTAAATACACAACGGACATAGAAGGAAAGAAATAAATCCACTGAAGAGCACTATCGTTATCGAGTCTTCCGGAATTCCACGAACCATCGGGTTGACGAAACATTAAAGTAATCTCTTGAATTGTGCAACCTTCTCCAAACTGACACTTTTCATTAATCATCTGTACCAATTGTTCATATGATATCCTCCCCGTCATAACAAATGAACCATCCACACGATCTATAAATGAAACAAAATCTCTTAACTGTTCCTTCGCACATCGCCAATACAAATTAACAAAATACGGACCGCAATGCGCCATTTATACCTGTTGCAAAAAAAAACTTTCAATTCTTCCCAATTACAACAACACATAATGTCTAATCCAACACCCAAAAAATTTAATTATTCTTTAAACCCATTTTTTACTCCAACGAAAAAACCAAAAAAATTATTCCCAATCGATTAATCCTCCAAAACCCTAATACCCATAATCCAACAATAACTTACAATTCATCTATATTTTGAATAAATTGAAAGCCCTAATTCTAACCCTAATTTCGAAAAACCCTAATCCCAACAACAAACAACCAATACACAATTGACAATTTATAACAAAATTTCAATCTCCAATTCAACATACACACATAATCGATAAACAATTAACAATTCCCAATCTTCAAACACCACCATATTCAAACATACTATAACAATTCCCAATCTCCAAACAACTCCAAACAATGTCAAAAGGTGAGATAAATCAATATACCTCGTGCGAATGAATTAACCAGAAATGAGGTTCGTGTTGTTGTTGTCGGTTCGCGTCGGGGTGACGATTGGGTCGAGTTTTTCTGAAGTATTTTCGCCTGCTCTCGCTCTCTCTGCTATTCGTTCGCGCAAATGAATTGGAGAATAAGAAGAATTTTTTTTATTTAATTGTAAAACGTATTACTAGAATACGTTTTACACCTATTTAATTGTAAAACGTACTACTAGAATACGTTTATTTATTTATTTATTTTTAATAAATTGCATTTAAAAACGTATTATAATTATACGTTTTTTAATTTTTTTTAATTAAAACGAATGATGCGTTTATTGAAAACGCTCTTTTTAATGAACGTTTTTAGTTAAGCAAAAAACGTATTCCTAATATACGGTTTAAAAGATTTTCTTTTTTTAAATTAAATTTTATAAATTAAAAACGTATTACAATAATCCGTTTTTTAAAACCCTAAAAATCAATTTTAGGGTTTTAGAAAACGTATTTGTAAAATACGGTTTATAATTATAAATTTTTATTCAATTCGACTCTTTTTAAAAGGAAATAAATATTTTTAAAATTTTACAAAATTAATTAGAAAAATTATTTTAGGAATACATTTTTCTAATAAAATGTTATTAGAAAAATGTACGTCATTTTTATTTTGGNGGATAAAAAATGTTATATATGTAAAAAAAATTATATTTAAATCACAAATGCAAATCTTATTATTTTCGGTGCAAAAAAACGAAAAATCATATTATTATTATCGCCGTCCAACTGTTTTCATACAGAAACGGGGTTTTTACCTTTTTAGCCAAGGCACAACTTCTCACCGCCGCCGTCGTGCCCTAAACCTTTGGTTCTACGCCGTCGCCGGCGATTGGAGTTGATCGGAAAACCACCATGGCCGCACCCCCTTCCTTATTTTCACTCTTCCTATAAAACCCAAGACGATACTCGTTATCCTATACGCATCACCACACAGAAATAATGCTAACTCTCCGACGCGCGAGGCAAACTCTACCCTTCCTCTGCCCGCCGTCCTCCGCCGTTGCGAACAATATCACCCCCGCCGTTATCTTCTTCTCCTCGTTGTCGCACGGCCCTTATCCGTTTTCCGCATCCTATCCCGCGCCTCCTGCCGCCCTTAATCTCATTGCTCCGGATGAATCTCAGCCGGAGGTGCAGCCAAAAGAGGTCGCCTCCTACTTCAAGGATTGGTTCATGTCCCGTAAGAACCCCCTCTTCGACAGCATATTCGAGATCCTCCGCACTCAAGATGACTCCGCCACCGATTCAGCTCTTTCCAGATTAAATCTCAGGCTGTCGGAATCCCTAGTTTTCGATGTCTTAGATTACGGCAAGAAGGACGTGCTCTCCTGCTTGAAATTCTTCGACTGGGTCGGCCGTGAGCCAGGGTTTCACCACACGAGAGTCACGTTCAACGCCATTTTCCGGATTATATCCAAAGCCAAGATGATGAACTTGATGATGGACTTTCTCCAGACATATATGAAACAGAGATATGTTCGCAGGATCAGGTATTTTAGCATTTTGGTGATTGGATATTCTGTTGCAGGGAAACCCGAGACCGCCCTCCACATGTATGGCAGAATGCGGTTTGCAGGCATGGACTTGGACGAGTTAGCGTACCATGTGCTCCTCAACTCCCTCGTCGATCATGGTTATTTTGATGTTGTGGAGACTGTGGTTAGTGAGATTATGCTTAGAGGTTATCAGAATAAGATCACTCATTCGATTATGGTGAAGAGTTTCTGCAAGCAGAATGAACTGGAGAGGGGTGAAGAGTATCTGCGTAAACTTGCCCGTGATGATGCTAAACAGTTGAGCGATACTTCTGTGGGTGTCGTTGTGGATGCCTTGTGTAAGAGTGATCAATTTTCGAGGGCTGCATTATTGGTCGAGGATTTTCAGAGAATGGGTGTAATCTCAATGGATCATGCATATGGTGTGTGGATAAAGGATCTTGTCAATGCCCGGAAGCTTGATGGTGCTTTGAGACTCATGAAGGATAAGCAAGCTGTCCAGGGTTTTGTTCCCGATGTCTTCCATTACAACATGTTGATTTGCAGGCTTTTGAGGGAGAATAGGATTGAAGAGGTGTATGATTTGCTGGTGGACATGAGGGAAAACGAGATGCTGCCTGATGATGTCACTATGAATGCTACTTTATGCTTATTCTGCAAAGTGGGGAGGATGGATATTGCGATGGAGTTGTACAATTCACGGGCCGAACTCGGCCTTTCTGTCAATTACACGGCGTATAATAATCTTATAAATACTCTTTTGGGGGATGCCAGTGTTGATGAAGCTTATCGCGTGTTGAGGAATTCAATGGAACAGGGCTTTATACCAGGACAGAAGACATTTTCTATTATTACCGATGCTCTGTACAGAGATGGAAGGCTTGATAAGATGAAGGAGCTCGTTCTTTTTATGTTGGATAGGAACGTGATGCCTGATAATGCAACGTATGACAAGTTTATATCCGATTTTTGTCGGGCAGGGAGGGTTGAAGAAGGGTACTTAGTCCACAGCCTGACGAGTTCACTGAATAATAAATCCCAGAAGAGTACTTACATGAACCTGATCAGTGGGTTTAGTAAGTCGAGCAGAGTAGGTATTGCAGCTAGATTACTCATGGAAATGCAAGAGAAAGGTTATAGACCAAATAGGAAATTGGTGAGAGAAGTGATATGTTGCATATGTAAATCAGATAATTCTGAGAATCAATTTTTTGGATTGCTTGAGATGCAGCTTGCTCGAAATCAGTTGCCTGCCTCTGTTGTTTACAAATATTTTATTGACGGGGCTGGTCGTGCAAGGAGACCAGAACTAGCTAGCCAAGTCTTCGAAATGATGAGAAGAAACGGTATTAAACCTGACCTTTCTTCCAGCATTCTAGTGTTGCTGAGTTATCTCAAGAGCAGGAAAATTGCTCAGGCTTTGAGTTTGTTCGGTGAATTGTCCACGAGATGGCATAGAAGGAGACTGTGGCACGTTATGGTTACTGGTCTCTGTAAGGCTGAAAAGCCAGAGTATGCATCGAAAATATTGGATGATATGAAGTCAAAAAAGTTGACACCGACTGTCGAGTGCTACGAGGACCTTATAAAGGTATATTGTGATTTAGGGAGATATCGTAATGCTCTAGATCTTGTGAATGATATGACTCAAATGGGTCGTCCCATTTCTTCCTTCATCGGGAATGTACTTCTGTTGCATTCATTGAGGACCAGGAAAATATACAGGGCTTGGGTCTATTTAAGCCATAAACAAAGTTTATCGCCTGTTTGTTGGACGTTAGGTCACATCATTGGTCTGTTTTCGGGTTCCTTCGAAGAAGATTATGATGGTGATGAGTTGGAGCAAATGATTCAAGAATGCTTCCGCATGGATTTGTACACTAATAATATGCTGTTGAGAAAACTTGGGATGAAGGGAATAGACCATGCATGTGGCTATTTTGAGAGATTAAGAGAGAGAGGGTTTGTGCCCAATAGATGGACTTATGATATAATTGTCCATGGTTTAGCCAAAGCTGGACGGACTGAAGAGGCTAGGCCGTGGTTGGAAGAAATGATCCGTAAAGGGTTTTGCGTAACTGAGAGTACCAGTAAAATTTGTCGAAGTTGAAGAGGAAGTCGCTGTTTTTTGGAGGAAGGTTCGAAATAATGGACAGATTCATGGCTCTGAAAAATCTTGGTGAGTCTCTCATTCTTGAAATACTATCTTTTGTTTGTTGAATGCTGTTTGCTTGCTTATTGTATTAGATTTGTGTTGGATCGAAAAGAATGAAATAACAACTTGGCTGTTATTGATGCTTTTTGGCTATTTTGTATCCTGATTTAACTCCGTGTAAGACGCCACATAGCTGGCACATCATTCTGTAATTCCTTGATTGAGACTTTGTAATCCCCTGAGACCTAGAATTCTGGAAAAAAAGAAAAAAATTGCTGTTGATATATAGTCCTTCATTTAAATTGGTTGAGACTTGATACTTGGCACCCTCTTATGAGTAGTTACTGGACACCCTATCTGTTCANAGGGTTGAATGAATATAACGACAATTTTCATGTAAAGCTTCTTGCATAAAAATTTGCGTTTTCAGTTTGTATCTACTTTATCTTAACTGTACACACATCTTAATAATAGTCATTTGTTCCTCAAAACTGTATAATTTACCAGGCAAGTCGACCAGAGATACCGGGTCTTATGTGATACCTTGAGTATTTTTATATAAAAAAGAGTAAGAATTTGTTTAAAGGAAGGCAAAGAAGAAGACCTTCATGTTTCTGGTTTTCTAAAAATGTCTTGACAATTTCTTGTATAATTTTTATCTACACCGCACAACTTCTTGAAGTTATATTATTCTCATTAAATTATACACTCTGGTTACAGGGGGTTTGATGATATAAAAACAAGGCAGTTTGATCAGGTCATCAGTGTCAATACTATTATTTATTTCAGGACAAAGGTGTCGTCTCCATCTTTGTCTTCGGAAATTATGTGTAGAGAGGCTCAGGTAAAGGAATCACTTAACAGTTAGACCTTTACAGAGGCAGTTTGATCAGTTCACAATTTTTTTTTTTTTTTTTTTTTTTTTTTTTCCTTCCAATAGAAATCATGGCAAGTACTATCAAGTTCACCACGGCCTATTTTGTTTGTTCATTGTACCCGCTAACATATTAGATGTGAGGAATTAGCATTTTCACTGGTCTAGACTTCTATATTTTTATGTCAAAATTTTTATGTGGGGTTGCTTATTCTGCAGGTTTTAGGAGCAAAGAGCTGCCATATATATGCTTCAGTATTTTTGCTATTGTGATGGTAGGAAAGAGTACCTACATACTGATGATATACTTCTAGAGATGAAGTGGTGTCCTTGTTAGATATAGCAACGTGTATGTATCGATGCCTTACAGCATGAGGAAGCATATTTTTTACAGTTATTTATTGTGTTTCATTCACCTGCAGTAATTTTTATGGCTCATATTGATTGTTTGAGTAATATTTAAAAATCGCAGTTCGTCTCGTTCTTGTAACAAACTTGTGTATAGGGCACAGGATTCGAACTCTGCTTAAGTCTGGCTGGAGATTGTCGATTTTGATTCGTTTGATTGACCCATTTTGGTAGCTCTTACCAGAATTCTCAATTCTCCATGGAAGCTTCACTTTTTGCAGGTTGATGTGATCTCTCTTTTAGAGTTACCGTTCTTGATTAAGAAAGCATTAGTTGGCAGCTTCAATTTTTGATAAAAGATTATTGAGATTTAAATGTGAAGCTTTCGTCATGAGTAGGGTTACAAACAAGTCAAAACGGCTCTTGAGCTTTTGAGTCAACGCTCGACTCAAGCTCGAGCTTTGTTTGAACGCTCGATGAGAATGTACGTAAATTATTTAAATATCCTTCACTCGACAGTTTTTGATTGAAAATTTTTACCCGAAATTCAACCAATGCACGAGCAGCTTGAATGTAAATTATTAACATACCCTTCTCTCAACATTTTTTACTTAATTTTTTTTAGCAAAAACTCAACCAAAATTTGAGCCAATCTTGAACATGTGTTTCGTTGTCAAGTTGATCCTTAGTCGAGCATCGAGCAAGATTGGTCATCGAGCATGGCTCAAAGTCAATACAGCTGATGCTCGATTCGGCTTGATTCGTTTGCCGCCCTAATCATGAACATATTATCAGTTTCTCAAATAAATTTTTCTCCCGTGCACAACACCAAAATTCAAAATCATTTCCCTCACAATAAGCAAAATTGACAACTGGGACTAGGCTATAAGATAAATTACACCTAAAGAATTCAGCATCCTTGTACATGGATCAATGAATGTATATAATAATACAACAGAACACAAACAAAATAGCTCGTGTAACACGTATAGATGTCGAAATTCCACCGTGTGCTCACTCATCCGACCACACAACTAAACTCGTAAAAAAGCTGTGTTAAGCAAAGAATAACTGCAAACAACCAAGTAACCATATATAATGCTGAAAAACAAACTATAATAATATGAAAAAAGAAAAAAACTAAAAGGCTTTCGACTTCCTAAATCCTCTCCCGGGATCTTAAAAATCATCTAAAATAAAAAAAATCATATCTGAGCGAATAAAATCTCGTTCCAAGTGTCGGGAACTCCAGGCATACACCAGTGCAGACAATCCTGCATACCTGGCGTTGCTCGAATACTGTAACGTGAAATATGTCCTTCATCCCTCAACTCAGATAAAGCAGTTATATCCAAAAGCTTCACGTTAGTCCCCTTCACAGCCTCAGCAGCATCAGGGTCACTAGACTCATCCTTCAAAACCTCCTTCCCTCCAGAAAGAGGGGTAGTATTGTCACAAGTGCCCCCTGTATTCCAATCCCCATTAAAAAAATGCCTAGGCGAAATCGAACGGAAAAAAGCTTTCAAACCGGGATACAAAGGCAGCTGCGAATCGACCCATTTCACAATACTGTGCACCGTAAAATTTTTCGCGCCAGCAATTTCCGCAATTCTCCTGTTCGTATTCGGGGCCCCGCCCACATACATGACCCACTTGTTGGCCTTGAGTTTACCTCTGTTCCAGTGGTGGCCGGTGTTGAGAATAAGGACGTCGAATTTGTGAATAAACCGGGTTAAAAAGGAAGGGGCCTTGTCGAGGTGCATGGCGATTTCGGTATTTGGGTCAGAAGAATTGATTGGTTGTAGATCACAGAGGCTTGCGGACCAGTAGTAGAGGATTGTGGTGTTGGTGGTGGGAAAACGGTAGGCCCAGCCGTCGGGCCTGAGGGCACCGCGGGCTTTGACAAGCCCGTATTCGTGGCCCACATCGAGGATGTTGGGACTTTCCTCTCCACCTGTCGCCATGCACATCAGGGATTGGAACTGCTGGCGGCCGAGTGAGTCCCCAACGAACGCCAGGGTTTTATTCAGCATTCTGCAGTTGAGGAGGTTTTTATTTAATACGGATAACTAAAGAAAATATATAACAACGGTAATAACAGTAAATCAGTAATAATATTGAGGTTAATTTGATAAAAAAAAAAAAAAAAAATCTTTCCAATTCATTTGATATCTACTTGAGTTAATTTTTAGTGTCATTTTGGAGGATTTTTTCACTCCGTATTTGGAGTCATTTCAAATGCCCTACCAGCTAGCAACAACAGATCCAGGAGAAGAATATGGAATTTTCATATGAAACTTTGTAAGAACCTAAAATTAATGTTCTAAAAGTCGCTAAGCACTCGTCAAGCGGCGGGCTGGATTGGGCCTAGCGCCTAGGGAAAGACTAGGAGGGGCTGTAAAAATATTAATTTTATTTATATTTACATCATGCATAATTTATAAGATATATTACACGAAATATATTAATTAATATGGCCAAATACAAATATTATGCAAAGTCTAATACATACATTACTACTGTATTAATTCAAATATGATTATTATAAGTTTTTATTATATAATTAACGTATGTTTCATGCATAAAAAAAATATATTTTTTTATTATTCAAAAATAAATTGAAAAAAAATACATGTGCCTAGAATAGCCGCCTAGGTGGGTGCATAGGCCGATTTTTAGAACATAGCTTAAATGTACCTCTGCAGAAACTTGGAACGCGTGAATTCTTCCATTTTACAGTCCTTTGGTTTCCAGCGTAGTTTTTCGTATTCAAAATCTGTACGCTGTGTCAGGCGGCAGGCCCACATTGGCGACAACCATTGCTTACAGCCGAAACCAGAATATAAAGGTCGGCTATTGTCAAATACCCATTTACCTTTTGCATAATTACAATCTGAAATATGAAAAATGGGTTACAAAATATCGTAAGTGCTTTTTTCAATATATGAAATATTCATAAGCAGTAGATGAAATGAAATATCCACTACACAATAAATTGGACGTCAGATATACGGAAACTAAAATCATAGGAAAACCAAGGAAATAATGCAAACTCGAATTTTTACTATATAGCTTCCTTTTGCTGAAACAACGGGAACTTAATGAGAGAAATGTTATTTCATAAATAGTCGGGTGCAGAAAGGGAAATGCTGCATGCATTACTTATGCATAGACACAACATGTAGGATCAGATCGTGTTCGTGAATGCATTATAAAGACCTGGATTTCCTACTTCACAGGAAATGCCAAATCAGTAAACCGGAGTAGAATTTAACCTTTTCTCTCAGTACTAGCCGAAAAATTTCTTGTTTCCAATGGTTTTAAAGATTTGTCTGGCTCAATTTCTGCTTGTTTTGATATGTCTTTTCCACCAGGGTGTTCATTTAATTTTGTTTTTTCTTTAACATTGGGAAGAATTTCTGCAGAAAGAGAAAAGATACATTAAAAATTAGAACATCCAGAATCCGATCTTGTGAGAAGAAACTTCATGGTGGACATGCCAGAAATGAATTTATCTCTGAATGTGACCTTTATTCTCAGTGGTAGCGGGTAAGTTTCCAGTTTGCTCACTTTCGACAGATGATTCTGGCACCACCTCTTCATGTTTTGATTTATTTTCTCTTTGAGAAACTTCTTGTGACCCTGTTCTTTCTGTAACATTGTCAGGATCATCTGCACAACAGAAATTATTTTACAAAGTTGAAGTCTTTTCTGAAATAATAAAATATGGAACGTGGAATAAGCACGACAAAAATAGTGATAACAAAATCACAACTTGTGACAAAGAGATAAAGGATTACGCACACACAACTACCCCCACATATAAATACAAAACAAGTTATGAAAGTATTAAAAGAAAGACACTTGGGTTGAATCTAATAGGTATACTAAGGAACAGGGCCATAACAGATTCCAAAGACCATATCCACGATAAATCTAACCTAGTATTTTAATTTCAAATATGTTAATCATTTTAACAAGTAAAACAAAATAAGAAAAATGTAATCACCAGGAAAACCATTAATCATTAAAAAGATTGTAGCAAATCTAACCTCAAGCCTGTACCAGAGCCAAAAAAATTTTGCAGCAAACAAATGCAAGTTTTATTTAATTAATTGTTTAATTCTGTATCCCCATAAGTGCACTTCTAGTTCCCATTCACCTCAAAGTGCAGACAAAATTCTTATTTCAAACAATATTTTTTTGGAAACTAAATCTTTCACCTCCTCCTCACACATCTTGGTCACCCAGAGATGGTAAGTTAAGATCTTAGCATAGTTTAGATTCGTTAACTTACATAAAAAGATGACAAAATAAATTACAGATGCAAAAGAATTCTTCAACACGGACATCAGAATTCATGAACTAATTTGGTCTGGAGTAAAGTGACCATGAGATATAATGTAAGTCGAGGAGCAGTCACTTTAAAACTCTACAATGACAAATGCGCACTTTCCATACTCTACTCATTGGCTAGGAGGAAAAAAAAAAAAAAAAAAAAAAGCACGTGAATCAGATTAGTAACACACTGCACGAGAGGTAAACCTATTTGATCCAGTTGCAAGACACTACTCTGGGAAGAAGGGACGAACGAGGCCAGCAATGCGGTCTTCTTCCATGTCAATGCAAGCACAGCAACACACACTAACCCAAGAAGGAAGAGGGAGACCTGCGAAATTTTGAGTCCTTGAATGCCTCCTTTCATTCTTGATACCTTCGGTCTAAACGGATCAGAACCATCCAAACATCAATACATCAAGATAACACCTTTTCGGAACAATATCTGCAAACCATAAGAAAAATATCATAAGTGATGCACATTTCTTACTCATGAAGTTTCACAAGCAATGACTCGGAATCTTGGGTTCTCAAAGTTCAACCAATGGATAACTAGCAGTACCTATGTGCAATGTACAATGACAAACTATGATGAAGATAGGGTAATTAGTTTTGTATACAGCAAAAACAGCAAGAGTTACAGAATTACTTGGTAGGAAAAGAGAAATCACCATGGCATAAATCATGCTATACCATCAATCCTCTAAATCACAGCAAAAGAAAAAATGAAACTTTTTCATGGCATAATTGAAGAGCAGAGTGAATTCACACACCATCATTTGAATTTCGAGATACCAACAAACAACTCAAGTAATTAACACACTTCTTCATACACTATAATTCCGAACAAGCAAAATGGGAAACACAAAAAAACACTAATTCAATGAGCTATAGAAAGGTATGCAGATTAAAAACCAAAATCATATATCACAAAAACAAAGTACATCTTAATAATTCAAACACAAGCCAAATCGAGCATAACAGGATCGAACCGCCGCGCACCCAAATGGCGTCGAACGGCGATTGTCACCGCGAAACAAACCTTAACAACCCTCCGATCTCTCGGCAAGCACGACGAATATTCTCAAATCTCGCGCATAAAAAAATGGCCTCGTGAGCCGCAAAAAATAAGAATGGGATGTATCGTCTAATTACGCGTATCAGCTCACGCGAGAGACAACGATGGATATAATAGGCAACTGACTGAACCTCGAATCCACAGCGGCGCGGCTGTGAATGTGGGCGGCAGTACGGCTCAGACGGCGGTGATGACAGGTGAGAATAAAAGGAAAAGCGATTACCAATAGAAATGGTAAAGTGATTATTTATGTAAATAAAAAAACAAAAAAGAAATTGTAAAATGGAAATAGAGTCAAGATCTAACTTTATGTTTAATCACTTATCATTAATTATTGAATAAATTAATAAAATACCTTTTTATTTTTATTTCTATAAAAATACAGTAATACACCATTACTGATTAAATTATTTTTATTTATTTTTGTCTAAAGTCGCTAACGCAAGTCACTATTGCTTTGAAATAATTTCTATTTATGCACCAAAGTCAAATGTTTTTAATGTGTTTTTCAAGTAAATGGAATGTGGTGTTATATTTTGAAATAGGACTTCATAAGTATCGGCTAAATATGACATTGTACCAAACATAAGTAGGCTAAACAAACGTTTACTAAAACAATGAAATCTACAAATGAAGGTAGATTACATGTAAGAATCAAATTAGTGGAAATTTGTCCTATTGCCGTCACAGTTTTGTTATGGAGCCATCGAATGACTCGACTTATGGAGTTATTCATAGTTATCCACAAATGATGTATTGATACGTGTCCTGCAATAAATACACATTGAACACGTGTCAATACATAAAGTTATGGATAGCTCCATAAAATATCTGATTGCCCTTAATAGGATCGTAAAGTCCTTTTAATCTCAACTCTTTAATCATACTACTTGTAGAAAAAATATTATTTCACCTTTTTAACATTTATTTAAACCCATTTTAATGGAATATAAATAGTTTATGTACATAAAATTTGGATAATTAACAAAAAAAAACTGATATTAAAAGCACATTGATTTTAGCATAAAATTGTTGAACGAAACCAATCATTAAGGGGGATGTATTCCTTTAAGAATTCTAAAGACTTTTAAAGACTTTTTAGGATTTATGAAATCTGGGTGTATATAAATAAGACTTTTTAGGATTTTAAAAAATTTAGAGGTATTCAATTAGGATTTTCAATGACTTTTTAAAAGTCTTTTAAAATCCATAGGTATTCAATCTAGACTTTTTAAAGTCCCATAAAATCAAGAGATATTTATTTCTTTTACAACTTTTGTGGATTTGTCATTTATTTGGATTTGAAGAGATTTCAATGGAAAAATATATATACCAAATCCCATTACAAATCCCACCAGTATATGAGGGACGAAGAGGACGACTTTTCTCATACTTTGCTCTTGAATTATTCTAAAAGGTACCAACATCTATTCTTGTGATTAGCATGTATAATAACAATTGTGTTTTTGTATGACAATTCTGATTTTGTTTCATGTTGTATGTTTATTATTTTGTTGGTTTTTGTCCTGCAAAAACCAACACTTTTGATTTATTCTTGACTGCAACACTTTTTCGTATTTTTCTTGTTCATGTGTAGATGGCTTCATTATTGGATTATCGGTTTATTTATCTCGAGCAATGTATTACTTTGACATAAGTTTTAAGTACTTGTTTGAAGGAGAGTGTGAACCCTACCACAAGTCGATTTATTCAAGTCACCTGAGTGGAAAAAATTGTGTGTATTTGTCTTTATGTGTGGTTCTATTAATTTTTTTGTTATTTTCCTTTAAATTCTTAGTGGAAGGTGCAGTCTTTTCTAAAGGTTTTTTTCTGCTCTCTTCTGTTTTTGGGTTTAGTTGAAGGGGCTGCTCAAAATTGTTTATATTCTTTTTATATGTTTTTCTTTTTTCTTCTTCTTTTATTGAGTTGTTCATGGCCGGGAGAAATTTTAATACATGTCTATACTCTATAGTATTTTACCTCTTTTTGCAGCATAGATGGGTTCATTTTGTTTATATGCTTTCCTGTGAGAGCTTTCTGTTTGTATATATACCATGGAGTGGAATATGAGCCATAATTGAAGTTGGTGTTACCATAAAGTTTTTTTGTTTTTATAGATGGAACTGAATGAAACTTAATCAAATACTTTATTTATGCATTATAGTGCTAAATACTCAGCCATAATTGAAGTTGGTGTTACCATAAAGTTTTATTGTTTTTTTTTTTTTAAATTCTTATTTTTTGTTTTTTCTCATTTGTTTTTTGATTAAGAAGTCTATAATATATGATGGGAGATCCAATGAAAGAAAATGATCAAGGTTCAGGATATCAAAGTTGGACTGTTGAAGAGAGCAATGAACTTCTTAAACTTATGGTTGATGTTTCAAATCGTGGTTGGCGTGACCATGCTGGAAAAATAAATAAGATAACCGTCGAAAGACATATACTAAAACCTTTGAATGAAAAGTTAGGGATCGTCCGGACTTACAGTCAATACACAAGTCGAGTGAAATATTTTAAGAAACAATATGCCAAGTACCATGAGCTTATGCGGCATAACTCTGGCTTTGGATGGAATTCCGCAACAAAGTTCTTCACTGCAAATGATGAAATCTGGAAAGATTACTTTAAGGTTAGCCCTCTCCCCACCCCTCCCCCCTTTTATATATATGAATCATACCTTAACAATTTAAATAAGAAGTTCGGTACAACTTACAGTTATTATTTTTTCTTTGTTTTACCAGTCTCATCCTAAAGATTCAAGCTTGCAGACTGACCCTCATCCAGACTTTGAAGATTTGAGAATTGCAGTTGGTAACGGTACAGCTAGAGGGACACACTCTATTGCCATAGGAGACGACATTATAGAAGAAACTAGAGAAAATGGGAGCTTGCTAGATGATTTCACATATGATCCCTCAAGTGATGCCTTTATTCTGTCAAGTACCCAAGATCCTTTTCCTCCACCATCTCCTGAGAACTCTTTCATGCCAACCTCAACTCAACAACCATGCTCGGAGCCTCGTCCACCTCCAAGAAAACGAGCTAAAACTGATTCTCAAACTAAGGCTACTTCATTTGATCCTAAAGATACCCAAGATCTCGTAGAAAAACTTACATCAAATGTGGAAAAGTTTACTCGTGCTATTGAGTCAATTGACACAAAAGAGTTCAACTGTTGGGATCTGATTAAGGAGATTCCAGGCTTAACTTCTGAGGATCGTTTCAAAACTCTTGATTTGCTTAATACCAAAGCAAAAAAGTCAGAGTTTTTTAACATGTCCCTGGATGAACAAGCTGAGTGGATAGCATATAAGTTGAAATGATTTATATTATGAACTTCTAGGTCTATGTTCATTGTTTTGAGAATGGTGGACTTTGGTTTTTATTTTCATGGATTTTATGTTATTGGAGTACTATGAACTGTATGGATTTTCTGGCTTGTTTGATATTGGAATTATTTATCTTTAATTTGTGTATTATTTAAATTTTATTAATTCATATTGTTTCCTCTCTTATTAATTATCACAGGTCACATAATGTCTGATATTGATATGCGCGAAGATGATCTAATGGACATAGATGAAATTGAAGAAGATGACAGGAGAGAAGAGTTATATAAATACATTCGGTATTCATACTTTCTCATTCAAGCGGTTTTTTACATGGCAAATGTGCTTATGGTTAATATGTTCCATGATCGTGTCAATTACTCATTAAGCAGAAGGCCGAAAACTGTGGATGGTTATGATTATATACATAAAATACTTGGGGAAGATTCTAACGACTTTCGAGAGGTCTATAGAATGTACCCCGATATATTCTTGAAATTATGTCGTATCATTAGAGAGAAACAACTCTTGAGCGACACAAGGTTTGTTACTGTTGAGGAAATGCTTGCGACATTCTTACTTATTATTGGGCAAAATAATCGATACTGTCAAGTACGACAAGTATTTGGTCGATCACATTTCACCGCCAGCCAGAATTTCAACAAGGTGTTGAAAGCACTAACCAAATACTCCGTAGATATGTTGGCTAAGCCAGGATCTGCAATTCCCCAGAAAATAAGAGAAAGTACACGATTTTATCCCTACTTTAAAGTAAGTAATAACATTATTTACTTTAGTTTTATAATATCATTATATTGTTTTCTAATGGTGAAAATTTTAAAAATTTTTAGGACTGTATTGGGGTTATTGATGGCACACATATTCCAGCAATGGTAATAGGACATGATAGAAGCAGTTATCGGAATCGGCATGGACAAATTTCGCAAAATGTTTTAGCTGCTTGTAACTTTGATCTGGAGTTTATATATGTTCTCAGTGGGTGGGAGGGTTCAGCTCATGATTCAAAAATTTTGACGGATGCCTTAACAAGAAGAAACGGACTCAAAATTCCTGATGGTATTAATTCATAATTTTCTCTTTCATTTCATATTTCTTTAACACATTGTTATTAAATGTGACAAGCATGAGATAATTATATATTTTATTTTCAGGAAAGTACCTATTGACCGATTGTGGATATCCAAATAGACGACAGTTTCTTACTCCGTATCGAGGGACTCGCTACCATCTTAATGATTTTACAGGTCAAGGTCGTGACCCAAGTGATGCCAAGGAACTGTTTAATCTCAGGCATTCTTCATTAAGGAATGTAGTTGAGAGGATATTTGGTATATTCAAATCAAGGTTTGTGATTTTCAAATCGTCACCTCCATTTCCGTTTCATACGCAAGCGAAGTTGGTATTAGCATGTGCAGGGTTACATAACTTTTTACGAAAAGAATGTCGCTCTGATGAATTTCCAGCAGAACCTGAACAAGAAACAGGTCAATCTTGTCCAATAACCGAAGGAGATAATTTTGGTCCATTTTTTGAAAGTCAAGAACAACAAAGAGCGACCGCTAATGCATGGAGGGATGCAATAGCAAATGAAATGTAGAATGATGCTATAAAGTAGAAATTGGACTTGTTTATTATTTTTATTTTATATGAAATTGTATGAGACACAACTTTTTTGTTCATCATATTTGCATCTTATTGATTTTTTTACTTTATATATTTTTCAATATTTTAATTTTCCACACAAGTTTATAGAACGATCATAATATCGCCAAATATGTGTTTCAAACATAATTGTTATTATTGCTGTCAGTTAAAATTATAATTATTTCTTGAGATTATGTGGTTGATAGAATAAAAAATTATAAGTGAGATAAAAAAATATAGTTATTGTATGTCTTTGAGATTATATAGTTTATTGAATAAAATAAAAATTATAACAAATTGGACTATTTTTGTACAAAACGATAAATAAACAAACAATAAAATAGAAAATTCACATTTCTTCTTTTCAAAATAATTTTATTGTCTTTCATGTATAAATATTGTCACTAAGTTCTCACAATGGTATATTTATATATTAATGTTGATGTTTATTCAATTAATAATAAAAGTCTACAAAATTCTTGAAAAGTCTTAAGAAATCTGTAGAAGTCCTGAACAATACCACATGTCACTTCTAGGGATTTCTAATAAGTTCTACAAAATCCATAAAAACCGATAAAATCCCATAAAATCCTATTCTTAGTAAAATCCTCAAAGTCTTTTAGAATCTTAAATTAATACACCCCCCTAAGGTTTAGCTCGATTCGTCAATGCTCGGGTTTGTTTGACTTATTTAAGCTTGTTTAGTAACGAGTTAACCACTTGCTAAATTTCGTTAGGCTCAAAATAGGATTTTTTCTTTTCTTTTACTTAATCTTATGAACTCTTTTTTTTTTTTTTTGCCAAAACGATAGAGAAATTATATAACAAACGCACAAACGTGCAAAGATACAACTTGGAACGCAGCCCAAAGCTGAATAAAATGGGAGGACAGGTCTGACGACTGCCTAGAAACCCGACACTAGCAACGCTAGAAACCACGTTTGTGCGGTCTGACGACCGCCTAGAAACCACTTGCTTAATCTTATGAACTCTTAACTTAGCTCAATTTGTTAAAGTTTGAGCTCAGTTTATTAATATTGACAAACCAAACTCAGGCTTGTTCATCAGTTTGTTTAATTAACTACCAGAGTTTGACTCGACTCGATAAAAGTTCGAATCCAAACTCGAGGATCAGAAGCTCGAGATCGACTCCAGTTAAATTACAATAAAACTTATTTTTTCTTATATATTACTAGTACATAGCCCGTGCGATGCACGGGGCAATAATTATAATTGAATGTATTAAATTAGTGAAGCAATATTGATTAGTATAAAAATATTTTTGAATATTAATAATTATTTTATATTTAATTGTATGGTATATGGTAGTTTAATATATAATTTATATATTTATTTCACTCGTTATAAAATAATTGTCATTTTAGATCTTGTTTATAATTAAGGATAATAAAAATTTAACATATTCAAATATTATCAATAAATAATAATCACATAATACCTCTCTCTCTCTCTCTCTCTCTCTTCTCATACTCATACATTGTTACAGTATATTATTTCGATTTCTTAATAAGTTAGCCTAAAGTTGAAAAATTGTGGCAAATACTATAACCAATACTTAATTGAAAAAGATGGTAAATATATTATTCAAAGATAAAAAAATTACTAATTTTTATTTACATCAAAATTATTTTATTTTATTTTATTTTATAATTTATAATATCATAAATGTTTTTTTTCTAATCTATTAATTTATATGAAATTTGTTATAATATTTTGAATCACAATATGAATTTTTAAAAATATTAATTTGGTGCAGTTATTGATAAAATCAAAAGATATTTTTTAACTCTTGAATAGATAATTTTTTATATATGACTCGTTACGAAATGAATAGAAAATCGTTATTAATGTTGATTTGTTATTAAATATAAATAGTTAAATTACTTTTTTTATATATGACTCGTTAACTCATGTATATTTCGATCTATATATGGTCAGATACCCAACAAAACAGGAGAACATATGGTTTGTTATTAAGCATAAAGATTGATTTGTTATTAAAGATAATAGTTAAATTAATTTTTTTGATATTTTGAAAAATTAAGTTTATAATTTTTTAAAAATTGGAACAGTTGAGTAACTGATAAATCAAAGGATTATAAATTAATCCTATCAATTAAATGATTTTTTGAATATACGATAAAAAAATGTTGGTATTAGTTACCAAATGAATAAGAAATCACCTTGATTAGTTATTAATGTTGATAAATAAGATTCAATTAATGTAACATTGTGATAAATATCATAATAAAATTTGCATAATTGATTTTTAGTTTTTATTTTGTATTATATTTGCAATCTTACCGTGCATATTCAAATAATATTTTCTAGAAATGAAATATATTTCATAGACACTTTTTAAGACATGTTGTATGGTTGGTTACCAAAATAATAAAAAATTGCATTGATTTTCATAATTAATACGAATAATTGATTTTTTATTGCGATGATTATCACAAATTAATTTTCAGAAATGATACCACTTTATTTATATAAAAAGTCATGTTATTAATCGAATTACACGATTTACAACAGATTGGTTTAATTTAATGTTTATTTTTTATAAATATTAAAGTAATTTTTACTATATTTCCTTTAATAGTAATTCAACCTATTTAATTACACAAAGTTGCTATTTTAGATTTTTCTATCAACTTCTTCCAATAAATATAGATATAAATATATTATTTGTCTTTTTTTTCTTTGTAAGTTGGACTACGAAGAGTCCTTTTGTATGACCATTCGAATAATAGCAGACGGATGAGACGATTAGGCACGCACACGCGTTTGTTTGTTTTGTTTTTGTTTTGTTTTTTTTGTTTTGTTTTTTTTTTTTTTTGAGTTTTTT
>BKCP01006016.1:430932-443010 GCA_008636005.1 Striga asiatica | reverse complement strand
GATTCTCTAACAACTTGGGCCGAGGTCTATGCTAAATTCGTTGGGAAGTACTATTCCCATCAAAAGACCCAAGATGTCCGATCTCAGAAAGTCTCTTTCGCTCAGTTGCCAAACGAGCCTCTTCACGAGGCCTGAGAACGTTTCAAGGATCTACAGAGGCAATGCCCTCACCATAACCTCTCCCCTGGGCTGTTAGCGAATTGCTTCTACGACTCCCTTCATCAGAATTTGCAGTACATGGTGGACAACGCAGCTGGAGGGGATATTGGGGACAGAACAGCTGAAGAAATGATTGCAATCTACGAGACGATGAGTGCCAACTCGTCTCAGAAGAGTATCAGAGGGAAGCGGTCCTCAGTGAATGAGGTTGGCTCAATTAATAATGTTATGGCCCAGCAGTTAGCCGAGCTCACGGAGCAGACGGCTACTAAATGCTCGAAGTTCCTCGCCAATACAGGCTATGGCCGTGAGTGCTTGTGGAGCATGTAGAGTACAGGGGCACAGCTCTGAGGTGTGCCCATCAGCTGTCGAGCCAGGCTATGGAAGCCAAACTACCGAGGTGAATGCAATGCAGGGGTACCAAAACCATCCCGGAAATGACCCCTACTCGAACACATACAACCCTGGGTGGCGAAACCACCCTAATTTTTCATGGTCCAACAATCACTATCAGCAACCACCTCAAACCAAGTTTGTCCCTCAGCAGCAGCAACCTAGGGGGATGTTAAGGCTGCCAGCACCAAAAACTGGACCAACCCAGTCGAGCACAGACGACAAGCTGGACAAAATCCTCAATTTTGTCACAAATAATGACGCCTCCATTAAGCATCTTGAAACACAAGTGGGCCAGCTAGCTACAAGGGTAGGGAGCATCGAGTCGGAACTGGATAAAGGGAAGCTACCGAGCCAACCGGAACACGCAAAATCCGTGACGGTGATCATGGACGATAATAAGGGCCCGCCCGAGGAAGCAAAATGAGAAAGATAAGGCTCCGAAGATATCGCCTACTGAGCCGACTTTGCATAGATCTCCGAACCCCTACAGACCGAAAATCCCATTCCCGAGCCGACTGTTAGAGGAGAAGGACCGCACCATGATTCGGGACCTTCATGCGATGTTGGCTAAGGCCAATGTAGACTTATCTCCTCCCGATGTATTGAAGAAGATACCGGCTTACGCGAAATTTTTCAAGGAAGTGGCAGCAAATAAGCAGAAACTCGAAAACGGTGAAGAAGTGCTCGTGTGTGAAGCTGCAAGTGTCTTCCAACAGAACTTGCCGAAAAAAGAGAAGGATCCCGGAGGCTTCGTGATTTCTATGGCCTTTGGGAATGGGGAAGAGACATCAGGGTTGCTTGACCTAGGAGCGAGCATAAATCTCATGCCACTTGCAGCCTATCACCGACTCGGGCTAGGAAACTTGAAGCCCACCGGCATGCGCCTACAGCTAGCTGATCGCTCTTACCGTCGACCAGAAGGGATTGTAGAGGATGTGCTCGTACGAGTAGGAAAGTTGATAGTCCCCGTGGACTTTGTGGTGCTTGATGTGGGGAACGCACAAGAAAACAGTAAGGAGCACGCCATCCTCCTCGGACGACCCTTTATGGCGACCACTGACACTGTCATTGATGTGAAGAAGGGAACCGCGTGCATGACCGTATTGGGAGAATCAATTTCAATTTCCGTGCGAGAGACTCAGCCTGATCCGCAAGCAAAATCTGTGGAAGAATGCATGTCCCTTAGGGCGATTGAGCAGTTGACTGAGGAAGCGTGTATGCGAGAGTACACGAAGAGGTTGTTGCAGGACCGTGGCCACATCGAGATGGGACGCCAAACCGACAGCCACACTACCCCTTCCGAGACAAGTTCCAGAGAGCTGCCCCGATCCGAATGGGGCGAAAGATTCGAGTTGACAGAGGCCCGTCGCTGTTTCGGGCCCGACTACCTCCACCCTCCGCCCGCACCACCGGACTCACAGTGACTAGTCTAGTCACTGTGCCATGTACGCTTGTATCTTTTCCCCTCTCCTTATTTTTGTTTTTGTTTTGGTTTTTTCTGTCTTTGTGATTGGTTGATTATATGGGTAGACTTTCCTTGCACTGATGATCGACAATGGGGACATTGTTCGGTTTTAAGTGTGGGGGAGTTTTTGCATGATTATGTGCCTTATGTGGTTGACCAGGTCTAGTTCTTTTAGGTTATTTCATTTTCTGCTTTTATTCTAGTGTCTTTTCGTGAGTCAGTTTGTGTGTTTTGCGAGTATGGATTATGGTGAATTTTAAGATTTGTTGATGTTTGTTGACGATGTTGAGGAGATGTAATGATGACCATGACTAGTATGCCTTGATGAACTCGATGTGTCGTTTTGTTGAACATTTATTTACCCTTTGCGAGGTTTGAGCCTTATGTTGTTTCTTGAGAGTCATTGGTCGAAATTTATGTTGATCAGAACTTGCTTTGAGTTTGTTTTGAAATGAAGTGATTGAAGTTGTGATTTGTGAAAATGATTGAGGCATTTCTTTGACATAGCTCGTTTTAGCCTTTCATTGACCCTTGAACTTATATTTTCACTAGTAACCCGTTGAGCCTTGAACCGTATTTCTTGTCAATCGATTCCATTGAATTATTTGAGATTTGACAGTGTACTTGATATGATGACGGAGCTTTCTAATATGTGTCGATGAAGTATAGAATTTGTTTGGGATGCATTTTGAATGCTTGAAAAAAAAAATAGAGATAAAAAAAATAAAAAAAAAAACTTGAGAGTTCACAGGACAAATCGAATGGATTCTGCTCCTCTTACTAGTCAATTCATTTTGACAGGTAATGAGCATTGGGAAACTACTGTAGGAAACTTGGATGACCTCCAATGTTCACACCTACAGAATGTTGTCCTTTTGATTCAATCTTGTTCGGAAAAAGTTACTCTCCAAAAAAAATAAAAAATAAAAAAAATAAAACATCGAGTACTTAATTTGCATTTCATCTTGAGCGTGTATGAGTGTTGCATGGAGTTTTGATGGGAATGTTTGGTTTCATGTTGATTTTTGATAGGTGGTGGAACATTCGAGTAGTTTATATGCTCGAGGATTTGATTGTTTATTTGTGCCGTTCTATCTTCATTTTTGTCTTCCCTTGTGCAAACTGCTTTGATTGCAACCCTAGAAGACCTCTTGATTTGCACTTCATGATTTTTGATTGTTTTAGAGTATGAATAGACGATAAGCAAGCTTATGTTGATGCATGATGATCGACCAATTTGAGCGTATCCACTTCATATTTATGAAAGAAACCGAGTGAGGCATATATGTTTGATATTCCCATGCTTGAGCGTCTGTGTTCTTTAAGCGTTGCATTCGCGTTGTAATTGAGGTGTGCTATATTGGTCATTGGAAGTCTCCTCGGCTAAGTTGATTAATATGAGGCTCGTCTTATTTGAAACTGTTATCCATGCTCGTTTGCTTGTCTTCGTGTCTTTTCTTTTCTTTTTGTTCGGGACGAACAAAGGTTTTAGTGTGGGGGAGTTGTTTGTCCCATTTTTGTTGCTACTTTTGTGGTATTTTGTTTATCTTTCTTTTCCCACTCTAGGTTGTTTTGTAGGTTTTTCCGGTCATTTGAGTCATTTTGTGCGTTTAGTGTTATTTCTGTATTTTTCGTGTTTTTCGTATTTCTTTCTTCCTATTCTCCTGTTTCCGTGTTTTCTCGGTTGGTGTTGGTTTCAGGTATTCGAAACGCTGCTCTAAGATCGTTCAGCTAGTGACCGCGCGTCGCAACACGGCAAATTTAAATTTATAATTTTCCTCAACTAACCTCTACTAACTAGTAGTAGTGGCGAGTAAGGGTCGATCCCACGAGGAGTAGGAATTAAATTGTGACAATCTCGTATTAATTGAATTAAACTAGGAAAGCAATAAAAGATGGGGGGATTGGTTTTATAAAATAAAAATAAAAATTAGAAAATAAAATAAAAATCTAATAAAATAAGAGAAGTCCAGTTTTCGGTTCAGTTTTCACCTAATCTAGATCTACCATTAATTAATTTCGACGCCTTCTTTAAATTGCTAATGAATTACCGACCCTAGCTAACAACAAGCTCTGTTAACCGAATTTTCCCTTACCGAATATTTAATCGAAATAAGCTCTTCGACTAAATCTAACTAGTGGACAACCTAGAATAAGCTCTCTAGATTTAGTACACTAGCAGCATTAATTACTAGGAAAATAGATCAGTCTAGCAACGGACACAAAAGCTCGGACCATTTAACCTATGTTCATGCTACCCTAGAGATGCACGACCCCTAGTTTACTACTAACGAAACGAAACAATAACAATTACGGATTAAAGTCTCGAATCTAGCAATTAAACTATGAATATTCAACCTAGCTGGCCAAACTAAATCAAACACCATAATTCATAAACGTTAAACATAGATAGCATGAATCAACTCATCAACAAAATAAATACGTTGTCTAGATTAATCAACAATAAATAAAGATCATCCAATTCATAGACAAATCGGAATTAGGGTTCAAACATCCCCTCAAACTGGATAAAAATACTAGCCTAACATACTAATAAACATAAATAAAAAGATAAAAGAGAGAATAAAATATCTCCCTTGTGTGCAAGTGCGGCTTCCCTCCGCGTGTGGAGCCTTTTCTCTTCCGCCTGTGTGTTTGGCTCTGTCTGTGTCTTTTTATTTTTCCGGCTATATTTTTCTTCCTCCTCCGCTCGCGTGTTTTTTCCTTTGTCTACAAATAATTCCACTCTCTCCAGAATCCTAATCTAATTAGGAGTTTTCTTAACCACTCACAAACTTTCCCAGCAAATAATTCTCATTGTGAGTTCTCACTTTGGCTACGTGTAGCTACCACAATTCAAGTTCCCCCAAGAGACTCTCCCTCGGCTGCGTGGCATGAATATTTCCGCGTTTAATTTATTTTGGACCCAAATAATTCTACTATTTTGGGCCCAAATATTTCTTCTTAAGCCGATTATCCAATATTACGGGTCTTCTCCATTGACATTCCCGAATATTCTTCAAATTACTGAAAATAGATAATAAAATAATAAAGTACATGAATTCATCCAAATAATTAATAAGTCAAAAAATATAAACGTGCGAATAAATTAAATGTATAAAAATACACTATTGAACATATAAAACACACACATTTTCCGACCTATCAGCTAGTCGTGCGGACCAACATGTGAAGGACAATGTTCGAGCTCGGGCGGAACCCGGGAGTGCACGAGACAGTTGGGGGCTTATAAGTCGACCGGGGGAGGTTAGGCGAGCCGAAACGGGACAAAAAGCCAGTTTTGTTGAGTTAGCGCCGCTAGAGGTCGCTAACGCCGCTAAGGGACCTAGCGCCGCTGCCATATACTAGCGAGCTGAAGAGAAAAGCCGCTGTCCGAGAGTTAGCGCCGCTAGCTAGCAGCTAGCGCGGCTAACCCCCACCTAGCGCGGCTAACCCCCCCTAGCGCGGCTAACCCCCACCTAGCGCGGCTAACCTCCCCCTAGCGCCGCTAACCCCCCTTTAGCGGCGCTAGCTACTGATTATCAGATTAGTTCGCGATTCTATTATAATTAGGAGTAGGGTTTGTTTTATTAGCGTCTCTGAGACTTATTTTAGGCGCGCTTTGCTGAGGAGGGATCTGATTCTTACGCATCCCAGACACAGAAAAACCCTACTCTCGGCCTT
The DNA here is from genome assembly GCA_008636005.1 of Striga asiatica. Taxonomy (NCBI): domain Eukaryota; kingdom Viridiplantae; phylum Streptophyta; class Magnoliopsida; order Lamiales; family Orobanchaceae; genus Striga; species Striga asiatica. The sequence goes on along the minus strand of BKCP01006016.1, from coordinate 437,306 downwards.
TTCTCTCGTTTTTCATTGTTTTCTTCATATTTTCCATTGTCGAACACGGATTTGCACTCGGATTTTGCTACTGCTTGTGGATTAATCTTGTTTATCAGATTCAACTCTCAATTTCGATTTAACGTAAGATTTTCTATTCTTCTAATCCATGAATATGTTTGTCTTGAGTTGTGAGATTGTTTGTGTTGAATCAATCATGAGTAGCTAAATTCATATGCTAGGGAATAGGGGATTAATGTTTTGAATTTGTTTGTGATTGTTGGGATTTATTGTACGTTCTATTTGTACGAGTTATGCTTCAAAAGGGTTTTTCAAATATTGAGCCTGAGTATTGAGAATTATTGAAGAGTGACACTTCAATTTCCAATCTACGATTGAGTTCGATGTATTCTCGCATGATAATGGTTATTCTTATTGATTAGTCGGTTGACAACCTTCTAGTCTAATCTAATCGACTCTTAGAACCGGAAGGGGAGGAGTCGGTCGAAATAGGCTCGTACAAACTAGGCTTGTTCGTAACTGTATTGCCTAGGAGTTAAATGACTTGGTAATTTTGCCGTTTAAGTTTGTTCTCTTGTTACGAAGAGTTATTGAGGATGAGTACTTGAACGAGCAAAATTATTCAAATCACTTAACCGAATGATCACTTGCCCAATTGTCACAACTCGAACCAAAACGGATATCCCCGACTCCCTAGCTCCTTAAATCCTATTTGTTCTTCGACGTTGCTTACTATTTTCATTTGCTTTATCTGAAGTTGTTCTTCGTAGTTAATAAGCAAACCAAATCATTTGAATTAGAATGTCTAGGATCTTTATTTCTTTTATTTGTTTTTGAATAAACGTATAGAATATTCCGGCTAACCTTCCTCGTGAGACACGACCCGGTGTTCGAATCTTTAGATTCTACTCCGGAAAAATATTTACAATAAATTGGCGCCGTTGCCGGGGAGGCTTTAGGACATATTTTGTGCGCTTATTCACCTTATTTTTCGTGTTTCTTTTTGGTTTTGTGTTTTTCTTGTTTTCGGTATTTCTTTTTCTTATTTTATTTTATTTTCTTTACTATTGGTGCTCGTAACCTGTTTGTTGCTTGCGTGTATGCGTACCAGGAGTGGACTTATATTATCCCCAATCAACAAGTCGGTTAACGAGAGCTTGAGAGAGCTGATAGAAGAGCTGACCCTCGAATCACACACAGAAAAGGAGCTTTCCTCCAAGTCATCCGAGGGGAGTAACTCAGGCATGGCTGATCAACAACCGCCTCGTAGCATCCTCCGAGATTTGTCTCAACCCATGATCGGGCCGATCACTTCCTGTATCCGGCTGGAGCAAAACGCCCGAAACTATGAGCTGAAGATGGTCCACTACAATCAGCTCCCATCCTTTCACGGGCTCCCCAACGAAGACCCGCTTCACTTTCTTCGGGAGTTCTACAACGTCCTCCAGACGTTCCCACTACACGGGCTAACCGAAGACCAGCTCAAAATGCGGTGTTTTCCAGAAACCTTGAAGGATCGGGCCAAGGCTTGGTTCATGACTCTTGCCCCAGATTCTCTAACAACTTGGGCCGAGGTCTATGCTAAATTCGTTGGGAAGTACTATTCCCATCAAAAGATCCAAGATGTCCGATCTCAGATAGTCTCTTTCGCTCAGTTGCCAAACGAGCCTCTTCACGAGGCCTGGGAACGTTTCAAGGATCTACAGAGGCAATGCCCTCACCATAACCTCTCCCCTGGGCTGTTAGCGAATTGCTTCTCCGACTCCCTTCATCAGAATTTGCAGTACATGGTGGACAACGCAGCTGGAGGGGATATTGGGGGTAGAACAGCTGAAGAAATGATTGCAATCTACGAGACGATGAGTGCCAACTCGTCTCAGAAGAGTATCAGAGGGAAGCGGTCCTCAGTGAATGAGGTTGGCTCAATTAATAATGCTATGGCCCAGCAGTTAGCCGAGCTCACGGAGCAGATGCGGCTACTAAATGCTCGAAGTTCCTCGCCAATACAGGCTATGGCCGTGAGTGCTTGTGGAGCATGTGGAGTACATGGGCACAGCTCTGAGGTGTGCCCATCAGCTGTCGAGCCAGGCTATGGAAGCCAAACTACCGAGGTGAATGCAATGCAGGGGTACCAAAACCATCCCGGAAATGACCCCTACTCGAACACATACAACCCTGGGTGGCGAAACCACCCTAATTTTTCATGGTCCAACAATCACTATCAGCAACCACCTCAAACCAAGTTTGTCCCTCAGCAGCAGCAACCTAGGGGGATGTTAAGGCTGCCAGCACCAGAAACCGGACCAACCCAGTCGAGCACAGACGACAAGCTGGACAAAATCCTCAATTTTGTCACAAATCATGACGCCTCCATTAAGCGTCTTGAGACACAAGTGGGCCAGCTAGTCACAAGGGTAGGGAGCATCGAGTCGGAACTGGATAAAGGGAAGCTACCGAGCCAACCGGAACACGCAAAATCCGTGACGGTGATCATGGACGATAATAAGGGCCTGAGGAAGCAAAATGAGAAAGATAAGGCTCCAAAGATATCGCCTACTGAGCCGACTTTGCATAGATCTCCGAACCCCTACAGACCGAAAATCCCATTCCCGAGCCGACTGTTAGAGGAGAAGGACCGCACCATGATTCGGGACCTTCATGCGATGTTGGCTAAGGCCAATGTAGACTTATCTCCTCCCGATGTATTGAAGAAGATACCGGCTTACGCGAGATTTTTCAAGGAAGTGGCAGCAAATAAGCAGAAACTCGGAAACGGTGAAGAAGTGCTTGTGTGTGAAGCTGCAAGTGTCTTCCAACAGAACTTGCCGAAAAAAGAGAAGGATCCCGGAGGCTTCGTGATTTCTATGGCCTTTGGGAATGGGGAAGAGACATCAGGGTTGCTTGACCTAGGAGCGAGCATAAATCTCATGCCACTTGCAGCCTATCACCGACTCGGGCTAGGAAACTTGAAGCCCACCGGCATGCGCCTACAGCTAGCTGATCGCTCTTACCGTCGACCAGAAGGGATTGTAGAGGATGTGCTCGTACGAGTAGGAAAGTTGATAGTCCCCGTGGACTTTGTGGTGCTTGATGTGGGGAACGCACAAGAAAACAGTAAGGAGCACGCCATCCTCCTCGGACGACCCTTTATGGCGACCACTGACACTGTCATTGATGTGAAGAAGGGAACCGCGTGCATGACCGTATTGGGAGAATCAATTTCAATTTCCGTGCGAGAGACTCAGCCTGATCCGCAAGCAAAATCTGTGGAAGAATGCATGTCCTTTAGGGCGATTGAGCAGTTGACTGAGGAAGCGTGTATGCGAGAGTACACGAAGAGGTTGTTGCAGGACCGTGGGCACATCGAGATGGGACGCCAAACCGACAGCCACACTACCCCTTCCGAGACGAGTTCCAGAGAGCTGCCCCGATCCGAATGGGGCGAAAGATTCGAGTTGACGGAGGCCCGTCGCTGTTTCGGGCCCGACTACCTCCACCCTCCGCCCGCACCACCGGACTCACAGTGACTAGTCTAGTCACTGTGCCATGTACGCTTGTATCTTTTCCCTTCTCCTTATTTTTGTTTTTGTTTTGGTTTTTTCTGTCTTTTTGATTGGTTGATTATATGGGTAGACTTTCCTTGCACTGATGATCGACAATGGGGACATTGTTCGGTTTTAAGTGTGGGGGAGTTTTTGCATGATTATGTGCCTTATGTGGTTGACCAGGTCTAGTTCTTTTAGGTTATTTCATTTTCTGCTTTTATTCTAGTGTCTTTTCGTGAGTCAGTTTGTGTGTTTTGCGAGTATGGATTATGGTGAATTTTAAGATTTGTTGATGTTTGTTGACGATGTTGAGGAGATGTGATGATGACCATGACTAGTATGCCTTGATGAACTCGATGTGTCGTTTTGTTGAACATTTATTTACCCTTTGTTGTTCGTGTTACAGGGTAATCGAAAATCACATTAATGGTACTTTTTTTTTTCCATTTTTAATATAAACCATTCAACTTAATGTTTTACAATAATAATTAAAAAAAAACATTCATTACATCATTATTGGGCGTTGTCTTAATCCAACTTAAACTTTGCAAAATCTTCTTCGACTTGCGCCGCCTCCAGACATTCAACAAGAAACTGCTGCATGGTCCATGTAATGCCCAAAAGACGGTCCACCCACTAAAAAAATGGAAGAATAAAAAGATAAGACTAAAATTTATTTAAAAAAAAAAATTGTAATGAAATAACATTAATTAAAATTTAGTAACCAACTTACATAGGCGGTATTGACACGCGTTGGGACCTCGTTCTCGTCCGGCAGCTGAGAGTCGGATGGGAAACCCGACTGTACCACTGCTGGTAATCCTCAGTCGCCTCCCCGCGATCCTGTGTGGTGGGGGTCAACATACCGGTGTTGACCATCCCAGAAATCGGGAACTGGGTCCAGGCACCTACTGCAGCAGCCTCAGAATGCTCAACCTTGTAGTTCCTAGACTCCCAAGCACGTACTGCACTGATTGGCGGGTATGTAGGGGGAGGGACAGTCTGGACATACCCCAACTGACGCAGACACCGCGCAGGCAAGTACGGCTCGACGACATCGCGGTATCGAATCAATCCGCTATAAAGAGTCCTCGGCTCTATCGCATCTGGGCTGGAGCTGCCGTATCGCAACCATTGCACCTGTTCACAATTGCATAAGAGCATTTATAAAAATAATTATATTATTTTAAATAACGGGTAACTAAATTTAAATAAAATAACTTCACGTACATCGGAGGCAGTGAGTCTGCCGAGGCGCCGACGGATGGCTGTGAGCCGATCGTCTGACCGTGGCGCATTCCCTACGCTCCACGAGCGTGATCGTGCGAGACAGTCAGGACCGATGGGTAGACGCCCCCGGGGTCAAAAATCGGGGAAATACTCATATATCCAAGACTGCAGAAGAGTCAAGCAGCCCGACATCTGGGCAGAGTCCCCTCGGCTGGCAATACCTAGCTGTCTGTACATGTATGCCAGCGTAGCCGATACCCATGAGTAACCCCCAATCAAATCCAAGCCGTCGAGCACCTCGTGCAGGAGCTTGGGGGTCACTCTACTACCACTCTTGTCGACGAACAATGTGGTAGCCAGCATCACCTACATCCAGGCACCCGCCTGATCCCTAGCCGGCCGGCGTTTCCCTCTGAATGCCCCCGAAATGGCGGCTTCGGACACCGAACCACGCTGCCAGAACGAACTCATGAGATCGCCCTTGGTGACCGAAAGTATCGACATGCAGAGCTCATGGCAGGCGTCCGAATCTGGGTCCTTAGCGACCACGGCTCCCTCCACTGGAATGCCCAAAATGGCATGGACGTCGTGCAACATGATGCTCATTTCACCAAAAGGTAGGTGAAACGAGTTAGTATCCGGCTGCCATCGCTTCACAAAAGCAGAAATGAGTGGGGTGTCCATGTGGGTGTGCATGGAGTCAACCAAATGTGACAGCCCGGTCTGGTCGAGAAGAGCTCTCGCATTGGAAGACATCTCTTCACGCCAAGCCTTCAGATTCTCGATCGCTCTCAGTCTGTTGTGGCATTTCAGCGGCCCCCTCAAATTCCCACTCCACATGCGGGAGGCGACGTGCCCTAGAAAGCTAGGGATGACACTCCCATCAATGGGCCCACCAGGCACTGGGCCTTTAACGATCCAGGGTGCACCATCATCGGTCCTCGCTCATTTGCTAGTACCTGCATTAAAATACAACATATCTGTATATATTGACTTGCTGGCAGATGCATTAAATACAATATATATTTAATAAACATATTTCATAAGTTTTCCGTTCTTTTTTTTTTTCAATTAATGTACAAACGTTACATTTTACATTAATAAAATATAATGAAAATTTTAAACTAATTTATTATGTAACATTATTACTAATTGATTATAACAATAATAAAAATAATTATAATAATTTTTTAACTAATTAATTGTATGGTTCATCTAAATTACAAAATAATTATACCGTAGTTAAGGAGCAGACCGCTAATACTTTTCTAACAGTATCGAATAATTTGTTATGATCAAGTGAAAATAATTTATGTTAAACAATAATAAATACGTAAATTATTTACCTGATGAGGATGAAGATGGGCCAAAACGCCCCCCAGTCTGTCGTTGAGGAGCAGCCTATGTAGGACGAACAGTCTGTACCGGACGAACATGCTTTAGAATCGGCTGTACCGGACCAACAGGCTGTACAGGAGGACGAGGGTGGTTAGGACCCGTAGGCTGTGCGTGGTCCTGATCATCTGAAGAGTCGTCCGAGTCATACTCCTCTGGACCCTGCTCCCTCTCGCCGTACGACTCATCATCAACATACCGCTG
>BKCP01006016.1:406328-430109 GCA_008636005.1 Striga asiatica | reverse complement strand
AAAAAATTTAAAAATTTTCCGGCGTAAAAAAAAAAAAATACCTTGCTAGAGAAGAATGCTTTGCCGAGGCCGTAGGAATTTTTCGACATTTTTTTGGATTTTTTTCGGTGCTCGAATCGCTCGTTGAAAGTTCGAGAATTTAGAGAGATAGAAAGTTTAGAGAGATAATATCTGAAAAAGGGTTAAGGGCAAAAGAGTAAATGGGGGGGGAGGGGGGCGGGGACTAGTAAAAGGAGGGCGGTGAATAGCAGTTGAGTAAATAAAACAAACTAGGATTCCAAAGCAAAAGTCCAAGCCTTATTCTAATCCTACTTAAATTACTTAACTAAGGACGAGACCAGACCGAGGGTCCGGGTTTCTGTGACTTGGGCTTGGTTGTGGTGCCAGTGGTAGATGGTTGTGGTGTGGGTCTCCGAGGTAGGGCTGGGGTGAACCTCCGTTTGGGTTGGGGCTTTTGGTGTCCGACTTAGTTAGCAGTTCTCTTGCAGTTTTTATTACATATATTTATTAGGCATTTTGAAGCAAACAAAAAAATGATATAAAATATTAAATAAACATATTAACATACTTAATATAATTTTATAATATAAATAATAAATTAGTTTGATCTTTTAGGTTAATTGGATCGACCAACCGAATAACTCAATTATTTCGGTTCGATTTTAGGTCGAACTAGAAAAATAAAAATTCGAACGGCTGAATTCCTAATAGTATTAAACAAGGCGCACATTAGTGACTGTTAAGATGCACAATAGTACTAGACGAATTACACATTACTGACTAGCAGATTGCACACAAGCGATTCGAAACCGACCGAACTAAAATTTTCAAATTTTTGGATATCTTTTCTACATTATTAAAAATTTAGAAATGCTATAAGTACATACTATTATACATAAAAGTGTACATAACACTCACATTAAGTGGGCTTCACCAAAAATAAAAATTCAAGTGGACCTCACTCCATGTGAGTATTATGTACACCTTTATGTACATTTATTATGTACTTGTAGCATTGTTCTTTAAAATTTCGGTTCAATATAGGCATTCTTTTTTTTTTTCAACATAACCAACCCAACCAAATTGTATAAAAAAAAATATTATTTTATATTTTTTATATAATAAATAAAATTTATTTTCAACCAACAAAAGATAAATAAGATATTAAATACAAATATTTAAATCATAATTTTATTTTTATAATGTGTATAATAAATTATTTCGAGTATTTATGATAATTCGATTAACTGATCGAATAAACAATGCAAAATGGTGTTGTAAAATTGCACATTAATGACTGACATTTTGCACAATAGTCGACTTCATCTTGAGTATTTATGATAATTCGGCTAACCGATCAAATAAACCATGCAAATTATTGTTATACACATTGTACATTAATGACTGACGTATTGCACCGAAACCGACCTAAATAAAATAATCGATCTGGAATTTTATATTTCGGTTCGGTTTTTGTTTTCACTTTTAAAATTTTGATTATGTTTTGTTTGGTTTCAACTTTATTTTTTTTTATATTCTTATTTACATATAATAATTATTTTGAGCAAATATATATATATTTAAATTATTCAAAAAATAAATTAAAATACAAAATATATTTTTGTAAAATAAATTATATTTTGCTTCGATCATTTTGGTTACATCAGTTAGCCTACCGAATGAACCAAGTACTTCGGTTCAATTTTAAGTCGGTTTTGGATAACATATCGGTCGACTCTGATGTTTCAAATGTTCGACTCGATTATTTCAATTTTAACTATCCCGTCGGTCAGTTTAGCCGAACCAACCGATAAACAACTTTGCGCATTCTGCAGCTCGTTGGTAAATTTTGTAAATTTTTTAATTTTTAACGTACATAATCACACATGCTATTGTGCATTACCTATCGTTGATGTGCAGTATAATGAACAGTAATGTGCAGTGCTTTGAACAGGAATGCGCAGTGATTTGAACAATAATATTTTAAAATTATTAGATTTTTAATAAATTTCATATTTAACCCATAAACCAAATAGTAATATATTAAATATCACAAAATTGCAAATGAGTCCATATGGGATGTCAAATTTTCAACAACGTGCCCACAATCTAAATCTTATATATATCTCAGTTTATAACCACCCGATTTCAGCCCCAAACTCTGGCATCCGTCCTGGTGAACGACCTCCGGCGATTAAAACCACGTCCTTGTGGTCGGCATAGGCGACTCACATACTAGTGTGTGAGGCGCCGCACACTAGGAACGCTGTGAACCACGAGACCCTGTGCTAGTGACCTTCGCCGCGCCTCAGCTGTCTGTTTCCGAGCGCGGGCGCCCCGTAGCTCTAGACTGTCTACAATTTACCGAAGGCCAGCAAGCCATGTCCAGCAGACCCTAATGGTAAAGTGCGTGCTTTCAGTACCAGAATGCAATGAGAAGTCATTAGCCAGTAGCAGTCCCCGTGTAGGCACCGGGCTGGACGGCAACACCGGATTGCGACCGGTGTCATCTGCTGTCGGGCCTTTGAGCACTTAGCCACACCGGACAGAAAAAAAAAAAAAAAAAAAAAAAAAAAAAATGAGCAGCACTGAACCATTTCAAAATGAGTAGAAAATGTTTTAAATGTCCCGAGATATTATTTTTAAAAGTTATTCGAGCTTAATTTTAGAGATTTTGAGAAGAGTCCGAGTCGAGAGTTCCAACATCTAAGACAGAGAAAGAATTAAGTCGTAATTAGTTTACCGAGATAAGAGTTAGAATATTTATTCGAGTATGCTTCCATAATGTAGATCCCGAGGAGTTGAGCCCTCAAGTTTTCTACGAAGCACTCACTCGTCTTTCAGTAGATTCCAGAAGTCAGGTGGGGAAATCTATCTAGTAAATCATTTTGATTAAACACAGTTGAAGGGTCTACTCCAGATCTGGAGTGAAACAGTGGATATGAGCTCCGATCTGTTCGAACAGCCTTCAAATCGCCTCTAGACCGCCACAAAACCTGCAAGAACTCAACGCCTGGAGTGTTTTCGGAGTAGAATCTCCAACGCTCAAGTCAGTATCAGAAAGAGATGAAAGAACTCTGCTCAGAGGGAGCAGCAGCAGTAGGAAAAAGATGGAAAATGAATAGAGAGTGTAGAAGTTAGGGTTTAGGATTCCCTCAGTCCCTTTATATAGAAGGAAATGCCTACTTAAGGGCGTGCTTGTTTATGAAATATTTCATTCAAAATGAGTTATTTTAGTTAACTAGAGTTAATTTTGAAAAAGGTAGTATGGTTAATTGTTAGTGAGATATAAATGATTGGAAATGATTATTAATGATTTGATGTAAAAGTAGGATATAAATGATTGGAAATGATTGAAAATGATAGGTAGTTAAAATTATGTGAGTGAATGAATAGTGAATTAAAGTTGATGTGATATGTAAGAATGATTGGTTTATAATATTTAATTATATAAGAAATATAAATGATAGTGGGGTTGAGTTAAAGTTGAATTAGATTTTGAGTGGGAAATGAATTATTTCATAAACAAGCATGCCCTAAAGTACCCAAAATGCCCTGGTCGATTCGTATTCCAATCACCTCTTAGTCAGATCCGAGCCAGCTCAAGATTCCCTCTTATCCAATAAAGATTCACCGTTGTTTAGGGGACTTGTTAGGAAATGTTGAAGTGTCTCGAGTCGTCATGCGCTTTAAACCTCGAAGAGTGAGAAGTCGACCTCAAGTATCCAAAGGTCGACTTAGGGGATCTCGCACAGGAACATATCAGGAGACTCTGCCACTTCTCTTTGAACCATCATCACCTTTTTGACATAGTAAATCGTCTTTAGGTAACTCTCCCTCTACTTAGATAGTTGACGAAGTCGACATTGAGGATGTCGACCTCGGTCATGGATTAAGTCGACTTGAGGTTGTCGACTTTTTCCGCTATGGCGACACAGAGGAGGTCGACTTGTAGAAGTCGACTTTCTCTGCCTCAGCTGTATAAAAAGTCGGTCGAAGACGTGCTAGTGTAAATCGACATGTAGGTTGCTCGACTCGCTGTCGGTCAAGCAACTGATACTTAAACCGGCATACCTTAATATGGCTATATCAATTGTGATATTTTTGTTTGCCGTTATTTGCATGAACTATGTGTTTCCGTTTTTCAGTTTTCGTTTTCAGTTTCCAGTTTTTAGTTTTCAGTTATAAGCGGTGACGGTTGATCACGTACAGTATGAACAACTATTTTTGTAATTGTTCCCAGATCAGATGTGTCGTATGCTAGCTAGTACCTTGAGAGGCAGTGCTCCGAGGGGCTAAGTTAGACAACAGACAAACAGACAAACAGTACAAAACAAAATAGAATAGAAATGAGATTAGATGCACCGACTTGACGGTTGCCAGAGCTTTATATGCACCTTAGCCAGGTTCGAAACCATTATTTGTATATTATATCTGCTTACAACGGTATTTTTTGTTTAATTCGATGTCCGTACTATATAGACTCCAGGTGAGCACGTTGATTATTATGTTGCTTGTCCCCCACACCAACCTTTTCAGGTTAAGCAGCTAGATAGGCGGAACATGAGGCAGGACGGAGTGGTCTTCAGTCATATTATTTTGTTATTCATCAGTTATTATATTCAGTTATTTATTTCAGACATTGGCAGTTTCAGTTTCATTATTATATTTCCATGTTGAGACATTGGATATTATGATTTGCATGTTGAGTTTGAGGGTTATGAAATTGATCATGTTGAGACATTATGCATTATTGTTTGAGTTTATTTTCGCTCTTGAGTTATTTTGAGAGCCAGAGAGAAGAAAAGAGTTAGAATTTTCCGCAAGAAAGAGTATTTATGGATAACGATCCAAGAAAAAGAATTTTCATGTTTTAGAAAAAGTTTAAATTGACTTGAAAATATTAGTATTTTCTTAAAATCAGAGTGGGCGTTCCATTTATGGAAATGAGAAATCAATTCCAGGAATTTCTGATACAAATATTCAATTAGTTCAGACTTGTTTAGTATTGAATTGAAACCAAGACAAAAAAATCTTTTTATTGCGTATGTGAAAATTTAGAATTTAGAAATTAGAAAACATATATTCCCTAATGAACAAATATGTACCTTGTACTTGAAAAATAAAATACATTTGGTTGAAATGTTCATACAACCATACAACAAATAATGTTGAAAGGGAAAAAAAATAATATTGAGGTATAAAGGTTATTTATTTATCTCAAAATTAAAAAAAAATAAAATAAAATCCTCAACTATTTGCTTAAATTGAAAAGGTACGTTAAATATTTCAATGACTAAGCTAACAAATAATATAATTATTTACAACAACTAAACAATCTAATAGAGAAGTCGACGAGAAAGAATATTTATTTTCATAAAATTTGTCTCAAATTCTACGAATGCTATATGAAATTGTAATTGATTTTTTTAATGGACAGAAATTTAGGTTTTGAAAGAGTATAATTCTTTAATTTATATTGGTCTTAAATTTTAATGGTCTAAGAAAAATAATAAAAGAAAAATTAACCATTTTTAATACAAATAATAATGTTATTAATTAATTATTTAATTAATTTATTGTTATGATATAAATTAAATAATATGATCTGGAATACTTTTCACAATAATATAGGTATTATAAAAACTACTTCAATAGTTGGATTAATCATATTTTACAAAATAAAAAAAATATTTTTTTAAGAAATATTTGTTTAGGTCTCGCTTTTTTGGTTTGGGTCATTGACCCCTGTGCGCCCGAGTGTGATCGGTATTATCCTGTTGGGATCGTGTTAGTCTCTTGTTTAGGAGTTCGTAGTTTTTTTTTTTTTATTTTAGTTTTTTGTTTTGTGTTGTCGTGAATATGTTCTTCTACTGTTGCTAGGTTAAGTTCTAGGCGATCTTCGGATCTGTTCTCCTAGTCTTTTTTGCCTTTGGTTGTATCTTTCAGCTTTGGCTGTTTTCTCTTCGCGGTTTTAGTTATATAAAATCTCTATCGTTTCGGAAAAAAAAATGTGAAGATTATAGTTTGGCTTCTAACACTTATAAAGGTATAATACTTCACACACATATTTTTCACTTTAATTTTACATAAAAAAGAATAACATCTAAATAAAAAAATACACAATATGATATTTTAAAAACGAAACAAATATGATATCAATTGTTAAAAAAATAGATTATTAAGAATTATTTATTATCTTGTATTAAAATTTATATTTTTAACTCTTAATAACTCAATTGATAGATAGTGTAAATATAAAATAATATAACTGAGAAAAAATTTTAAACTTAAAACATAATTGACATTTGTAAAAATAGTATTAGAAATGATAATTGTTCTTTTGATAATTAATAAATTTAAACTAAGTAATAAAGAGAGATCAGAAATATATTTTTGATCCAAAATTTTGATGATCTCATATAACATAAAAAAAATAAAAATTAACCTTAGTCCAAAATTCATAATTGGTCATAATTTGGCCAAAGTCCAAAAATCCATCCCGTCATTGACCACTTTCAAACTGAGTCCAGTAATTTGTCAATTTCATCAATGTTCGTCTCTTTTTATATGCATCCTAAATAAAACAAGTGTTGTGACGGGATTAGAAAAAGGCAGGAAACGATATTTCATTCCCAATTCTTAAACTTAACTTGATATGGTCAACACCCAGTTTCAGGGTCAACACATCAGGTCAACCGACGCCTCCGCAGGCTGCTATTGCTGATCGCTGATCGCCGGTCGCCGGTCGACCACATCTGATCGAAAAAGAATTTATATTTTCTTAAAGCTCTTCTCGTCCTCGTTCACCTCCTAAAATTTTTGTTAGAAATTCTACCAGTAATGCCATCAATTTATCCAGTCAAAGTTCTTAGATCTAAAAAATTCCGATCAAATCTATTCTTCTACTTTAATTTCCCGACAATTCACGCGACCCACCAAAATACGAAAATACCTCCGGACTCCTTGCGCCGCCGCGCACCCGATCGGACGAAGCATAATTATCTAAAGTGAAATTCCTGGTATGCATTTTCTTTAACTGGGATGAGAAACAAATATGTTAATATGGAAAATAATTTATAGTACTGAGAAATAACATTTACATTAATCTTTGATAACCATAATTATCTAAAGTGAACAAATTAAATTATTGTTTGAAGATTAGAAATATAGGACGAAGCAAAAGACATTAAAAACATAAATCGTGGGGAGAAAAAAGAGAAAACATTTCAAATTTGTCAACTGAAAGAAGGTGAATCAGGATTAACGTCGAGATCCACTGCTGGCGGCACGGCCATGAACGATACCGGATCAATCTCCGACGCCTGAGGGATCGGGAATTGTAGGGTTCCTCAGAGAGGGTAGAGGAAAAAATGATAACGAAATTTCCGGTGAAAGCGGTGGCGGTTCCTTAGGCAGGCCGAACACCGGAAACAACGGCGGCGACGGTAGAGCTTCGTTATTCGCCGACAGTGTATGTGGTAGGAGCATAATTACATCCGACAACAACTGCGGGGAGATTTATAATTTTATTTTTTTTCAAAAAAATTTGGCTTATTTTTACTTTGGTAACCCAATTTTTGGTTTTTTTTTTTTNTAGGTGTTATTTCCACTTGGTTGAACCAATTTTTTGTTTTAATTTTTTAATTAAATATCAGTGTGAGTGTCACATCACACCCAAAAATCATAAATCAATATGATTGGGCGTCATGTCACACGACGTCATTTTTTATTCAATGTGCAGATAAAAAGAGACCAAAATTGATGAAATTGATAAATTATGGGATCCACTTTGTTAGAATTCAATAGGGGGTGAATTTTTGGACTTTGGCCAAATTATGGGTCCAATTATAATTTTTGACCATTAACCTTGTAATAGTCATATTATGTTTATATTATTTTTTTGTTTTATATTTCTATATTTGCTAGATAATCATAATTTCTCTATATCAACTAAAAAATAAATTATTGAATGCATAATATATAATAAAAAAAGCTGATTTAAGATCAAAGATAAAGTAAGCATAAAAATATAAAAGATCAAACAATATTGATTGAAAAATGAATGTAACTATTTTGTAACTCATTAATGATATACATTAGTAACCTTAGAAATTACTGTATTTTTGGGAATTTAATTTTTGTAGAAACAACAACTCTTTAAAGGGAGTTACATTTATAGTCTAGTGTGCGCATAGAGGAACCGAGGCTATGAAACTATTGGGACTTGCACATTAATTGCAAAAGTTTGAGGATTAGAGAACAAAATTGTTTATGAAAAGTCTCTTATAATGCTATTATCGATATCATCATGCAAGTAAGAGCTAGATATAATAATTACTGATAGTAAATGATAGACTAATAATCATTAGATATAAAATCTTATAGCAGTCCAAGATTAAATAATAAAACATAGTACATCCGAATACCTTATTTAAAAACACACACATTAGAGACTAGAACCAAAATACCACACATATATATGAGCAGAGCCATCCATAATTTGTTGACTGAGCCATTAGGGATTTCGACCCAACGCTGTCATGAGCCTCCTCCATTGGATAACGAAATACACATAAAGATTGTCCGACATTTTCTGAAAGAAGGCATAATAAGCTTCCCTCCAATTCTTCTTAAAAAACAATGCAGTGAGGACAACAGAAAGCCCAACAGCGTACCCTAAAGATAGGAATACGTAAAACAAATCAATCTCTTGCTTATTGCTTTTTCGGCCTTGAATATGCACCTGTGTTGGGGCAGGGGCATTACCATCATTTTTGCAAGAAATACTTAGTGGAAAGCCACAAAGATTGTTGCCGATGAAGCTTGACTCGTTGAAGCTCCCAATTTGGGTGCTTTGTGGGATTCTCCCTGTCAAGTTGTTATACGACAGATTTAGGCTACTCAAAAAAGAAATGGTTGTGATGCTACTTGGAATCTTGCCGGATAATGAATTCCTGGAGAAATCAAGAGATACAAGTTGGTTCATGTTTCCAATGTCGTTTGGGATGGATCCCGTTAGACGATTTCCGGACAGGTTGAATGAATGGAGTTCCACCAGACTTGTTATCTCCCTTGGGATATCACCAGACAGGATGTTGTTTGAAAGGTCAATACTCATAACCAAAAAGAGATTGGCATCGTAGATGAGTTCTCTACCCTTCATTGAAATTGATGCGCTCTCCTGAATTTCTACTCCAAATATAATAGAACCTTCCATAGATACAGAATATTTTGGCCTATCCAAAATCCTTTTAGTGGTCATTGTGGTAAGATTGTTAAGGCATTGAGGTAGCCTCCCTGACAGTTGGTTATTAGAGAGAAGCAAGACTTGAAGAGAAGTGAGCTGACATATGGACGGACTAATTTCACCACTCAAATTGTTGGACTGCAAAATCAGAAATCTCAAATTGAAAAACCTTGTGTCAATCCATTTCGGTATGTCCCCATCAAGACTGTTATCACCAAAGTCGATCATTTCTAGTTTGGTGCATTTTTGCAATGAAGAAGGAATGTGTCCAGAGAAACTGTTTCCGTGGAGATTCAAAGACA
Source organism: Striga asiatica (assembly GCA_008636005.1). Classification (NCBI taxonomy): domain Eukaryota; kingdom Viridiplantae; phylum Streptophyta; class Magnoliopsida; order Lamiales; family Orobanchaceae; genus Striga; species Striga asiatica. Next base: position 420,557 of record BKCP01006016.1, on the reverse strand, counting down.
CTAAATCTTTAAAAAATCCCATGGAATTCGGTATTCTTCCGGACAATTTGTTGTTGCCTAAGTTCAACACTTGCAATGATTGCCATTTAATAAAACATTCAGGTAACTCTCCAGAAAGATGGTTTCCTCCAAAATTTATATGCACTACATTTGATGTATTGACACAAAGAAAATCGGACAAACCTCCGGAAAGTGAGTTATTGGAGAAATGGAGTTCTAAGGATGAACTCGTCATTAGTGGAGGCAGTGGACCACTAAACCTGTTGTCACTCACGTCAAAAACATGTAAGGGGACATCATAATCATCTTTTTCATGATCACTAATAATGGATAAAATCTTTCCGTCGAGTTGGTTATGCGAAAGTTTGAAAGACTTCAAATTCCATAACCAGCTGGGAACATTTCCATAGATTCCAGTACACGATAAATCCAGACTGGAGATACTCTCTTTCTGAGTCTCAAGCCATAACGGAAATGGAGATCCCAAGCCCCAAGACTGTAGGTAAAGCCCCTTCAGTTTGAATGGTGGAATCCAATTTGGGTTGACTTTCAACGTCAAGTGGTTTCCAGAGGCTCCGAAGAATTTTAAATTTGAAAGATTGGCAAAGTGGGTTTCAGTCACAACCCCTTCCAACATGTTATCATGTATCCAAAGATCTGTCAAGTTCACAAGTTTCCCAATACTCTCGGGTAAGTTGCCCGTAAATTTATTACTATCCAAGTATAACATTTCAAGGGAAAGCAAGTTCCCTATTTCGTCTGGAATTACACCGGACAATGAGTTTTCTGCAAGATTAAGGTATCGAAGACGCGTAAATCCTCCAAATTGAGGAGGCAGATGACCTGAGAGCTGATTCCCAAACAAAGTTAAAAATTCCAATGTTCCTAAGAAGCAATCTGACATGTTTCCAAATGAATCCGATATCTCTCCTCCGAAATTATTATTCAATAAACTCAAGGCCTGAATATTGCACAGGTTTGCAATTTCTCTTGGTATTTTTCCAGAAAGTTTGTTTCCTCTTAATTCGAGGATACTGAGATATGTCAAATTCTCTATGGAATTGGAAATTCCATCTCTTAGAAGATTGTTTGCCAGACTTACATATTCAAGGTGTTTGCAGGAGAAGAGCCAGTGTGGAATGCTTGAATTCAAATTGTTAAGGGTGAGATCAATGTGTTGGAGTTTTGTGGTATTGCTCATTGTTGGAATTGGGCCTTCCAATGAGTTGAAACTCATATCAAGATAGATAAGGTTGCTGAGTTGAAAAACCCACGGAGGGATGATGGCATAAGACAGGGAATTGGAGGACAGATCAAGAGTGGCTAATTTAGAACGGCTGATATTGTAAACATCATTCAGAGGAGCCATCAAATTAAGATTACATCCACTAAAATGCAGCTCAACTAAAGAAGGAAGTTTGTTCATAACCTGTTGGGCCCAGTTGTTTGCTTTGCTGAGGTTCACACCATTCATGTTGAGGTGCTCCAGTTTAGTAAGTCCCGACAACCATTCAAGACTATCAGCGCACAACTGTTGCTCTGATAGTTTATGAAGTCCCAAACTTAGACCGTGCAAATTTGAGAGATTCCCAATACTGTGGGGAATCTTTCCATAAAATCCAGCGAGTGATAGATTCAAATACTCGAGGCTTGTGAGAGATCCAATGAAAGAAGGGATATTTTCATGAAAGTTGTTTTGGCTCAGGTCAAGATATTTCAAATGCTTCAAGTTGAGCAAAGATGAGTTTAACTTCCCACCTAAAGAATTGTATTGAAGATGAAGTTGAAGAACATGGCCGGTTAAGTTGCTGCAAACAACACCTTTCCACGTGCAACAATCGAACTTAGCATCCCAAGAAGACAACAAGTTTGAGGAGCCATTTAGAGATCGCTTGAAGCTTAAAAGTGATTGTTTTTCAATTTCAGGGCAGTTGATACATTTGCTTAGTGTCAAAGACATGAAAAGGAGGACCCAAAACAAAGCTGCAAGGATAGAAGGTTTTGGTGCACTCATCATTATTATTGTAATTTGCAGAATTTTAATTGGGCTTGGAATTTGAACTGATGTTGGTATTGTATAAATAAACGACTAGCTTGGGAGTGTTATATATACGTCAACAACATTACAGTGAACCTTCTTGCTCTTTGTACGAGTCAAGTAACTTTTGAAAAGTAGTTGGAAACTTAAATCCTTCTCATGGATTGGTGCTTTTCTTTATCCTAATTAATGTGTTCTAAAAATTGTTCATTTATGCATGCATATATATTAACCTGCATGGCATATATATAGTAAAGTTAGGTAGAGCAGACAAGTATTGACTTGGTCTGAACACAATTATCTTTCCAAGACAAATTAATAAGAAATTTGTATTCTTTGATGTCCCCACAAATAATATTGGTCTGGACACCTCTAAGGAATTAATTATTGACTATGCGTGTTTTATTTTAATATGCATTTTAATTGAATTTGGATATTGTCATTAAATTGATCTGAAAAATAATAAAAATTCATTGTAAGTTAAAAAGATATTTGTATATATATACCAACACAGTTTTTTGTGTGAGGTGATCTAACTATTATATGAGTCAATTTGTGGTACTTCTAATACAAAAATACCTATTTATCTATCTATCTATTTATCTATCTATATCTATATCTATACTATTATATAAGGACGAGTGATTTTGTAAAAATATAAACAGCATCAAATGCTCTTACTTTGACATATTTTTAATGGCAAATTAGTAATACAATAATACCCATCTTATTTTATATTTTAATTAACAAATGAGCTACTTAAAAAATCCTTACTTTGACTTATTTTTAATGAAAAATTAGTAATACACTAATACTCATCATATCTTATAAATTTAATCAATAATTAATATTTAATTAAATAAATATAGATACACAAACAAAACATTCTAGATCTCCCAAAAATCAACCTCAACACTCTCATACCGTTATTCGTACCAAATTTTTTTCTTTCACATATCTGTCAACCTCAACATTGCACCTTAGATTTATAGAATTGAATTTTTATCTCATAAAAAACATTATTTATTTGTTTGTTTGATTATTTTTTCTAATTTTGGTCATAAGGCCAATAAAGTTAACTAATTTTTACCTGAACATTAGGTGAAGAACATATGAAAGAACAGTATAAAGTACAACAATATTAAATTTTCTAAATATTATAAAAAAATATAATTACGTTGTCATACTTACTAATAAATATGAAAAGAAGTAATAAATAAAAATGGTGTAATTAATGAAAATAAGCATAAAACTTTTAAAATTGTACTTATCGATGCAAACGAACTGAATTGTTCAATGCTTGTTAATTTTTTGTGCTTTAGTTCTATGTATAAGTTTTAGGTGATAGACCATAGTTATTTGTACTTTTATCCATCTAGGTTAGAAATTTTTTTTTTTAGAAAAAAATATGATTATTTTTATTTTAAATAACCTTTTATTTTCTATTATTTTTTTTAATATAATATGTAAATATCATATTACATATATAAAATAACAAAATTTTTATTATTTAATATTTAATATGTAAGAAATTTAACTCAATTGAGAAATTAATATGTAATTTTGAGATAAAATAATGAGTGATTTTAAAAAAAAAATATATATATATGGACTAAAAAGTTCATGTGTTAAATATATTTTTAATAGAAAAATTGTAGGTATTCCACTGAAATTTACAATGAACATTTCATTGATGTAGTGTTCATTGAAAAATTTCATTTTCTATTCCAATAGAGATCAAATTAAATTACATTAAAATTTTTGTTGATTTAATGATTTTAATTACCATTATTTATTATTGTGTGAATTTTAGTTAGAATTTATTTTCGAACCATATTTCAACTATTGGAAAATTGTCAATGGAATTTTAAAAAATTCAATATAAGTTTATGGAAAGCTAATTGCAGTGGAGGATACAAAATAATTTCATATTGGACATTATTTAGTTAATAGAAAAAGTATACCATCACAATAACATAATGCACTACAATTTATAAATTATATTTTTCATAGTTTGTTATCTTTCTCATCTATAATACATTTTTACCACATATAAGTTAGAAAATATTAAAAAAAAGCATGATTTTTCTTAATTCAATATAAGAAAATCATTGAAAACAATATACTTTTTAGAATTTGTTTTTAGACAAAAACTTTATGTGGTATTATAGTTGACTCGACACTATAATTGAAGAATTTACAAATTATGAATATTTGAATATAATATTAATGAGAACATTTTTATTATACAGTATAATATAAAGATATAAAATTAATTGATTTATAATAAGACATATGACCCAAAAAATTCTGTAATTTATTTTATGAATTTTACAAATATAAATGTTATATATATAAACATATGAAAGAAAAATATAAATTAAAAAAATATTAAATTCCATAAATAATATTAAAAGTGTTATAATCGATTAAAATAAATATATAACTTTTAAAACTTCTATGTATCAATATAAACGAGTTGAGCTGTAAGCATTTGTTAATGTTTTGTGATTATTAATTCTACTAGTACGACACCCGTGTACTACACAGGTTGTTTGAAAAAAAAAAATATAAAATATAAAATAATAGAAAAAACGCAAGTTGTTGTATAACTATTTCAACTCTTTAAAATATATGAAAAAGATCATGTAATATTCTATAACTATTTCAATGTACTTTTATAGATATTCTAAAAAAATTTAAATAATTTATTTACATGGTGTTCATCAAAATTTATTTTATTTTTATTTCAACTCTTTAAAATATATTAGAAAGATCATGTAATATTCTATAACTACTTCAATGCATTTTTATAGATATTCTAAAAAGATTTAAATAATTTATTTACTCATGTTGGATTGAAAAGATATAATATGCAAGTGGCTATATATGTGTCCAATTTATTTTTGTAAGATAATAGTATTTTTTTTAAAATTTAAAATATATAAAAAAGTTATCGTTTATTTTGGTATTTTGGTGAATACGTCTAAATGTTTTATTATAATATTAAACAAAAAATCCTATTTACACGGCATATAAGATAAGAATCATATTTATTTTGGAGTTGGAGGATTTACACAGCATATAAGAATCCTATTTATTTTGGAGTTGAAGGAGATCGGATTAAACAAAAAAACTTATTTATTAAGTATTTTATTTTAAACAATTAGGGAATTTATCCGAACCAAAAGTCGAAGCATGTAATGTTGCCAAGTAAGCTTCCGAAGCATGTGATGCAGCCATTTAGGTTCAACATTATTTTATTTTTATTTCAACTCTTTAAAATATATTAGGAAGATCATGTAATATTCTATAACTATTTCAATGCATTTTTATAGATATTCTAAAAAGATTTAAATAATTTATTCACTACAGTTGGATTGAAAAGATATAATATGCAAGTGGATATATATGTGTTCAATTTATTTTTGTAAAACTATAGTATTTTTTTTTAAAATTTAAACTACATAAAAAAGTTATTGTTTATTTTGGTATTTCATGAATTACATCTAAATTTTTTATTATTATATTAAACAAAAAATCCTATTTACACGGCATATAAGATAAGAATCTTATTTATTTTGGAGTTGGAGGATTTACACAGCATATAAGAATTCTATTTATTTTGGAGTTGGAAGGGATCGGTTTAAGCAAAAATCTGATTTATTAAGTATTTTATTTTAAACAATTAGGAAATGTAACCGAACCAAAAGCCAAAGCATGTAATGTTACCAAGTAAGCTTCCGAAGCGTGCGAGGCAGCCATTTAGACTCAGCACGTTTTGAAATTATATTAAGAGGGGATGTGTAAGATTTAGGTGACAGACAATAGTTATTTCTACTTTTATCCATTTATGTTAGAACTTTTAAAATTAAATAAATAAATAAAAAAACTTGATTGTTCTAATTTTAAATAAAATTTTCTATATTCTATTAGTTTTTTTAGTATAATAAAAAATATTTTCATTATTTAATATTTAATATGTAAGCAATATAACTCAATAAAGAAATTAATAGGTAATCTTGAGATAAAATAATGAGTAGTTTCTAAAAAATTACATGGACTAAAAAGCCATGTGTTTTTAATGTATTTTAATAGCAAAATTGTAAAGATAATTAATTAATAACAAAAGATACCATATAAGAGTTTAATTTTTAAGAATGAATACAATGAAAAAAAAATCCACCGTAAGGTATTCCACTGAAAATTCCAACGGATATTTCATTGGTATAACTTTGATTTAGAAATTTCATTGGCTATTGCAACAGACAAAACATTAAATTACATTAGAATTTAACTGATTTAGTTATTCCAATTACTATTATTTATTGTTGTGTGATTTTTTATTAGAATCTTTCTCTGACAATACTTCAACCATTGGAAAAACAGTCATTGGAATTGTAAAAAATTCAATTAAAGTTTCATTGGAAAGCTAATTGCAGTGGCAGATCCAAAATAATTTCTTACAGGGGGCACTATACCATCAAATAGCATACTGTTTTTACAATTTATAAATTATAATTTTTATAATATGTCATATTTCTCACATGTAATATATTTTAAATACATCAATACAATCACAATAAGTTAGAATAAATTAACAAAAAAAAAAATCATCAACATAATAAAATAATTGAAAATAATATATTTTTTAAAATTTTATGAACAAAAAATTTATGTTGTGGTATAGTTGACTCGACAATATAATTGTTGAATTTGTAAATTATTAATATATAACTATAATTCTACATACATTAGTTAAAAAAGACATGAAAAAAGTTATAGAAAAAAATATGTGGCAAAAGAGAGAAAAGAAGCTATCATCAAGATTAAAAAAATAATAATAATAAAAGGGTGAAATTGTAATTTCTAGATTTATCCTATTTTCTTTACTTGTGATATTGTGTTTATGTTACGGTTTTGTTATGAAGCCATCCATAGTTATCAACAAATGGTGTATTGACACGTGTCTTGCAATAAATGCACATTGGACACGTGTCAATACATAAAGTTACGGATAGCTCCATAAGGGAACCATCCGATGGTTCCATAGCATTTCTGGTTGTTATGGAGCCATCCATAGGTATCAACAACTGGTGTATTGACACGTGTCTTGCAATAAATGCACATTGGACACGTGTTAATACATAAAGTTACGGATGGCTCCATAAGGGAACCATCCGATGGTTCCATAGCATTTCTGGTTTACGGTTTTGTTATGGAGCCATCGGATGGCTCGGCTTATGGAGCCATCCATGTCGCAAATGAATTTAATATTTATCTTTCTTTCTTTTAATTATATTTTCAGAATAGGGGGTATGATTAAAATTATGAAAAATGTTCTCATAATTTTTGTTAGATACATTATGCTATATGTTCTGGGAAGTGGCCATGTGTCGACCGTATTAAAAAATATCGATCTGCCCATGATTCCAACAAAATATTTTTGTTATAATTTTCATTGAAATAATTTAAATGAGAGGAATAACATTTAATCATTCATTAGAACTGTCGTTGAAATTCGATTGTAATATATTTTTGTCAAAATTATCGTTGGAAGTTCATAATTTCCTTGTACCGAAGGTACTTCTCCAAATCAATAAAAAAATTTGCGATATATATACTATTGTGTGCAAATAATTATTATAAAAATTATTGATAATGATAGAATATATAACACATTCAATGTAATTATAATTTATTTTATGATAATTAGTAATTTTTTCAAAACAAACAAGATACATCTAGGTTAAATATTCTTACCTATTTTATTAATATTATAATAACTAAACAAGAGTTAAGAATGATGATTAATGAGAAATTAAAGTTTACAATGCTCAAGCTTATAGTTCGCAGTCAATCCAAAAGTAAAAAAAAAAAGTGATAAAATTGATTAATGTCATCCATCAGTTGGAGTTGATTAATAAGAAATATAAAACACACCTAAGATTCACATTTATTTTAACTAGAAATTTTAAGTACCTAATTTATTTTTTTTCCATTCAGAATAGGGATATTAGTATTAATTTTTTAGTTGAATATTTCTTTACTTTCTAACATTAAATTTTTTACTTTCGAAATTCTTAATATTTTTTTACTTGTTATCCTTATATATGTAATATCACAACATTTCTTTCTTATGATGTTTTATTTGACAATTTATTGTCTATAAAATAAAAATATTGTAATTATTTCTACGGATATAAAATAATACACACATACACACACACACACACACACACACACACACACACATATATATATATATATATATATCAATACCAATTTAAAATAATAAATAGACCTAAAAGTATCTCATAAAATAGCTTATAAATTCATGTTAAATAAATTTTAATAAGTATAAAATAACATAAAATAAACGTGTGGTATATTTTTCTTACATCGATTTGAAATATTCATACTGCGAAAAAAGAAAAAATAAATGTAAACTTGCAACTATTGTCAATTTTAATTATTTGAATTAAAAAGAGGAATAAATGAGTAGTATGTTAAACTACTATTCAATACTTCTTGAAAAGGAACACCATAATCGTTATAACATATACTTTCAATGAATATAAAAGTGAGTTAGTTACATAATGTTTTATCAAACATTGAAAAAAAAATGTGACCTTTTTTATCTTATAAACAGTATAATAGAACAATTTTATCAATATATATTATTAAAAATAAATAAATAAGTAATATTAAATTATATTTTATCTTATGTGATTATAGTTGTAGCCTAATAAATAAGATGCTTTGATAACAACATAATTATGCAAAATGCGTACAAAAATTAAACAATACATATAAATATGCCCTAATTCTCTTTTTTTTTTTTTTTGGCCGAAACGATAGAAAATTTATAAAACAGACGCACAAATGTGCAAAATTACAACTTGGAGCGCAGCCCAAAGCTGAATAAAATGGGAGGACAGGTCTGACAACCGCCTAGAATCCCGACTAGCAATGCTAGAATAAAAAAAACACACTTCCTACTAAACTAACAACCACACAACAACTAGAACAACTATAAGGACCCCAACAGGGTAATACCAGAGTGTCGGACCCCAACGGAGTAATCAGATTGACACCCGGCTCACAGAGGCCAAATGGCCCAAACCAAAAACACGATTCCTAATCAACACACAATCAACTCAATAACAAACTAAACCAAATCTAAACACTCACAGCTAATCAACAAAGACTGGACAACTAAACACAAAAAACAATCTAAGCCCTTCCCCACCAGCAAGACCAAGCAGAGCCAACGAAATCAAGCCGACCTGAAGTGAATTCCATAGCCGTAGAGGACCAACTCCGAAACTGCCTAACACCAACTCGGTGGCCTAGCGAAGTCGAAATCCAAGCTCCGAAACATCGCCCAAAGCCGAACTCAACCGCAACCACAACACCCAACTGCCAACGAACCGCCACTGGATCGAACCCGCTAACACCACTAGTAAGCCCGACAGCACCGGTTAACCCCCCCGAAACTCAGAGCCTGAGAAAAGGGAATTAAGCAATAAGACGCTAAGGCCGCAGCCTCGACCCCCACACCAACTGAAGCCACGCAGTTTCCATCTGCCCGTCCAACACCACTGGCCGGAAGACGAAGCGCCGGCTTCCCTGCCCCAACTCCAGAGGACGTGAAGGGGAGAAGTCCGACAACCGCGACGAGGTCCCAGCACCTCCGAGATGGAGGCCACGAACCACCCAAGCCAAACCCAACCCTAACCCACCACATCACATCCCACCAACACCACAAAGGCACCGAGAAAACTGACGATCTGAGGCCATAGTCGAGAATCGCAGAAGTCAACTCGACCTCCATAGAATCGCGTCCTTCGGAGCAAGATGACAGGGGAGATACGACATCGGGGTTGGGGCTAAGTGGCCAGGGGCCAATTGACTAGGAGCCGACCGCCGGGAAAGCTCGGGCGCCGCTGAGGAAGGCGGCGAATAGTACGATCGGTGACGATGGGCGAGAGGATTTGGGGCGAGAGCTACTGTTTTAGGGTTTCGCCCTAATTCTTTTAAGAAACAAAATATTATTTGTGAATACAATAAAAAACAAATAAAACATTAGTAAGGCAATGAGGAAAAAGAAGTCTGATTTTTAAAGAAATACAAATATCAACATCTAGAACAAAAGTCTTTATAATTACTACATTTTTTATTACTGGCGTTTAAATTCTCATAAATATTGATCCTATATTATAAATTTTAAATTTTTAAATAATTAAAAAAATAAAAAAGTCTGCAATACATTATGTATATTTTAATAATGACTTTGTGAAAATAAAGTTCACAGATGGTGAAGAGTATTACGATATAATAGAATTTTAATTTTTTTTCCTCTCTAATATTTTAACAAATGATATGCTTCTCAATATTATCTCATTATTTTTTTTTCATTGTTAAAGAATCCAGAAAAGATTTTTATCATAAATTTTTGAAACATTATGATTGATGCAAAAATTTGGACAATGAAAGCTTCTGAAATCATTAGAACAACCAAAATGCTCAATGATTTGCAAACAACATATTATATAGTTCGTCTATCTTCTAAATAAATAACATTGAAAAGGAAATGTTGGGGCATGATCAAAATATTTTTGAAATTTTGAATGAAGTTATCATATTTTATAGAAATATTTACAATTCCATTGGAGTATTGTGCTCGAACATATGTACAATTACTCTATAGACTATAGTATATACTTCATGTAATGTATGACGATTTAAAAAAATAATTTAGTTTTCATGTAATGTGTGATGATTTTAAAAAATAATTTAGCATTTCGGGAGAAGTATAGGTAACCAAGATTTTGAAATGTCAACTTTTATTTGGAAATGGAACTCATTCTCACCCCTTGGGGCGATGCCTCCATGAGGGAGGTGTCAATTTGTATATAGAGAGAGAGCATAATGAAGTAGTTTAAAAAAAAATATCAGCAACTTTAATGACACGGTTGATTATTTCACAGAAATATTCTTTTTTTTTTTTTTTCCAACGGCATAATTTCATAAATAGAACAAATATTTACAAACGGATAACAACCAGTAACAGCCGGAATGAGCAGCTACACGCCTGTAATCCTTGGGAGGACAACCTCAAGGCAGCCTAATCGGATCACAAATACAAACTAACACACAAAACACACTCACAGGCTCCTAACAGGAGAATTCAGCTCCCAACAGGAGAATAAACACAACACACAACAAACTAAACATCAAACAAAAACACACAAACCACTAAACACAACATAAACAAACGACAAAAAACCAAAATAAACGGCACATAAAGCCCTTCCCCGACTAAAATACCCGAGCTCTGCACAAGGCACCGGCAGAACAGAGGCCAACCAACCCACAGCAAGATCCACAGTCAGGACTCCTCTCCCGGAACTGCCAATAGGCCTAGCTGGAGCCGAATCCCGCACCTCGAACCACCACGAGATAGTAGCCGACCCACAGCCGAACAACCGAAACCAGACCTCACCCCACATACCTCAACCCCGGACCCTGCCAACATCACTGGACTAGGCCCGGAGGTATCGGTCTTCCCTGACTAACACACCAGAACATCGGAGAAACGGGGAGATCGAGCCACGCTCATCAATCCCGGACAACTCACCACCGATGACGGAAAGCAGCCAGAACCCCTCCCCAGCCCAAACGCACACCACCTACCAGCACATCCACTCCACCAGAGAGGCCGGAAGACCCCACCACGAACGGCATCTGGAGGTCGGCGAACACCGTCCGCCAAACAACCGCTCGTCATCAATGGAGCAAAACGTGAGGAGCAGCCCAAAATCGGGGCAAAGGAGGGCAACTAAGGGTCATTCGCCGGCAAGAACACCGGCTATTTGCCGGGGAAGACGAGGATAAGCGTAGAGACGGCGAGGAAGATCGGCAATTTAGGGTTTAGAGAGAGAAAGGGGAAGATATTTCAAAAATATTCCACTTCACAGAGATATTCATTAACTGTTATTAGCAATACTTTATAAATATCATAACCATAGGGTTTGACTATATGTTTGGACAAAACATTTTGTATTGTTTGAATAAAGTAGACTTTTTGCCTAATGAATTAAGAAGAATTTGCCTATTGATGTATAGAACTCGAATGGGTATATATGTTTTTTTATGAGAACGTCTCCAAACTAAAATCACTCTTGAATCATCAAACATAAATAAATAAAAGAACTAATGCATTTATATTATACATTATGTCTTTATTTAGTTATTTATTGTCTTTTAAAAAAAAGTTTATGGGCTCATTTTTCATGTACTTTGTTGGGGTTTATGTTATTTTATTCTTTTTATATTAGTATATCGTTATGTTATTTTTGAAAAAACAAATACATTACGAGCTCATTTGTTCTTTTATTTTGTTCCTGCAATGATATATTTAATAAATTAATTAATTTATTTTACTAAACTTAATCAACAAAAACATTCGTCACCACGTGTGATGTACGTGCACTTTACTAGTATTACAAAATGTTATACTTTTGTTCATGTTACTTTATTTTAAAGTATGACATTTTAATTTGAAAGTATGCATATTTGTTAAAAATGTATAGTTTTTGAACCATTGGGTCTGTCTAACAATAGCCTTCCACGAACAATAGGATCAAAGATATATAAATCCTATTGGGAAAAATTGCTAAGAAGCTCAACAAATATCCTTTTGCAAGTTTTTCTTTTTCCCCGAAATGATAGAGGTACTACATTAATATCTTTTGCAAGTTTGGAATTTCATGCTCTAGTTAAACAAATGTTTCAAGTGAAATTCAGTAAAGATCAATGACACATACACAAAGTCAAACAAAAATGTAAGAAGAAATATATTTATGCTAAACACATTATAAAAAATCATGAAATTTAAAATTTCTGTTGGAAATCATATGATAATTTGAATGTGGTAAAGTTAGTTATGCCTAAATAGGTAATGTAATATTAATAGAACAATGGTTTATATCTATTACCATGAATATTTTAATTTTACTTTTTGTTTATTTTTATTAATTTAATTGTTGTAGCAAATTATATTTTTATAGGGTACAAATGAATCATGACTAGGGCCGATCTCTCAAGGAAGATGGTTCGTAATTTAGAATCGGTGTCGATTACACGAAATAAAAACTACCAAAAATTAGAACACAGATAAATAACAATAAAATAAATGGAGAAATCTGGGTGAATGTGTACCTTTCCTTAGGTATAATCTCCTACTCCTAATCCGCAAGTATCCACTACGCCCAGAGTGCGTATATGGCAACTTTCCTTCCTATAACCCCTACAAACGAAGAAAGAAGGCCCGGCATTGGAAATAATCACATCAAGTCCTAAATCTATGTTGGATGCATATTTGTTCGGTTATGTGATTTCACGAGACTAGACGTCTAAAGGTCTACGCTCAATAATTATTCGTAACAAGAGTACACACATAAAAAGCACACTGTTTCAATCAAGAATCACATAGACAAGACTTTCACGAACAAGTCTATTCTATACACGTCATCATGATCGAACAGACAAGACAATGACATTCTGCCTGTAAGTACAAATCTCATACCAGAAGGGGTGAAAATTGAGGCTATATGTAGAATGAGTGGGGAAGAGGATGAGATGGGTTGAGCATTTGCTACTTACTTGCAGTAGGGCCAGGAAAGTTTGGTAAATGACACATTTGGACTGGGATGGAATCCATGCAGAGTCATGCAATTTTAAAAATTTTGATGACATGTGTGTTCAACGGATAGATCTGAGATATCTGAGGCTCGTATCCAGCTAACTACCTATATCTTATGGTGGTTATGGAGATCCCGTATTTTGTGGTTGTTCCAAGGTCAGAAGCAATCAGAGCTCATCACTGTGCGGAGAGCTGGGTTGGAGTGACAGCATTTCTCCTCGGCTCAAGTGGGGGTCTGACATTTTACATCTCTTTTATGATTGGTTTTTGATTGTTTCAGTTAGACAGGTGTTGTGCTTTTAGCTTACTTCTGTTTTTAGTTCTTTGATTTTGGTATTGTTGATTTTAGTTCTTTGATAATGGTATTAGTGTTCCTTTCAGGGCCGGGCACACACGTTTAAAGTCTTATATATATATTAGTATATCATTTGATTTTCAGCAACAAACAACAACAAAAAAAGAAAAAAGAAAAAAAAAAAAG
>BKCP01006016.1:370750-402915 GCA_008636005.1 Striga asiatica | reverse complement strand
TTTTTTTTTTTTTTTTTTTTTTTTTTATAAATAAAAAATAAATAAAAAAATAATTAAAAAATAAAAAACGGATTTTCAAAATCCATTTTTTATTTTTTATTATTAAAAAAATAAATAAAAAATAAAAAACGGATTTTGAAAATCCGTTTTTTAACAAAAAATAAAAAAAAATAAAAATAAAAATAATAAAAAAATAAAAACGGATTCTCAAAATCCGTTTTTCAAGGAAAAACGGATTTTGAGAATCCGGCTGTTTTATTTTTGTCCAGAATGTTTTTTTTTTTTTTATGGATGTCCACGGATTTTTTGTTTTTTTTATATAAATAAATGATTCTATAATTTTCTCTTATTTAAGAATATGTGGCAAATTGTCACATTATCTTTACATTAACCTGTTTATTTTATTTAATTAATAAAATTAATTTATTTGTTGATTGCATATTATTATTTTATTATTGACTTACATTTGGTTCATTACATGAAATAATTCATCTGGTTTAAAGTTTATCTAATAAATATTTAAAATATTTAATAAAATTATTTGTGGCATTATCATGTAAAGGCAAAAGCATGCCATTATTTTATATGTATGATGATATTTTCTTTTATCTTATGTCCTTATTGTTAGCTTTATTATGAAGTTAGTATTTTACACTTAAGATTATATAAATTGTTTCAATTCTCATAAAAAAAATTAAAAAATCATTGTTAATATTATATGAACACATCACTTTAAAAAATAAAAAATTACGTCATTCACCTGCAAATATTTATTTATTTGCACATTTACGAGTTTTTATTTTTAATTACAAATACACTGACTTATGTTGTTTATAAATGACTAATTTTTAGTTTATTTTTGTTATTGATTTCTTAATTTTATTATTTTTTGAGGTATGACTTATTTATGAATGATTTATGTATAGTTTACTTTGAATCTCGATTTTCGCAAAAAAATAAAAGAGTATAATAAACATGTCAAACTAAAAAAAAAATTAGGTGTTTGGCCCATGGCCTCAGAATGTGCAAGATCGGCTCTGGTTCCTTTGGTGTTGGTAACTGCCTGTTGCGGTTTCTTTCTGTGGGATTCAGGCTTATAGTCCTTCCCTTACAAAGTTTGGGTTGTGTGTTTCTAGGTCACCATGAGGTGTACCTCCCAGTGTATTTTCCTTTTAGCCGGTTGTGGCTTGTGGTCGGATTGTATCTGTGCTGCTTTCTTGACATTATGATGTGGAATGAGAATGTCTCTATCGTTGGAAAAAAAAAATCTATTATTCATTCAACGGGCACGAGTTGAACAATCACAGATTCGACCATTTTCAACACAAGAATTGAAACTCTAACCCTAGGTGGAAGAATTAATTTCATGTTAATGAAATAAAAGAAAATTTTTGCTTCTTTATGCCTCATTATTCGGTAAGACAAGACAAGATTAATATTTGAGAAATGCTACAAGTACATAATACTATACATAGAGTTGTACATAACACTCACATAAGTGGGTCTTCCTAAAAATAAAAAATTAAATGGACCTCACTCCATGTGAGTGTTATGTACAACTTTATGTACATTTATTATGTACTTGTAGCATTTTTCTTAATATTTTGTAAGGTGGTGACATTGTTTTGTATGGACAGGGGGTAAAACTTCATTTGTTAAACAAAACTAATCACAAGATAAGATTTCTAAAAATTTAAAAAATAAATTAATAAATAAAAAACAGCACATCCGTTTGTTTCAAAGATAATATGTGGCATAACAACGTTGTATATAAAAATTTATATGGACTATAAACCGGCCCATAAAGACCTGGCAAAATGGACATTGAAAATGTCTTCTTCTATTGGACCTATAAACTCAAGAAGGAAGCGGCCTAGGAAGCAGCGTTGGCAAGACATGTCGATTATCCCATCCGGCGGCCAATCTACCAAAAATGCCTATCCAACCTTAATATCTTTCCAGAGAAGAATGGTGATCTTCCTTGTTTTGTTTCATCAGTAAGAAACACTAAATAATGACTCATAACAATTTATATATATATTTTTTTAACTTATCAATTTATTATCATGCTAAAAATAAAACAAAAATAAATAATTACAAACAATTTTTTCGTGAACAAGCATATTTATTCATAATTTATTTGTTGATGCTAAGGAATTACCATATGATGCCAACCACTTATTCTAGTAAGAATTGCAACATAGGTTTTTATTTTGGTAGTGTGCATCTTCACAGAATCTAAGGGCTTATAATAAATAAATGACTAACATCCAATGATTTATATTAGAAGCACAGTATCTTTCCGTAACGGCACGGTAGAGCATCTTCAATGCTCCACTTTGAACATTAATTAAATTTGAACACATGTCAAATGATGAATGGAATGTAAATCCACGTAATATGAATGTCAAAAGAGAAGACTTTAATTTGGAATGCACATCGTCAATGCATCCCTTTCAAAAGCTTAAAATAAGTTAAATTTTTTAGGAGTTGGCTTTCAAACACTCTTTAGAAAATTAGAAAGTGGGCTTCACACTTTGGATATTTATTGTCTCCATATCAACATAAAAGAGTCCATAACATTATGTATTGGAGAGTAATTTTTGCAATCACTTTATAACTTGATGATGTGGCTAACATTTTATTAAGTCAACATCTCACATTGGAGATGCTACAATTAAAGAAAATTATAGATTATAGTCTCGTGTGAGCAGAGAACAGAGGCTATGAAACAATTGACACTCGCATATTAATTGCAAAAGTTTGAGGATTAGAGAACAATTTTTTCAATGAAAAGTCTGTGGTTGGTAATGAACTATTTTGGCAAAAAATTGTTTTCATTTGAAGTGTTGTACACAAATATTATCCTTGCAACTAAATCTCTGGTCAAGCAATCGGCCCTTTTTGCAAGTCGCAAATCCACTAAATGTTCGAAAACAAAGGCCCCGTTTGGTAGATAGCGGATTGAAGGTAAATTAGCGGATTTGACTTAATTGAGAGGTTTGACCCGTCAAATCCGCTATTGAGTCTGTTTGGTAAATAGCTTATTTGATAAGCTTTTTGGGCTCAAACCTCTAATTTAGAAAAAGCTCATTAGAGGAGCTTTTTGGGGATAGAGGATTTACAAAAAAAAATTTTACTTGGAACTTTTTAATTTGTATTATTTATTTTAAAATCTATATTGGTTTATGGTGCTAATAAATAGTAATATGTCATCCATATGATTAATTTATCTAGAAAAATGTAAAATTCATAACTTCTTCATCAAGTTTTATAGGCAATTTAAAGAAAAAAAATAATATATTTATAAATTATCAACTAAAGAATATTAAATGTTTTAATATATTATTATTAAAAAAATACACCCTAAATAATAAAATATTCTTATTGGTCATTTTGTAATGTCAAACAGCTATAAGCTTTCAGCTATTTACCAAACACTTATTTAAAAACCGCTAATGCAATCTGCTGGTCAAATCAGCTAATATAATCCGCTATCCACTATCCGTTGATACAATCTGCTATCCGCTATGCGCTATCCGCTGATCACCAAACAAGGTCAAAAACAAAACAAAAGAACTTTTAAACTAAACAAGCAGAATGAGATAACCAGAATACATAAGACTATGGAACAAAGTGGAATAAAATGCAAAGGAGACACTTTTTCATAAGAAAAAAAAGGGAAAAAAGGGATAATATTTGCCTCTTTATTGGATTGGACATAACCGAAGAGTTATAAAGTCCTCCGTAAGAGAGGTCATAATTTCTTGACATGGCCATTAGGGATTTCGACCCAACACTCTCATGAGCCTCCTCCATTGGATAATGAAATACACATAAACACAGTCCCACAGTTTCTGAAAGAACCCATAATAAGATTCCCTCCATTTCTTCTTAAAAAACAATGCAGAGAGGACAGCACAAACCCCAAGAGCGTACCCTAAAGATAGGAATACGTAAAACCAATCAATCTCTCGCTTTTTACTTTCTTGGCCTTGATTCTCCATGTGTGTCGGGACAGAAACATTACCATCATTTTTGCAAGAAATCCTTAGTGGAAAGCCACAAAGATTGTTGCCAACGAAGCTTGATTCGTTGAAGCTCCCAATTTGGGTGCTTTGTGGGATTGTCCCTGTCAAGTGGTTATATGACAGATTCAAGTAATTCAAAGAAGTCATGATTGACATGCTACCTGGAATGTTGCCAGAGAGTGAATTCATAGAGAAATCAAGAGATTCGAGTTGCTTCATGTTTCCAATGTTGTCTGGGATTGATCCTGTTAAATGATTTCGTGACAGGTTAAGTGATCTGAGTTCAACTAGACTTGTTATCTCCATTGGGATATCACCAGACAAATTGTTCATAGAAAGGTCAATATTTTTAAACAGAAAGAGAGTGGAGCCATAAGTGAGTTCTCGTCCCTTTGTGGCAATTGATGCCCTTTCCTTATATGTAGAAATATCAGCAACAGTATCCGAAATTCCTTCTTCAGTCAATGCGGTAAGATTGTTGAGGCAAGTAGGCATTCTCCCTGAAAGTCCGTTATGAGAGAGATACAAGTTTTGAAGAGAGGTTAGCTGACAAATGGATGGAGTAATTTCACCACTGAAATTGTTTGACCGCAAAATGAGAAACCTCAGCTTGTTAAATCTTGTATCAATCCATTTCGGTATGTCTCCACCAAGATTGTTATCAGAAAAGTCAATCTTCACTAGGTTCGCGCAATTTTGCAATGAAGAAGGTAAGTGGCCAGAGAAGTTGTTGCTGTGTAGAGTCAAAGCCTCTAACCAATTAAGAAATCCTATGGAATTCGGTATTTTTCCAAACAATTTGTTGTTGCCTAAGTTCAACGCTATCAATGATTGCCATTTCATGAAACAATCAGGTAACTCTCCAGACAGGTGGTTTCCCTCAAGATAAAGGAATTGCATAGCATTGGGTGTTGTGTTGCAGATAAGTTGTGATAAATCTCCCGATAATAAGTTATTAGAGAGATTTAAGTGAAAAGCATTTTTTCCAATTCGAGGCAATGGACCACTAAATTTATTGGAACTCGAGTCGAGAAATGAACAACTGGTGACTGGAATGTTGCCGTCGAGTTGGTTATGAGAAAGGTCGAGAATATCTAAACTCCATAACCAGCTTGGAACGTTTCCATAAACTCCAGTCCATGACAGATCAAGACTGGATATACTCTCTTTCTGAGTCTCAAGCCATGACGGAATTCGAGAGTCTGTTCCCAAGTCCCAAGACCCTAGACTAAGCGACTCTAGTTTGAATGGTGGAATCCAATTTGGACTGACTTTCAAACTCAACTGATTTCCAGAGGCATCCAAGACTTTTAAATTAGAGAGATTGGCAAAGTGGGTTTCAGTCACAACCCCTGTCAATTTGTTACTACCCAACTCTAACCATTCAAGAGAAAGCAAGTTCCCTATTTCGTTTGGAATTACACCGGACAATGAGTTTCCAAAAAGATGAAGGGATCGAAGACTCCTAAATTCTCCAAATTGAGGAGGCAGATGACCGGAGAAATGATTCAAAGACAAATTTAAAGATTTCAAAGATCCTAAGAAACAATCGGACATGTTTCCAAATGAATCCCATATCTCTCCACCCAAATTATTATAAAATAAATTCAAGGTCTGAATATTGCACAAGTTTGCAATTTCTCTTGGTATTTTTCCAGAAAGTTGATTGAAACTTAAATCGAGGTACTGGAGGTGTTTGCAGGAGTAGAGCCACTCTGGAATGCTAGAATTCAATTTGTTATTGGAGAGATCAATTTTTTGGAGTTTTGTGGTGTTGCTCATAGTTGGAATTTGGCCTTCGAATAAGTTGGAGCTCATATCAAGATAGATAAGGTTGCTGAGTTGAAAAACCCACAGAGGAATGATGGCATAAGACAGGGAATTGTAGTTCCAGGAGAGATCAAGAGTTGCTAAATTAGAACGGCTGATATTAACATCATTCAGAGGAGCCATAAAATTAAGATTACATCCACTCAAATGCAGCTCGACTAAAGAAGGAAGTTCGTTGATAACCTGTTGTGCCCAGTTGGTTGCTTTGCTGAAGTTCACACCATTCATGTTGAGGTGCTCTAGTTTACGAAGTTCCGACAACCATTCAAGACCATCAGCATTCAGCAGTTGTTCTGAAGTACCCAAACTTAGAGAGTGCAAATTTGAAAGATTTCCAATATTGTGGGGAATATTTCCATAAAATCCAGCAAATGATAGATTCAAGTACTCGAGGCTTGTGAGAGATCCAACGAAAAATGGGATTTCTTCCTCAAACTTGTTTTGGCTCAGGTCAAGATATTTCAAATGCTTCAAGTTGAGCAAGGATGAGTTTATTTTGCCACCTAAAGAATTACCTTGGAGATGGAGTTGAAGAACTCGGCCAGTTAAGTTGCTGCAAACAACACCTTTCCACTTGCAACAATCAAATTTAGCATCCCAAGAAGACAACACGTTTACGGAGCCATTTAGAGATTGTTTGAAGCTTAAAAGTGATTGTTTTTCAATTTCGTGGCAGTTGATACAGTTGCTTAGTTTGAAGTATATGAAAAGAAGGGCTAAAGACAAAGCTGCGAGGATAGAAGGTTTTGGTGCACTCATCATCATTATTTTAATTTGCAGAGTTTATCATTGGGCTAGGAATTTGAACTGATGTTGTTATTGTATAAAGACTAGCTATATATATATCTTCATATGTAGCATATGTAGAGATATATGGTGAACCTTTTCTTATTCTTTGTACTAGTCGAGTAACTTTAGAAACGTACTGGGAAACTTGATGCATCCTTTTCCTGGATTGGTGCTTTTTTTTCCCTTGATGTTAAGTGTAGAAATTTGTCATTTGTGCATGCATACATATTATTAACCTGAGTGATACATAGTCAAGTTGGGTAGAGCAGATAAGTATTGACTTGTCCTCATCATCTCAAATAGCACCAAGACGACCTTGACTTGACTTGGTCTGAACACAATAATCTTTCGAAGACGAATTGATTAGAAATTTCTTCTCTTTGATGTCCAAACAAATAATATTGGTCTGGACACCTCTAAGAAATTAATTATTGATTATACGTGTTATATTTTAGTATCGCGTTTTATTTTAAAGTAGCAATTTATTACACATGGTTGTAAATGGTGTCAGCTGTTAAATCTCCAGATACAGAGCATAACAATTTACTCATCATGGATTTTTAATCTTACACTTGTTGAGCAAGAATCAGAGGTTTTTGTGTAAACAGTTTAAAGCTTCACTCAAACTTAGTGAAAACAGTCTAAATGAATTTGGTCAGTAGACCTCTTGCAAACAAAAGCTTCACTCAAACTTTGTGAAAAGTGTAAATGAATTTGGTCAGTAGACCCTCATGCAAACAAAAACACTCCTTATCATTTGCAATAATGTATACATTTTCCCAGGAACATATGGTGCCTGCAATAGGCTTTCTAAGAGTTGATGTATATAAATATAAATAAACTTACTAAATGTTCCAAAACTGGAAAATTTCTATTAAACTAAGCAGACCAAATGAGAAGGCGACTAACATGATAATCTTGATTGGCGAACATAATAGTCTTGATTGGTGACGAGTGAGCCGACAAGTGACCTAACCATACAAGCTTCAGCCAAGGAATCACTCTGTTACATCCTCTCTGCCTCTGCCCACATCCCATCCAAAACTATCAAGTTCGTGGTTTCAAAGTTTATAGCGTCAAAACCAACAAATTGCCCTCTTGGGAACAAATGCAATTTCGAATTCTTCAGTTTCATCATTTTCATCACTGGCTTGGAATTTTTTCACGAAACAACCTTTTCAAACATTGTGTTCAATAGCTGTATTGGAGGGCAATATCTCGTCGAAACTCGTGATTTCTCTACATTGGTCCCCTAAAATCCAAGTATTGATGAAGGAGCTGACAATGGTGCCGCATTTCCAACCGTAAAATTGATGAAGATTTCACCTTTATCAACTGGCGTAGCATCTTCTTTCGATTCACAGATAAGATCACTTCTCCCCACAAATTATCTATCCGAAACTTCTAAATCACAGTCTTCACTCGGCATTTCGTCAAACACGTGGCGGGTCTCATCAAGCCTGGCCCGATCGACACAACATTGGGTTTCAAGAGACCAGATTTGAGACCCGGGCTTCACAATGAACGTCGAAAACCCAACCACGTCGACGTTCTTTAAACCTAGGGTTGCTCTGCAGGCCGAATTGAGGTGGCGAATTTTTTCCCGCCTGTGCTGGATAACGGTGTCGGCGACCGGGTTTGTGGAGGGCCAGCGCCGGGAGAAGGCCGTAGAGGCAAGTGCGGACCGGCTTCCTGCTGCACGACGGGCAAGAGGGTCGCTTGGCCTTGCCAGCTTGGGTCACCATTTGAGAGTTCGAGGTTTGGAATTGGAGTCATGGATTCTGATAGGGCTGGAGCTGTGGATTCAGACCCAATTAGAATCCAGTTCGGGTCTAAGGCCCAGAGGCAATCAGGCTTTGAAGGTGATCTAGTGGCAAAATTATGTAAGTACCTAATCACGCTAATCTACACATACCAGTACGTGGATGCGGGATGAAAAGTATTACGATTATATTGTATAATTTAAATATATAAATAACAATAGTCATATGCTTTAGTCATTATTTTTAAAATTGGACCGGACCGAATAGTCTGACCCACTGGACCGCGAAACAATTTATCGATTCGTCCGGTTTGCTTGAATAAAACGTTTATTTGTGAATCGATTAACACCAATCGCTCGAACTAGAAGGTTTTGTATGATTTTTAAATAAATTTTGTAACATTTAAAATTATTTTTAATATGAATAAAATTACAACCTTCGTCCACAAGAAAATTTACGACGAAATCCGCATATGATATTAATTAATTTAATAAATTAAATCCTAGTTCAACCAATAATATATTGAATAAATAACCTGATCGGTTCGTTGATGGTTGATTATGAGAAACTTTGATTTATCATACATTAATAAAAGTTGTAATGTAATGCAATATCATTTAGTTTATATGAATATTAATAAAATAAGATATAAAAATTCATAAATCATTGAACATATTTTCATAAAACTATTCTTGGAGCTTGGATTACATTACATTTATCATAATAATGCATTTTTAATGTTAAAGTTTCTATTTAGTTTCCATAATTAATTTGGTCTGGTCAAAGTGACCCGTGACCAAGGATCAACCCTAGTTGTGTAATTGTTTTGGACTATTATAAATATCACTTAAGAGTAATTTGATCAACCTAGGAAGTAACTTATTTCAATCACTCGATTGATCCAACGAAATTTCCTTATTATTCCTCAAATATATTAATTTTATAAAATAATTCATGTAACAAATATTTATAATAATTAAAAATATATTAAGATGGTATATTATATATCTAAAAATAAATGAATTATTTTTTACTCTATGCATATTTATAAAACTTATACTCTAAAGATTATTTCCGATAAAATCTACAATGCTAAAAACAAATTAAAAAAAAAGAAAAAAAAAATCTATAGAATTTTCTATTTTAGTAGCTAAAGTGTTTAGTGAGAAACTACCATACTATTTTAAGTATATATATATATATATTATTGGCAAAAACTGAATAATCTGGATTGTGTGGATTTGTGAGGATCCAATTACATGATCATTAGCGGAACAATTGAGTTTCTAAAAAAAAAAAATTTAAGACCATTTCCAGCCCTTATCCATACTATAATGTAGTGTTTACTCTACTCGAGAGTAGAGTTAAACAAAAATCAAGTTTCATCTCCGACCGTTCGCTCTACATTATACACCACATACAATATCTTTTTTTATCCTCTTTATCTTAAAATATTTTAATATCAAAATATAATTAAATTAGATATGTTATTTTACACACATTTAATTATTTACAATATAATAATATAAATAATAAACATAAAAATTTAAATAAATATAGCAGTATTTATATAAAGATTATTTTTTATATGGGATAACCATACAAGGTCGACTAATCTCGAGAAGCAACATGACTGAACAAGATAGATCAAGAGGTGGAACAATGATTAAGATCATATTAGGTCGAATAAGCCTCAAGTCGACGATTCGTCGTCGAACCCAAGAACATCGACAAGTCGAACTAGGGCCCCTCACGGCCTGATAGAAGTTCGACATGAAGGTATAGAGAATCGAATGTCGATAAATATGCATTTAGCATGAATTAAATGTGTAACAATACTATCAACTAATTATGCATTTTTTATGAACTAAATATGCACTTCGTATGAACAAGATGTGCATTTTGGATGAACTAAATGTGCAGTCAAAAACTGCAACTGACAGCAACATCATGGAGTCTTCTACTGTGTTTAATTATGCTCTCAATTAAGTATGCATTATTTATAACTAAAATATGCATTGTGAATTATCTAAATATGCACAAGAAATAAAAGCAAATGTGCATTAATTATATAATAAAAAACCCAAAGATCATATGCAGTTATTCATACTTTAAATAAATTACATATCTGACCCTCAACAATCAAATTGCAATAACTTTTAAGTTTTTGAAATTGCAATTAAACCCCTAAAATTTATCTAATTTTCAAAAAATATGTCCTAGCCCCAATTCCCCAAAATATTATTCACAAATCGAACAATCTGGCCGACCAGTGATAGCGCTCTTGTGCCTCCGATTGAAGTCTGAAAAATGCATCTCTCATCGGCCAGTGGTGGCGCTCCTGTTTAAAGGAGAGATGATCGGACATGGCTGCTCCGACTGTGGCTGCGCGAGAAGACTGACTGAAAATTTTTTTAGTCCGACATGTGTGTCGGACTTCTTCGTCGAACTGTTGTAGTGAGAAGACGACCACATCGTTGCAGACAACACGTTTCGTCTCCCGTTTGTCAACCGATATTGAAAGAAAGCGAGTACAGCCAAATCTTGATTACAAATTACGACCGACCCATGTTGAAAAGCTTCTCCATTTTATTTATTTTAAAAAATCGTCTAATAATTGCAGGAAGTTAGACTAAAATTATGATAAATAACGAATAATTCCCACAGCCAGTGTCATCTTAATAGGAAGATCGAATAACAAGACTAAACTCAGGAAACATCTCTTATCAGGTCACTTTCAATTCTCTGCCTGCGCGTGTGTGTTTCATTTTCCATTTTTCTTTTTTTATTTTCTTTTGGTCTTTCTTCATATTTTTTTTCTTAAAAATTTTTGTGCTCTTCTTTAATGAGTTTTTTCTGCTTGACTTCCCCCATGGATTCTAGATTTTTGAGCATTGGTTATAATTCTGTCCATAATATGATCCTCATTAATAAGTTATTTAGTCTGTGCCTGTTTAATTATGTTTATTAATTATTATCTTATAAATTTGATGTTAATTGGTTGTCCCATTGAGGAATTTGATGAAAAATTCTATTCATAATATGATCATATACAGTTTTGTCGGAGCTTTTTGGATAGTATGAATATGAAATCACTTGATTTGATTTTGCAAAAAAAAATGGGAAAGTAATTTGCCTGTGAAAACTAATAAAAGTTGCTAGAATTACAAACATGTATAGGCTAATGCTGCACTAAGTCAAGTGAGGCCTCAGGTGAAAGAGTTGTGAAAGTGCATCTAAAAGTAGCCGAGGGGTTTCAAAGAGCCTAAAACCGACTCTTTTTAATCTAAAGTTGTTGTGTGCTTGCAGATATGATTGCACAAATAGCTTTCGGATTATTGGCAGGTTTTATTGGATATGCTTATGTAGCGATAAAGCCTCCGTGTAGCAGAATATGCGGCTCGAAAGGGGGCCCGCAAGTGACCTCAGCGAGAGTAAGACTCGATGACGGGAGGCATTTGGCGTACAAGGAAAGGGGTGTGGCAAAGGAAATAGCCAAACACAAGATTATTATTGCTCATGCCTATGCCGACTCTAAAGACTTCAACTTTCAGATTTCTCAAGTAAGGAAAATGTTTAGTGGGGTTTATGTTCCTTGATATTTAGAATAGCTTTCGGGACACGTGAGTTTGAAATTAAATTATGTGATAGAAAGTCACCAACATTAATTTGTTTGTACTCATCCAGTGAGATCTTTTAATGTTCTTATCCAGGGGAAGAATGGCATATTTTGTTTTCTCAGTTTAACATTTTGTATTTCTTCTTGTTTGTATATATGTAAAGAAGTTTTGATCCAAGTATGGATTATTAGGATATTGGAAAACAAATTGTATAACATTCGTCACACAGATCACTAAAACAAGTTTGAATTTCCCCTAATAGAGCATAAAACATATAGCCGGTGACTTACCCCACTTCAAACGATTCTCATTAAGTTACATACTGAAGAGATTAATGAAAAGTAGTTTTGAACATATTGTTTAATGCGTGTATTGCGCTGTGACTGTTGAAAATATTGTGTTTTTCTTAGTTTGTATAAAATGAGCTTAGATCAGTAATTTATTAATTTTTTTCTTATTCATTCTCTTCTTTCACTGATTACCAGGAAGTCCTTAAGGAGCTGCACATATGCATCCTAACATTTGATCGTGCAGGCTATGGAGAAAGCGATCCAAATCCCGGACGTTCAGTGAAAAGTGAAGCGTTTGATATTCAAGAATTAGCAGATAAGCTGCAAATTGGCCCGAAATTTTACGTGATGGGCCTCTCTATCGGTGCATATGCAGTTTACGGTTGCCTAAAGTACATCCCACATAGGTAAAATGGCGATAACTAATTCAGTCCAATATCTCTTGTTGTCAAGCAAATTCAAGTACTTCACACATTCGGAGCCATTCACCAACATTTTTGTTGTTACTTTCAAACTTCTAGTTAATACTTACAATTCGGCATTAATGCTTATAAAAAAACAAGGGGAGCAATTTTCACTTCAACCACATTAATATTCATCCAGGATTTTTTGTTAAAAGGTTATCAGGGGCTACCCTTGTGGTCCCCTTAACCAACTTCTGGTGGCCTTGCTTTCCAGCCAAGCTATCAAGAGATGCCTTAAATGGGCTTCTCTTTCAGCAACTTTGGACTTATCGGGTGGCCCATTATGCCCCGTGGTGGATGAACCAAAGCTGGCTTCCGTCCCTAAATAGCCTCGTGGGAAAGCCCGACCCATTCAGTCGTTCGGACTTAGAGATCCTCGAGCAATTGGCCGGTAAAGCTCCAACTCCAGGTCAGGTAAAATCAAATCCTTGGTTAGATAGCTATTTCTCGTCTTTAATCGATTTTGTCAGACTTGTCGTGATTCCAATCTTTCGTTCTGTTTTCAGTATAAGATGAAGAAAAAAAATGCATAAAGAAAATCCATTTGTTCCTTTCAGGGGATGGAGACACAGCAAGGCCTGCACGAGTCTTTGCATCGGGACTTAATGGTGGCGTTTGGGAAATGGGATTTTGATCCGACGGATATTAGCAATCCTTTTCCGGAGGGCGAAGGAGATGTTAACATGTGGGTAGGACATGAAGATAAGGTGTTTCCTTTAGAGCTCGCTCGGTATTTGTCCGGGAAGATACCATGGATTAGGTATCACGAGGTTGCTGATGCTGGCCACCTGTTGATTTATGACGAAACCAATTGCGAAGCCATTTTTAGGGCACTCGTGTGGACGTCTTTGGGTATGTGATTGGGAGAAAATGTGAAGAACAATAGATTTCTACCTGCAGCATTTGAGTTATATGACTGGGCATGTCAAAAAAACTCGCAGGGTCGGGTTTCCCGCATTTTCGGGTCGGGTAAACCCGGAATGGGTCGGTTTCGAGTATAATTATGCTACCCGAAGCCTGAGTCGGGTCGGGTTCGGGTATGATAGAAAAACCCGTTACCCGACCCGATTACCCAACTCGTTTACCCGCAAGCATAAAATCTTATATATATATATATATATCATATTATAAATATAAAATTAAATTACTTCTTATAATTTGGTTAATAGTTTAAATTTTATTTTATTTTTCTGATTTTGTTTATGAATTTTCCTTTTAGTTGTACAATACAAAAATTAAATACTTAATTTGTAAATGTCATATTATTACTAAACCATAAAAAATAAATAATTATATCCAATATTTATTGCAAGAATAATATAGATACTTTTATAGTCATTTTATTGCTAGACTTAGTTAATAAATTGTTAGTTAAATTATATTTAATTGTAGAATTATTTTATTTTATTTTTTTACACATGAAACGGGTCGGGTCGGGTCGGGTCGGGTCCAAGTACAACCCAAATTTAAGAATTTGGGTTACCCGTTTACCCGATGAAGACCCGATAACCCATTGGGTAAAACCCAACCCGAACCCGAAATTCACTAACGGGTAACGAGTCGGGTAAATTTTTTGCGGGTCGGGTTTGGGTTTGCCAAAACCCGCACCCGACCTGACCCATTTACATCCCTAGTGACCGTAAATATTCTAACAACACATCGTACATATAATAATATTACCTAAAACAACAAGTATGTCGACTCAGTAAACTGAATCTCACTTTAGTGAATCAAGTAATAGTTACAATATGTATATGCCTGTTTATATCTTACGGGTTAATAGAATGCAATAATTACCCGAGACTTAAGTTTGTTTATGACGATCAATATAAAACAAACTGTTACTCTCTAAGATCCTGTTCAATACATAAATGTACTAGTGCAATTAATCAGTCAAGACCAACCGTACGGTTGACACTGCAACCGTTCTGATGGTTTGTTCATTTCCATCTAGGTTGTGAACCAACAATTCATGTTTCGCAAATAACTGATAAAATGATCTTTTGTTCACCCGATAATAAACCATTCTATCTAAGTGCAAAACAACATAACACATAACTTATTTAATCAAA
Organism: Striga asiatica; assembly: GCA_008636005.1. Taxonomy (NCBI): domain Eukaryota; kingdom Viridiplantae; phylum Streptophyta; class Magnoliopsida; order Lamiales; family Orobanchaceae; genus Striga; species Striga asiatica. Next base: position 388,056 of record BKCP01006016.1, on the reverse strand, counting down.
CATGATTCTCATTAAACAAAGATAAAGTGTAAAATCATCTAAAGACAAGTTTTTAGTATATAACACCAACAGGATGAGAGGTGTGCGAACAGGGCCTAGTACGAACGCGAGCACGGGACAACGAGGACTCAGTGAAGCGCACGACGAGGACTGCGGCGTGCGAATAGGGCTTGGGATGAACGGTGATAGGGGCCTAGTACGAACGGCGACGGACGAGTGCGAATAGGGCTTGGACTGTGTGATTGTGCGATTTTGGGCTGTTTTTAGAGTAGTGTGATTTTGGGCGAGATAAAGGCAGACGCATTTTGTTGGGCGCGATAGACAGAGGGCTTGGAGACGCGCGAATTTGATAAATTTGAAAAATTGTATAACAGTTGTTCAAATACCCGTTATAGACAATTGAGAATCTGAAAACTTTATAAAAGGTATAATTAATTTCATAGAACCCAATATAAAGAGAACATTATTATTACAAAAATGCCACCGTCATTATTTTTTATAACGGGTTTAACAAATCCGTTATAAAAACCCTGTTATAAAAAATATATTTTCTACTAGTGATAATTTTTCAATCAGAATTTACCTAGTATAAACATGCATTTCAGATTTATATATCAAAATAAAAAGAATTTACCTATTTTCGTTTTCTCCTAAAATTCAAGCCATAGCAGATTAGGTAATTTATAAAGAAAATACACAATAATTCACTGAATCTCTTGAAATTATATTCAATTCAAAATTTATCTATCCTGTTTACCGAACATGAACACGCATTTTAGAATTCATGTATCAAATTCAATTCAAAATTTATCTATCCTGTTTACCTAACATGAACACAGCATTTTATAATTCATGTATCAAATTTTAAGAACTTACCTATAAGAAATTTTTCTCCTAAAATTCAAAGATTACAAATTTAGTAATTTCTAAATAAAAATACATACTAATTCACTTAATTTATCAAAATTACATGCAATCATAATTTATCAATCAGTATTTACCTAACATAAACTGACATTTCAGATTTATGTATCAGAATTTAAAGAATTTACCTATTAAAAAATGTTCTCCTAAAATTCGATCCATAACATATTAGGCATTTTTTTTTAAAAAAATATATATAGTAACTCACCAAATCATTCAAAATTAAATGCATTCCGGAATTTACTTATTATAATTTAATTATTAGAATATCTTCTCTCACAAATTCATTTATGAAATATTTACGTTGTATTTTTTATTTTTATTCAAATGATTTAATTGAATTAACTTTGAAATAAAAAAAATGATTTAAAGACTAAAAGAAAATTAATACACAATATTGAAAATATGTGAAGTCACCCTTATGATAAAATATTATTGTGTGGGGAAATTATTGTGTTTTCACCACATGAACTAATCGGAAATTACCTCCTTTTCTTGTTACGTGCGGGTACCCGTGCGGGTTAGTTTTATTAAAGTAAGCATTTAGATTTGGATGATTGAATGATAGGACGAACGTAAAACGCATGTATTGTAATAAAATAAAATATAACTTATATATTATTGAACACATCCTTATACACAACATTATTTGTTTGGTCTTTTGGTACATCACTTATCGCCAAAAATTATATTAGGATTTTAGATGGACTTAAATAAATCAATTAAATTATTTATCAGGATATATATGATATGATTTATACTGCTTTTATGAATATTACATAGCCATATAACGGGGATTGTAAAATGTATTTCTTGATAATCTATAGCCTTATTATTTTAAAAATGTAAATTATTTAATTTAAGGAAGGGAAAAATTGTGTAAGAGTGTAAACAATCAATTTCAAATTTATATTCTAGAGGATTAAACGAAACTCAAATTTTTAGGATATTCCAATCTGATTTCATTTTGAATTTCAAATTAATATTATTTGACTATGTACCTAAATTAAATCCACAAAACTCATGAATTTAGGGTACATATATAGCTGATCGATTTTTCGGGAATAATTTAAAACAAAAATAATCAAAAATTGCTAAAAATACAATGCAATAAATGCTGATTGACTTTTATTGTTACTATTTTTGGTAAATAGATTGACTCTTTATATATATATATATATATATATATATATATAGGGGTTGGTTCAAATAAAAACTAGTCCTGGTGTGAGAACCGTGAGAACTATATTTCGTGCTATTTTTAATTGTGTATAATGCTATTTTTAGTCTCACATGGTGCTATCATTTTTACAAATACTAACATAAATGTCTTGCTATTTTTAATAAAATACATCCTGATTACAAATAGCACTAAAATACAATCAATCATAGCACTACATATAATTAAAAATAGCGGTTTTCACGGTTCTCACACTAGGACTTAGTTCTCATTTGAACCAAATATATATATATATATATATATAAGATTCATATGTCTTTATATCTATACTTATATTAAAAGGAGTCCTATTTACCAAATTAAGTAGCCAGAAAAGTCAACAGCATTTATTGCATTACTATTTCCGTATTATACAATCTATACTTATATAAAAGGAGATTCTATTTACTACATTTACTATTCAGAAAAGTCAACTGCATTAAATGTCATTACTATTTTGGTATTATAATACTAGTGTGTGGCCCGTGCGATGCACGGTAACAACAATATTACAATTGTATTATAAATTAAATATATATATAACATTAATCATGAATTATCCATTGTTTTTGAATTAAATCGAGTTGGTCACAGTCCGACTGGATGGATCGAGAATCGGTTTATAATCAGTCTAGTTCGCTTGAATAAAATATTTGCTCTCGAATCCGTCAACACCAGTCGGTTGGGCTGGGAGGATCGATACGATTTTCTAAATAAATTTTGTTATATTTAAAATTATTTTAAATAAAACTACATATTTAAATAAAATAGAGATTATAAATTATTTATCAATTAGTTTAAACATTTGAATTTATAAATTATTTAGATATCTAAGTAACACATTTTATTTAAATTTATTACAAAAAGTACTATATCTATATATATATATATTAAAAAATTTATAAATTAAAATCTGAACAAACCACAAATGAGTTAATAAAATAGCTTGATCGTTTCGATGACGGTCCAGTTCTGAACACCTTATATTTACTGTACATTAATAAATATTATAATAAAATATTATATAATTCACATAAATATTAATAAAATGATATATACATATTCATAAATCTAAAGATGTTGTCATAAAAGTATTGTTAATACGATTATTTGAAGTTTGGACTACATCACATTCACGTAATAAAATATTTTCAATATAAAATTTATATTTATGTTCAATAATCAATTTGGTGTGGTCGAACTGATACATAACTTAGTCCCCTGGAACCAACCAAGTTGTGTTAAATTTTTTTACTATTTTAAATATTACCAAAAAATAATTCAATCACCCGATTGATCCGAAGAAATTTTCTTATTTTATTTAAATATATTTAATTTTATGAAATAAAAATATTTTATGATTCATATAATAAATGTCTACACCAAATGATAGTATATTAAGATTATAAATTATATATCTATAGATGAATTAATTATTTTTATTTTATGCATATTAATAAAAAATAAACACAATAATTTTCAAAAAAATAAGAGTAATTGATTGATTATGCAATTAAAGAATATTGTTTGCGATCAATATTTTTATAAAGTCACAAATATAAAGACCGAGACCCTAAAATTTTTGTTATATTTTGAATTGAGATTTCATAAATATAGAGACCGATATTTTAATATTATTCGTTGTTTTTAAGAAAAAAAATAAAAATAAAAACATACACACTTAATAAATTTTAGCCAGATTTTTTAAATAATAAAATAAATTACAGCCCGAAATTTAATGTAGCATTTAATGTTGTATGATTTTTAAATAAAAAATTAAGAAAATAATAAAACTTACTATTTATAGGCTGCATTAAATTCTGACCTATTATTTTGCTATTATTTTTAGTAAATAGTAATTCTTATTATATATATATATAGATTTTATTTATTTAATTGATTTATTTATTTGTTTTATTTTAAAAAGGTAAGTATAATAAAAAGAATTTAATATAAAAAAATTAAATACCAAATAAAAATGCACACTTTGATTTATTTTATTATATTTGGTATTTGATTATACCAAATATATTCCTATTTAGTATATACATTAAATACTTACTAAAGTATTTATTTGTTTTATTTGTCAAAGTTAAGTATAGATTTGTTTATATTATCAAATCATAAAAAAATATTAAAGACATATTGTAAAAAAAAATCATATAATTTTATAACAATTCTACTACACTATTTAACAATATTCCTTTTTTATTATATAATAAAATAATAATTAAATATTATATGGTGAACAACAATAAGTAAAACTGTTACTTTATCTTAGATCAAGGGATAAATTTATAGGCTAAAATTAAATTTTTATTAGTATAAATGTTTTAGTGAGATAATATATTAATTATTTTACAAGCTAGCCCTAACATGCTCATATTTAATGTTTTAAAAGATGTAGAAAAAAACTTATAATAACTCTATTGTTTTTTAGACTTAAACGTTGATTAAAAGAGGTAAAAATTCCTAATTATTTAGACTTAAACGTCGATTAACACCATAGATTAAGAGTTTATATTTAGTAAAATTCCTAATTGTAATTTTTGTTATATTTTAGAATATCTTTAAATTCATTACAAAAAAAAAAAAACTACAATGAGAAAAGCAGGTCAGCTATATATCGATTTGTTGTACTCCTCAAATCACATTCACAATTTGGCTACAAGGAAAGGAAACTCATTGATTAAAATATTATTTTGTCAGTAGTCTTAATGTACAAGAGACTTTAAGACTCCACTTGAATAATATTATAAAACTTTTATTGAACATTGTACAATTTTCTTGCGTATTATAAACTTTTATTGAATATTGCATCTTATAATATAATATTTTCTAAATAAATATATCTCGTACTTCGCACGGGTCACGTACTATATATATCCGTACATTTTTCTTTATTCATGTATATAATTATAAGCCTGGATAAATAGCCTTAAAATTGTGCACCCTGTGCATCGCACGAGCTCTGTACTAGTATAATGTATTATACATTCTAGAAGTATTTTCGTACTATTTTACCAAAACTGGATTAACATTAATTCTGTAAGAGTTCAGCTGAATAAATATGAATTGTTTGTATAATTTTCATAAACTGTTTCGCTTAAATATTTGTTAATTTTTCAATAACAAATAAAAAAATCCCCACTTTAATTTATTTTCTATAGAAAAGACAATCAAATATCAAAATAAATTCTCTCATTCTATATGAATAGTGATTTATTTTCAATAGAAAAGACCATTAAATACAAAAAATAAATTCACTTACTTTATACCATATATTAATTGATTTTTAAATATAATAATATTCTTTTNGTTAGCATTTTCGTATACATTTCTGCTCCCCGACACCTTACTGTCTGCGAACACGTTAGCATTTGTTGCTGCTAAAACCTCGTGTGCATTATTAACATTTTCGTGTCCATTAATCTCTTCCGACTTCTTGTAAGCCTCAATTTTTGGTTCATCATAGTCTTTTGAAGCTTCAAGAAGACGCGAGTTTGATGCTAAAAAAGCCATGCTAAGCGTAAAAAATATGACACACAATTTAGTGCTATTCATTTTTTTTTTCTTTTTTTTTTCGAGGTTTTTAAGATTAGGAAATCCACAGGTGCTGCTAGAGTACTAATGGGGTACTTATATACTATAATATATGATCATTTTACATTCAAATGGAGGCTCATAGATTTTGTCATTCAAATTCCGAGGTTATGACTCTCTCGTAGGGGGGACTTGACTTGAATTAATGTGATTGTTTCTAAAATTCGTTAGAATATTGCGTGAGAGGATATGTCGTGAGATATTTGTCCGCGTAAATACTAAATAGTGTTTGGTTTGCACGAGTGTAACCTAAATTGTCCAAATTTTTTAATATAATTTAGTGTACTATTCCATAAATCTATTGTTAATTGACGAACCGTAAATATAGTTCCTAAGTGACAGATTTTTACGCTTCGAAATCTTATTTGACAAATAACCATGCTTCGGAGTTATGCTTGGATATGAATTAATATTCTCATATAAAAGTAATTAAACTTGGATTTCATTTAATGTTTATATTATTCATATTAAATCTATAATTGATTTGTTACTTTTTTTCTTCCACAACTTGTTACCGTAAACTATTTTATGTTTTCTTTTCCTATACACTCGTGCGTAGTCCATGCCATGCACGGGTAAATAATATTAAATAATATTAAATTAAAGATGAGGGTAAATAATATTAACTAATAATTATAAATTAAAGATATGAGTAAATAATATTAAACAATAATTATAAATTAAAGATGTGGGGTTAACATGAGATAAGTTACCATATAACAGTTTATTGTAAACAGTATAAAATTATAGTTTACTGTATAACGGTTTAATGTAAAATTATCTTGTATATTAGAACATAAAAATGTATGTTTAAAATATTAAAAATACTAAAATATTACATAACATAAATCTATATATATTGAAAAAGGTTGATAAAAAAATCATTTGTGGAAAGTTGATAGAAAAAGTGGTATAAATCATTTGACTTATTTCTTTTGGAAATTCGATTTTAATTCAAAATTTGAATGAATTTTGATATTAACGTGTTTAATATATCTGATTTAAAAATTTAAAATTATTTATGGAACAAATTATGTGTACTCTTTTGAGAAATTTCATATTATTTGTGGTACATGATTTATATAGAAAATTCGCTTGAAATCCAATTGTATAGTCTTTTGCGAATTTCAAATTATTAATGGTACAAGTTTCCTACGGAAAATACGCTTGAAATCCGGTTCCGCAAAGGATTCTGTTATTATTTCAAATCATTTATAAGTTAAAGTTTTGGTTGGCTGGTCAAGAACTTAGTTTGTAAATAAATCAAGCATACCATGTTTATCTGAAACTTATTTGAATCTATACTTATATAATAAGAATTAACATTTATCCAAAATAGTAGGTCAAATATGGTCAATGTCGGATTTGCATTAAGTATTTTCCAAAACTGGTAAGTTTTTGTCCTTTTCACACTTCTCATTAATTACGTCATTTTCACACTTCTTATTAATTATGTCCTTTTCACACTCTCATTAATTATGTCATTTTCACGCTTCTCATTAATTATATCATTTTCACACATCTAATTAATTCATTAATTACAACATAATTATCAAAAATCATTCCATCTGAGCTTTTATCGTTAAAATGTATAGCAATCTGTTATGACCTTATCTCATTGATATTTCCATGAAGCGTTCTTATCGCGTTCTATTTTTTGGTAACCAATCTATATCAATAACCGGATATTTGGTTAATGATAGCACACGTCTTTATTTCAAGGAGCGGATATTCTTTGACCTTTAATTAATCTGAACTGATTGCCTTGACTTTTCAATTTTTAAAAACCCTTTTTTTTAAATATTTCGGCTTAAGATTTGGATTTTATTATACAAGTCACCGGATTGTTTGAATGAAAATGAACGGAAAGAACACAAAAAACAGGTAGCCTTATTCATATAACCAATCCTAAAATATTAGTTTGTTCACCAAAAATATTAGTTTGATTTTTTAGGATTTGTCTCTTTTGAAAATATTAGTTTGTGATAATGAGGAGTTACCAAATAATCAAACTCATAATGTTGTGTACAAGGAGGTTTTTAATAATATATGATTGTTACCGAACTTTTTATGATTCAACAATGTTCCTATATATTAGTGATTTCAATTTCGATCCTAATGAACGTGAGGTTATATTATTTTTCCAAATTTTACATCCCGTGCATCGCACGGGTTACGTACTAGTAATTACTGGAGAGATTTTCTTTACAAATGTTTGGCCGTAAAACTCTGTTTCTTTTTTCTAATTTATAATCAAAATATTTTTTATAATCAATTAAATAAAGCTTAATGTATTATTTCTTTTCACAGATACATTTGGCTACTATAATCAAACGAGACATTGAAACATTCCTTTAAAAAAATTTCATCCTTTGTAATTGACATACATAAAATGGTACAAATTAACACATATGTAGTCCGTGGTTTTGACTGCCACATTATTTTATCAACTAGTACAGAGCCCGTGCGATGCATGGGGTGCACAATTTTAAGAAAACATACGAGAGATATATAGTAGGTGACCCACGGAATATATTTATTTAGAGAATATTATATTATAAGATGCAATATTCAATAAAAGTTTATAATACGCAAGAAAATTGTACAATGTTCAATAAAAGTTTTATAATATTCAAGTGGAGTTTTAAAGTCTCTTGTACATTAAAACTACTGACAAAATAATATTTTAATCAATGAGTTTCCTTTCCTTGTAGCCACTTGTGAATATGATTTGAGGAGTACAACAAATTGATATATAGCTGACTTGCTTTTTCATTGTAGTTTTTTTCTTTTTTTTTTATAATGAATTTAAAGATATTTTAATATATAGCAAAAATTAATTTTTTTTATTACAATTAGGAATTTTACTAAATATAGACTCTCAGTCTATGGTGTTAATCAACGTTTAAGTCTAAAAAACAATAGAGTTATTATAAGTTTTTTTCTACATCTTTTAAAACATTAAATATGAGCATGTTAGGGCTAGCTTGTAAAATAATTAATATATTATCTCACTAAAATAATTATACTAATAAAAATTTAATTTTAGCATATAAATTTATCCCTTGATATAAGTGAAAGTAACAGTTTTACTTATTATTGTTTACCATATAATATTTAATTATTATTTTATTATATAATAAAAAAAATATTGTTAAATAGTGTAGTAGAATTGTTATAAAATTATATGATTTTTTTTTACAATATGGATTTAATATTTTTTTATGATTTGATAATATAAACAAATCAATACTTAACTTTGATAAATAAAACAAATAAATACTTTAGTAAGTATTTAATGTATATACTAAATAGGAATATATTTGGTATAATCAAATACCAAATATAATCAAATAAGTCAAAGTGTACATTTTTATTTGGTATTTAATTTTTTTATTATTAAAATCTTTTTATTATACTTACCTTTTTAAAATAAAACAAATAAATAAATCAATTAAATAAATAAAACATTATAATACCAAAATAGTAATGGCATTTAATGCAGTTGACTTTTCTGGATAGTAAATGTAGTAAATATCCTTTTATATAAGTATAGATATGATATTATATTATGTTGCTCAAAATAGTAATGCATTTATTGCATTGACTTTTCAACTTACTAAATTTCGTAAATGGTACACCTTATTATATAAGTATAGATTATAAACCCACCATTCAAATTTACATCTCTAAATAACAAACTTTTTTATATAAATAATGATAAATAATATAAAATGTTGTGTAGTATTTTGTAGTGGGATAATTTGGTAACCGAGTTATTCGGACTCGGGTCGTCTCTCAAAGGAAGACGGTTTGGATCTTCGTTTGCTAGTTAGTTGTCCAAAATATAAAAATAAAAAATAAAATCCTACACAGTGTAATTCAATTTGTCGGATGAGATTATCAACTAATGAAATCTAAATAGAACTATCTAAATGTCACAACTTCGAAAACACAAATCAAGAAAATATATACGGTTCAAATATAAATAAACGAGCTAGGATATCGGGAACAATCATTTTCGGTTCTACACACATTCAACGGGCAATCAATAACTCGATTAAAGGGCTCGATAATTACCTCATTTAGCGGTTTATCCTCAATAACTCTTCGTAACATGCGAATAAATATAAACGAATGGATTAATGAAATAATTAACACATAGACAATACGTCTCCGAACATGTCTACTCTAAACGAGCCAAGTTCCACCAATCTCTCCCCTCTCAGTTTTGAAATCGATTAATTCTACTACTCCTCCCCTTTCGGTTCTAAAAGTCGCTAATTCGATTAGAAGGTGTTTAATCAACTAATCATGTAGAATCAACAAACTCAAACTTAATAAATCAATATTCAATCGTGCAAAATCAAAGTGTCACTTTTTGATTATATCAATATATTTTCCTAAGTGTCACTCTTAGGTTATATCGAATTATCAAGTATGATTTTATCAATTCTAAATTAAAACAACTCGCAAAGATTGAGCCATCGTCATGCACGTAAATGAGAACAAATCGGAATGATTATTCCTTAGCCCTAGCTAAAGGATTAACTACTCATGATGAAATCAACCACAACAAAAGTTTTAACACAAGCTTTCATGTTCATAATCAAATGAAGAAAACTTACTATTAATCCAAGTCGAGAATCGAAATCATCTTACAAGCCAAATTGAATCCTTGTGGAATGCTTATTTCCAAAATACAAACAAGAAAAGTAACTAAGAAGAACATGAGAAGAACAAGAGAAGGAAGAAGGAGGAGAAGAACTCCTCCCATGAGGGATGGTTTGAAGTCTTGCACTTCACCCCCTTTTATACTACTCCTCATCAATTTTTCATCATATTTTTAAGGCACCATAATCTCAAGACATGGAGTAAAACATGTAGGAAATGACACAAAACATGCAAGAGAACATGGTGGCTCAAAATGTGGGAAAAATCCGAGTGGAGGGCTCCAGCAGGCCTTAGCGCCGCTAAGGGGGGCCCTAGCGCCGCTAGGTGGGCTGGACTGCGCGACTTTGCGTTTCGGGCTCATTTGGGCTCGTCCGAACTCGGAATTGAGTTTCGTTTTTTCCTACGCGTCGCTAACGAACCCCTCTATTCAATGATGCTTGAATGGCCAATATATTCTTGAAATACAATTCTCTCAAAGCATATGACCAGCACACCAAAGACGTGCTTCGTGCGACTTCGCATATTGGGCTCGTTCAGACTGGTACGAACTCGAAATCAAGTTCCGCTTTTTTCTATATATCGCCAACTAACCCATCTATCCAAACATGATTTCCTGGCCCATTTTCGAGCGAAATATATTCCTCACGGGCTTTTGACCTTCATACCAAAAAGAAGAAGAAAAAAAAGTCGAAAACCGAAAAAAATATACGAAAAACACATAAAAAAGCCAAAATAGAGCAAAACACAAAATAAACTACAAAATGAACTAAAAACCAACTAAAAGACCTAAAACAGGGGAAAAAGAATAACAAAATAGTAACGAAAAACGTAACAAATATGGTCACAACAACTCCCCCACACTTAAACCTTTGTTCGTCCCGAACAAAGAGAAAAGAAAACAAAACTCGAACATGGGTACAGTTTCAAATAAGACATGCCTCAAAATGTTTAACTCTATCGAGTCGAATTCCAACGACTGTATGACCATATGCCTCAAATATCGACTTGGCCTTATAATGACAAACCCTCAACACATAGATCATTATATATATGCCTCACTCATTTTCTTGCTTAGATATGTGATAGGTACGCTCAAAATTGGTCGATATTCACATTTCAACATATGTTTGCCAATCGTCTAAATTACTCGTAATCAATCAAAGCTCAAAATTTTTGAATCAAGAGGACTTCTCGGGTTGTAATGTGGGATGTAGGTAAAGGTAAGGATATATATATATATATATTTAGAGAGATATATGTATATATATATATATATATATATATATATATATATATATACATACACAACAAGCTCAAATAAACAATCAAAGTTCTCGAGTAATAAAATATGCGAATGTCCGCCACTCGACCAAAATCAGCAAGATAGCATACATACCGTCCACCAATGTCTCCACACACAACACATAAATGCTCCAATCTAATTGCAATATTGCTTGACTTATTACACATTTTTTTTTTTATTTAGAGAGATACTATTTCCGAACAAGCTCGAATCGTAAGGACAATATTCTTTAGGTTTAAACATTGGAGGTCATCCAAGTGTCCTAAAGTGGTTTCTCAATACTCATTACTCGTTAAAATGAATAACAAGTAAGCGGAGTAGAATCCAATCGATTCGTCTTGCGAGCTCTCTTTTTATTTTATTTTTTTATTATTTTTTTTTTCTTTTATTGTCAAGCATAAAATGCAACTCGATTTTCACCTCATTCAACAATGACTCCGTCTTTACCAATCATCACACAGTTTAATCAACAAAATACATTATATGTACGGCTGACAAGAAACGACTCAAGGCTCAAACGGTTTACTAGGGAATATCATTTTTGGACAGAAGAACAAGGTAAAACGAGCGAGCAAACAAAACGCCTCAATCATTTTCTCAATTTCAAACTTTAACCGATTCTTTTCAAATAGACTCAAGGCAAGTTATAATCATTCGAGAATACGACCAATATCTCTCAAGAAAGAAGAATAAGGATCAAGATCTCACAAGGTAAATAAATGTCACTCAAAGTAATCAAGTAAATATCGAGGCAACGGTAAATACGTCCGTCATCACAACTTCCCAATTTCATCAAACAATCATCAACAAATCATAATATAATTCACCAATACCACATGCTCGACAACACGACAACCTAGATACTAGACCGGTCCACCACATAAGCATGCCAAATCCAAGTAGACTCCTCCACACTTAAAATGAAGCAATGTCCTCATTGCTTCCACACATAACCGGGAAGATAAAATATCAAGACTTAGCAATTTTACATCATGAGCCAATTTAGCATTGACACAAAAACACAAAACTCAAAAGAAAAGAAGACAAAAAGAGAAAAGAGTGTGCAAACCGAAGATTCATTGATGAGGATAATTGTTCACGTGCAATTCTTTCGCTCACGCTCAACCCGGGACTATAATCTTTTCGTTAGCCCAACCCCCATTCTACAAGCTCGTCCCTGGCAAGATAATCACAAAACTCCAAAACACCCATTATTCAAAAATAAAAATAAAATAAAGAGCATAAACGAAACACACATGAAAGCAGTAAATCACTTGGGTTGCCTCCCAAGAAGCGCTTGTTTAACGTCATTAGCTTGACGAAACCTGTACAAATCAACCGGGATCCAAAAAGAAGTGACGATCATGCCACGCCTTTGTATTCTCAAGGAGCGGCAGCACGAAAAGTGTGGCATGACCGCAGGCCTGGTGGGCTCAAGTGGCAATGTTCTTGTGAAACCTAGCATTCACACCAAGGATGGTAACAAAACGACCCAGAGCTCTTCTCATCAAACCTCCACAGCCAGCCTCTCGGAACACGAGAGTGTCCGTGGAGCATGTCGAACTAAATGGGGCCTTGTCGACGGTGCGGAGGGATGGCTCAAGTGAGGGACTCTCGAATTTAGGCACAGGAGTTTCCTCCATCAGGACATCACCCTCAATCTCTGGGAGCGCATCTTCCTCTTCTTCAGTCTCGCCCTCGTGAATCTGATAGTCATTGCTAATGGGCTCATCGACTCGTGGCTTGACGGATTGGATGTTTTCTATTATACCGTCAAGCTGCACCACCAACCGAGTGCATACACCCTCAATCTTCTCCAGTCGAGTTGTTTGGGCAGACATGTGGGCAAGTATGAGGTCGAGTTTTTCATCATCCGTCAAACCAACCTCCAGAGGTTCACTCCAATGTATATATTCACCTTGAGCAGTGGGCTCAGGAGAGAAAATTGTTAGCTCGATCCTCTAATACTTGCACGCGTTCCTCTAGGTTCTCGATTTCGGCCTCAAGATTTTTCCTTCGGGTTGGTTGGGAAGACAGAAATTCGAGAACTCGATCAAGCTTAGCATCATACTCTGAGGAGTCTAAGGGAGACTCATATGATTGCTCGAACGGTAGCGGATTCTACGGTTGTTCGTATGGGAAGGCACATGTCTGACCATACCCCCACGAACCGTAGGTCGGCCCATTATTCCAGTGAAGGTTGTGTGGTGAGGAGAACACGTTGCTCGGGTTCATTGATACTTTTGTTCAAAATACCTGCACATAAGAACAGAACAACCACGCGAAGCCACGAAAAGAAAGAAAAAGGAAAAGAAGACAAAAACAAAAACAAAGAGAGAAACAAAGATGCAAAACAACAAAGGCACATGAGACCAAGAAATATAAATAATTTTTTATTTTTATTTTTTTTGCTAAATTTTCAAAAAAAAGAAAACAAGAGTAATGGAAAATAAGAAAAAACGAGAGAAACATTGAAATTAAGAAAATATCACAAAAGTAAGAGAAACACGGAAACAAGAGACAACTAAAATAGCAAACTAGGCGTCCTACTTACCTTCCCCGGCAACTGCGCCATTTTGTTGTGTAGTATTTTGTGGTGGGATAATTTGGTAACCGAGTTATCCGGACTTGGGTCGTCTCTCAAAGGAAGACGGTTCGGATCTTCGTTTGCTAGTTAGTTGTCTAAAATATAAAAATAAAAAATAAAATCCTACACACTGTAATTCAATTTGTCGGATGAGATTATCAACTAATGAAATGTAAATAGAGCTATTTAAATGTCACAACTTCGAAAACACAATTCAAGAAGATATACGGTTCAAATATAAATAAATGAGCTAGAGTATTGGGAACAATCATTTCCGGTTCTACACACATTTAACGGGCAATCAATAACTCGGTTAAAGGACTCGATAATTAACTCATTTAGCGGTTTATCCTCAATAACTTTTCGTAACATGCGAATAAACATAAACGGATGAATTAACGAAACAATTAACACATAGACAATACGTCTCCGAACATGTCTACTCTAAACGAGCCAAGTTCCACCAATCTCTCCCCTCTCGATTTTGAAATCGATTAATTCTACGACTCCTCCCCTTTCGATTCTAAAAGTCGCTAATTCGATTAGAAGGTGTTTAATCAACTAATCATGTAGAATCAACAAACTCAAACTTAATAAATCAATATTCAATCGTGCAAAATCGAAGTGTCACTCTTCGATTATATCAATATATTTTCCTAAGTGTCACTCTTATGTTATATCGAATTATCAAGTATGATTTTATCAATTTCAAATTAAAACAACTTGCAAATATTGAGCTATCGTCATGCACGTAAATGAGAACAAACTGGAATGATTATCCTCTAGTCCCTAGCTAAAGGATTAGCTACTCATGATGAAATCAACCACAACAAAAGTTTTAACACAAGCTTTCATGTTCATAATCAAATGAAGAAAACTTACTATTAATCTAAGTCGAGAATCGAAATCATCTTACAAGCCAAATTGAATCCTTGTGGAATGCTTAATCTCCAAAATACAAACAAGAAAAATAACTAAGAAGAACATGAGAAGAACAAGAGAAAGAGAAGAAGGAGGAGAACTCCTCCCATAAGGGATGGTTTGAAGTCTTGCACTTCACCCCCTTTTATACTACTCCTCATCAAACATTCATCCTATTTTTAAGGCACCATAATCTCAAGACATGGAGTAAAACATGTAGGAAATGGCACAAAACATGCAGGAGAACATGGTGGCTCAAAACATGGAGAAAAATGTGGGAAAAATCCGAGTGGAGGGCTCCAGCAGGCCTTAACGCTGCTAAGGGGGGCCCTAGCGCCGCTAGGTGGGCTGGACTGCGCGACTTTGCGTTTCGGGCTCGTTTGGTCTCGTCCGAACTCGGAAATTGAGTTCCGTTTCTTCCTACGCGCCGCCAACGAACCCCTATATTCAATGATGCTTGAATGACCAATTCATTCTTGAAATACAATTCTTTCAAAGCTTATGACCAGCAAACCAAAGACGTGCTTCGTGCGACTTCACGCGACTTCGCATATTAGGCTCGTTCGAACTCGTACGAACTCGAAATCAAGTTCCGCTTTTTCTTATATATCGCCAACTAACCCATCTATCCAAACATGATTTCCCGACCCATTTTCGAGCGAAATCTATTCCTCACGGGCCTTTGACCTGCACACCAAAAACAAGAAGAAAATAAAACGTCGAAAACCGACAAAATATACGAAAAACACGTAAAAAGTCAAAATAGAGCAAAACACACTGTAAACTACAAAATGAATTAAAAACCAACTAAAAGACCTAAAACAGGGAAAAAAGAATAACAAAATAGTAACGAAAAACGTAACAAATATGGTCACAACATAAATCTACATCAATCAAGAAACACATCTAAATAAATAAGCTATAGGTCAAAGAATTTTAATTTCACATGCCACCTGATTTTACTCAATCGGATAATAAAAACGCTAATATATTGTTACCAAAGTTTTAGGGAACATTCGCCTATACCAAAAAATTTATCATTTTTAAAAATTATGTTATATTCTTATTGCAATATTGGTTTCAATTATATCTACAAAAAAATCTTTTGCAATTCTGTTACAAAATTTCTATCAAACAGACATCGAAATATTTCTTCAAATTTTTTTATGTAAATAATATAATATTGTTATGTAAATTAAAAAAAATCACTAACTTGTTATCTATTCAATTCCATATTCATTAATGTAAATGGGCCAAAATTTTCTTTTTTTTTTCACTAAAAATAGGGATGCATTATTTGTATTTTTTGATCTGATATATTTATTGTGTTGCTTTACAATATTTATATATGTTGCATAATATGCTATCCGTTACATGAATTTTATGTGCTTAATCCTATAAAATAAAAATGTGTAGTTTTTTTTATACAGGTTATATTTTAATTCTTAATTAGTATTTGTTCGATTAATATGTGATAAAGTTTGTTAGTTTATTGTTTTTATTAACAATGTTATTAATTTTGTAATTTGATTTTTCCGGAACGATAGAGAATATTATACTTCAAAAGATTCAAAACGCACAAATGTGCAACGATACAACTCCTAGCTGAATAATACAACCAAAAGTTGAATAAACTGTGAGGACAGGTTTGAAGACCGTCTAAAACCGACACTATGAACGCTAGAAACCAATAAAACAAGAATCACAACACGACAGACACGACAAACACTAATAGAAACTATAAAGCTCCCAAGAGAAGAATAGAGACGATCCCAAAGGGATAATGTCCGCTCTCACTCAAGCTTAATAGAGGCTAAATGCCCAAACCAAAAACACAAACCTATCACATAAAGCAAAAAATTACACAAAAACAAAACAAAAAATGAAATGAGCCCTTCCACAGCAGCAATTCAAAGCCGAACCAGCGGTCACCAAGTCGACCCAAGGAAAAGCCCTACGCCTGAGAAAACTGACCCCGAAACTATTGAAAACCGACTAACTAAGCCGTATCCCAAGCACTGGAACGCACCCAAAAGCCGACTTGCCCCTAATTAGCCGAAAAAAACACCAAAATT
>BKCP01006016.1:360432-370731 GCA_008636005.1 Striga asiatica | reverse complement strand
GCGCCGGATCGGCTACACCACTAGAAGATTCAACACCACCTAACGCTCACCCACGAACCCAACACCAGAGAATAAGGGGAGGGAGGATGGAGGAGCAACAAGGTGCCGTAGCTCCGTCCACTACGACTCAGAAGCCGTGAGCTGCATGAGCCACACCCGACCCTATCCCACAGAGCCGCACCGCACTCTGCCCTACTTCCCCATAGCACCAATGAAGCCTGCGATCGAAAATTTGAGCCGGCACCCTCAAGAAGTCGAAATTGACCACAATAGATCCACCACCATCGGGTCTCCTAGGCGAGAAGAGGCGCGACATCGGGAGGAAGATTGAGCGGCCAGGGTCGACCGCCGACGAAGCTCGGTTGCCTCAGCAGAAGGCGCAGATCTAAGATGACGACTGCAAGCGAAAAGATGAGGGGAGAGTATTAGGGCAAGGAGGGTTCGATGGAAGGGAAAATAATTCAATTTTGTAATTTCCTTTATTTTTATGAATTGAGTAAAAATAATCTTGCAATATTGTTACTTGAACCTCACTTATATAGATACTATAGATTTCAATTTTGCACTCGATCAACTGTAGTAAATGACCAATGAAGATTGGATCGGGCATTTGATTTTTCTAATGGTCATACGTACTTAAGTTCCGATAGTACTTGCAAGCCGGACTCTAATAACGATTTTCTGTTTGATATACATGCCCGAGTTCTTGAATAGTATCAAATGTTCCGAAATTCTAAATCATCAGTTGCATTTGAAGATTGGAATTCCTGTCATGTTGTGAAGCATTGATCATTCTATGAGTTTATGTAACGGGACATGGTTGGTTGTGCCAAAATTCTCCGCTCATTTTCTTGAGTGTAAGATACTCACTGGGGATCACGAATTTGAGAAAGTGTTGATTACTATAATAGCTATAACTCTTTCTGATGTCAGATTTCCTTTCAAGTTCCAGAGGCAACAATTTTCCATTATGGTTTCGTACGTCATGACTGTAAACGAGAGTCAAGGACAATAGTTATCGCATGATGGTTTATTTCTAAATAAGCTGGTTTTCAATCATAGGTAGTTATACGTTGTTGTCTCCCGTGTTACAAACCAAAGTAGTTTATAAAATTTTGTCTGTGGTGAGATAACTCGCCACCAAATCAAACAAAAAAGTTGTGTACAAGGAAGTGTTCAATAATTTATAATTTTTTTAATTTATTCAACCCGTTTACATTTGTTACATATATACCAAGTCCATAAAATGTAATATTGAATAGTAAAAATGTTTCAGAAAAATATATCATCCCATGCATTGCATGGGTCCGTGACTAGTTATCTTGTATATGAGAACATAAAAAAAATGTATGTTTAAAATATTAAAAATACCTAAAATATTATATAACATATATAAAAGTATCTAAAATCTTTTAATTTTATATTAATTGAGTAATAATTATATTTTTTATTGTATTAGAAAATAGTTATTATTAAAATTAATAATTATATTTTATACTAAATGATATATGAAAGTTACATAAACATAAAAAATTATATTGTAAAATTTTTTATTCAAGTTTATTATTCTAAAATCAATATTATATTTTTTTATCTGATCAAGTGATTGTTTTTTTAAATAAATTAATTTATTTTATTGTGATAGTAAAATCCCTTAAAATCTCATAAGAAATTGTTATAATAAATTTAATAATTTTTAGCTAATTAATTGGTCATGTTCCCTCAAAATTATAAAAAATATATTGTTTATTACATTTTATGCAATTAATATAGTGATTTTTATGTAATCAAATAGTTATGTACTATTTATTTTAACCAATGATCAAATTTTAAAACATAATATCATTATCTAACTTATAATATTAATATATATGCACTTATAATACTCTATGTTTAAATATAATATCATTATTTAACTTATTAATTTTAATATTATATTACACCTGTACAAATGCACAAGGTTGAATACTAGTTATTATTGAAAGATGTAAAGTCACCTGAAATTTTTCTAAACTATTTTGTAAAGAAACATAAAGATGTGAAGCCACCTAAAATTTTTCTAAACTAATTCGTAAAAAACATAGTCTAAAAATATATAAATTTAACATTATATGTGAATATATATATATATATGTATATATATATATATATATATATATATATATATAATTCGGTGAGAATGATGCTCAATAAAAAAAATAAAAATAAATCTTATCCATTGAATTTGATCATCCACCAATACTAACAAAATGGCAAATTTTTATACTCACTAAGGGTAATTTGGGCAGCACGCACCCCAGTGGGTCCCACCCAACACATCCCATCTCACTCACCCCGATTCTATCTCTCTCTCTCACCCAACCACTGACGCACACACTCTCTCTCCTCCCCAACCACGCGAGCTCTCTTTTTCTCTCCTCATCATCACGCGCAGACACTGCAACAGGGGCGGAATCTTGTTATCGCCGTCGTGCCGCTGGTCACTGACGACCGACTGAATCTGCTCCACCGTCGTCGCTGGTCGGCGGCAACTACCCTAATCGGCCCAACCAACGTTGGCAGCACCACGGGGCCAGAACAAGAACATCGGCAAGCCAGCCGTGGGAGTAACCTGCAAGATCCGCCCTTCAATTTTTCAGTAATCAAATTGATAGAAAATCGGATGAAAGAAGCCGAAGCCATATCACAAACAATCCTCCGCCTCAAAATAGCCTCTATCTACGATCCTCTCGATCTCGTCGGCGGTAGCATGAGAGATGATGACGTTTGCGGCGGCGAGGAGAGATGGGAGGAAGAAGGCGGCGGTGGCTGAGTCTCCGACGTGAGGCTTGGAGACGAAGAGACATACAATTCAGATTTATGGGACTTACTTTGAAAATTAGATTACTCTCAAGGATGTATATGTAATTTTTCAAATTTTAAATATATTACAATCAATTCATGGTTGAATCTGTAATTTACTAAACTTTTATAAAAAATATTATCTTTTTAATTTTTTATCATAAATATTAATATAATAAATAAAAAAATTTTAAAACAATCATTTATAGTAATTAAAATAATATAAATATATATCTATTTATATAAATAATTTGATAAGTGAAAAATAATGTTAATTGAAATATATACTATTAAAGTTTCTAATTTAAATGCACATAAAAATACACAATCAAACGAGTGCACAACAAGTTTGTACAAAATGCACATTAGAATATGTTGGAGTGCACATTAGAATATTAAATATATGTTCATAACATAAATAGTAAGTCATTTTAATTAATTAGGGTAATTCAGTTAATCGATCGAATAAATCGATTATTTGGTTCGAAATTTAATTCGCTTTGGAACAACTTTAATGTCTACAGTTCGAGTGCACAATAGTATCAGATGAGTTGCACATTATTGATTAACAAATTGCACGATAAGAACCGATTCGATCGACTAAACTGTTTGATTCGATATTTTATATTTTGGTCCGATTACTTGTTTTTACTTTAAAAATATCAATTATTTCATATTGATGTTGCCGTTATTTATTTTTTTAAAATAATCTAAATAACCGAATCTGTTGAACTATATAAAATTATTATTATTATTATTATAACATTATTATTATTGTTGTTTTTGTTATTTACTGATAGTGCACAATAACGTTATACGAATTGCACATTAATGACTACCAGGTTGCACATTAGCGACCGAGATAAAAAAAAGCCGTAAGTTCCAAAAAAAATATATATAACCGTACAAAAATATCAAAATATCAACATCAACCGATGTTTGCTAATTATTTTCGTTATCCGCAAGTGTACGACGTAGCTGTAGGTAGTGGCGAGCAAGGTCGAATTCCACAGAGATAGTAGTTAAATTAATTAAGTACTAAAATAGTGACGATTAAATATTATCTAGACTAATGAATAAGATGATGAGCATTAACTAATAAATTAAACTAAAAACTAATTTATCTAAGAAATAAAAATAAAACAAGATACAAACGATAGATTCTAGGCTAAGCGTTCCTCGGAACTAATTCATAAAACGTTTATATTGTAACAAACCTTATTTAATTTTACCAATCGTAGAGATAATCGCTAAATTGATTTCAAACCTTTCTCTCGAACAAGTTAAATCGTAGATATTAATTGTTATCTATCTCCTCTTGGTCTCAAGATGAACAACTAACTCTCATAAGTTCCTAGGATTTTCGTTCTCTCGTAAGGTCCTATCTACCTCTCGGTATGTTTATTCTCTTACGTTATAAATTTTCCAATTGTAGCAATCAATTATCTCCTCTCAGTCTCAAATCGATCACAAATATGCATTCATAATGGTCATCTACTCACACAATAATAATAAACACAAGAAATTTATAAACAAAAGATGAACTGGATTGAAAGAAATAAAAACTAAATCATAAATCAATCCGAGTACTAACAAATCCTAGAATCTAAGATAAATCTAGCCTAGATACATGCTTTGAAAATAGGGAAAATAAATATAAAACATTGAGTTTGAAAGAGGAAAAGAAAAGAAAGAAAAAGCTTATTCGGCACCTTCGATCCTTTCTTCTCGGCTTTCTCCCTCGTGTTGCTCGTGTTTCTAGCCTCCAAAGGTCTCCAAAGATCTGAAAATAAGTCCAAGACTCTTCAAAAACGTGTCCAAGTGTTCCTTAAAATAAGTCCAAGACTCTTCAAAAACGCGTAAAATTTGTACAAGTGGCGCCCAGGGTCACACGACTCATGTCATTAATCCTACGAGTCGTGTCAAAAAGTCTAGAGCTCCAATCGCGACCCGTCAGAACGACACGAGTCATGTCTTTAGCCACAAGAGCCGTGTTAGTCTGGGCATGGGCGGAGCCACTCTTGGACTAGGGTGGGCTCTAGCCCCATGTAATTTTTTTTTTCTTTAGTTTAGTATTATTTATTTTATTTGTAGCCCCATTGAAATATTAGTCTAGCCCAATTTAGCTCTTATGCTTTTAAGAAGAAACCCAATAATTTATTATTTTTTCATCTCAAAAGTAGAAGAGGTTTGAACCTTTTTTTATTAGAAAAGAAAAAAAGACACAAATTATTGCATATTCTAATTTTATTGTACAAATTTTTAAGAAGATTGTTAAGTAATGTTTGTTTTGATAGTGATGTGAAGAGATTTTCTTATGTTATGTAATGATCAAGAGCTAATAGGAATTGATTTGTGATGAAAAATTTGGAAATATACTTAGTTTGAATTTATGCACACAACTTATTTGATGAAAGCACAACTAAATATTTGAGATAATAAAATTTAAATTTGTTTAGGCGAAAGTTTGCATATTTGGACATGATGTAAGTCTATATATTTTTCATTATAGTTTTAACATGTTGTTTTTCTTCTTATTATTTTCTTTTTTTATTTTGGTTGAATCATATTGAATTATTTTATTTGAAATAATATTGGGTATTCATGTATTTTATATTAATTACATATGGAATATATCAATTACTTTATATTTTGTTACTTCTAGAATATCAATAGAACATTTATTTTGTGATTCAACTTACGGATCTTAATAATTTAGTGTTGACATTAATTGGATTTTTAAAATATACTTTCATGCTTGAGATAGCTAGAGGACATCTTATTTGGGTTCAAGATCTAATGAATGCTGATGGTAAAGACTGGAACGAGTGGCTGATAAGACAAATATTCAATGACACTGAAAGTGAGGCAACTTTGAACATCAAATCAATCAACAAGGAAAGGGCTGATAGAGTGTACTGGGGTTTGGAACAGAAAGGCCATTTTTCTGTGGCCAGCACCTACTCTTATCTCTCCTCTCAGAAGCTTTTGAAACTTGATAGGCCAGAAAGCAGTAATGCGGCTCAGACAAATTCTACTACTTACAGAGGCTGGAGATTGAAAATACAAGGTAAGATAAAGCATTTCCTTTGGAAATGTTTATCAGGTACACTCCCTGTGGCCACTAACTTGGTGAAAAAAGGTGTTGACATTGATATTATTTGTTCTTTGTGTGGAGATGAACCTGAGACAGTTGAACATGTCTTATTCACTTGTCCAAGGGCATGCAGAGTATGGGAAAAGGCTCCTTTGAATTGGGAAGGACTTAACAGCTTCACTCACTCATTTAGAGCTTGGACGCAAGGAGTCTGTTCTCTCAATAACGCTGATGTCTCTGAAGCAAGAATTCAATTGTCCACCTATCTTCTATGGTGGCTCTGGAAATCAAGAAACCTGTGGATTTTTCATAAGACACAACTCCCAGTTCATGTTCTCATTAAAGCAGCTCAGAAGGATTGGTCAGACTTTGTTCAAGCCAGTTGATCTTCATGTGTAGTTTTTATTTGTTTGTTAGTAATTGCTGTTGCTTTAGTTTGTTAGTATTAGATGTTTCAGTGTGTTTTTGTTTCTTTGGTGATGGGAGTTAAGAGTCGAGCTAGGCTTTGGCAGTGGTTTTGACTCTTAGCTCATTTGGTTATTTCTTTTGTATGTGGTTGAGGTTCTAGGCCACCCTTGGTGTGCCTCTCATGTTGTTTAGTTCCCGGTTGAGTTGGGTAGTCCTTTGTATTAGAACTTTGTTCTCGGTTGAGTATATTAATAGAATCCCTATCGTTTTGGAAAAAAAAAAAAAACTTCGTAATTCATGTAAGTTGTATTGAATATTAAAAAGAATTATTTTCATACATTGGATTCTTTATGCTTGGCATCTAGCTAAAGATATTATTCTAGTCGAGCCGGTCGAATATCTCATGTTCGAACTTGGGATTATTAAATAAACAAGCTTGATTAGGTATTCGAGCTTAGACTTTTGAAGTGTATAAAATAGTTGAGTTCGAACTTTCATGAGCCAAAATGAGGCATGTTTGCGAATAGTTTGATCTGAATAATAGCTCAATGTTAAGTAGTCTTGTGTAAAAATAAATCCTGGTTATGCCCCTGAGTCTGGGCGTCCAAAGCAGCCCGTAATCTGCTTCTCAGCGCGAATTACGGCTCCTGGTTGACGTAAAGCTTCATGTAGGATCTCATTTCAGCTTATCGGTGGTCAGACGATGCTTTTCGGTGTCCGAGCAGCGGCATGACAGACAACCTGCGCGAAGGTCTTCTTCCAGTGACCGGCATAACCGTGCTCCACTCTCGACGTCTCTCCGGCGATCACTGCGGCATTGTCGGTTGACTTGGTGGTCATTGTGTTGGGTTCGATAGTACCGTACGGGCTGTATGCAGCGGAATTTAAAATTTTTAAAGTAAGTATTTATCGTATAAATACAACACCCGTACATACTAATTGCGAATTAACTGATCGTCATCTTTAAAACATGCATCATATACTAATTTTGATTTGTTACTATAAAGTAAATACTAGTAAAATATTTACCGAATGTCTTGAACTCCTTCACTATTGATGATGGATGAGGGAATCGGTTCCCGGTTGTAACTTCAACGACTTGAGGTTACTCGCTAGAGGAATCCAAGTGTCTTCCCTCTAAACGTATCCACCCTATGAAGCCCGGTTCCGACGACTTTCCTTCGCTAGTAGAAAAGACTCGGTTTTCTTGTATAGGAATATTTATGAATTTTATTTGGGAATTTTAAGAACTCTTTCTTGAAGTTTTATGAAGAACACTTTCTTCTCTTTCTAACACTTAGAAATTTAGGATCAAAAACTTCACTTAAATGCAAAACCATTTTGCATATATTTATACTAAACATTTTAGCATAAAATAATCAACATTTAGTAATATTAAATAAAATCAAATTTTATTTAAATAGTATTTACTAACTTTTGACTTTGAAAATAATAAGATATGTTAAGTAGTTCAAACAACCATCAACAACCATTTTATTATAATCATATTTATTATTTTAATCCTTAAATCATATTTAAAGATATAAATAATAATTGGATAATAAATCTTGAGAATCTTTCTCAAGACTTTATTATTATATCATTTTCCCAATATTATAATAATCATATTATTATTATTTTGGATTTTTGAAATTTAAAATCCTATTTTAAAATTCAACTTTATTAATTTAGTAATTACCTTAATTACTAAAGTAATATCCAAAATGTAATTAATCAATCTTATTGATTAATATATTCCTTTAATTGATATCTAATCAAATTAGATATTTATCAATTAATTCTAACCATTAGAAATACAATCTTTACCTTTGTTCATAATTAGTGTGACCTTTTAGGTTCACCTTAATACTAGTAGTGGGTTTACAACACTTTGTAATTTGAGTTAAATCTTATTAACTCTTATTCATGAATTAACCCTTTAATTTATGAACCCACATATCATGGTAACACCTAGCAAGTAGCATGAATCTAGTATTAAGTGAATAGCGAGTAAACCTATTCCGATTACAACTCCATACATGTAAAATCCTTTCGACATCTAATTTCCCGATTAAGTCTTGGGTATGATTTTGTCGAAACCCAAATTGACTTAATAACTATGATTCTATTTCATGTTTATTAACCCGGTTATGAATCACTATTCATCTCTGCCTTGGCCAAGGACTTTGGATTAATAACTATGAAACACATAGGAAATTCACTTATCTTCATAAGTGTCGAATCCTTTATTGGCCACTAACAAACTTCCATACATATTAACATAATACCCAACTTATCCCTTTAAACGATAGTGCTAGCTACCAAAAGGATAAATCAAAGTAGAATGTAATATGCACAAAGTTACCATTGTGCCTCAAGTCTTAGGATTAGTCATGTACTATTGTAACATGAAAATTCTTATTCGACTGAATAAATTCTTCATTAAGAATTTTCATACGGTCATGTTCAGTGAACTTGTTCTCTAACAAGCACCCACATAAATGTACTTACGTCTTACGCTAATGTTGATGGAATGCAACATTCTTGTCCAACAAGCATACAAACTATGTGCAAGTCTTTTATGGATTATTCGATATCCCATCTCGAAACATCCATCGACTTGGAACTGTATTTAAGATCACGGCTTTCAAGGTATGTTCCATGATCACCATCTCTATGCGCAACCATACCTTATAACCATAAGTGATCTAGGGATTTTATCTTAAGTGCAATTATAAGATAAATGCTTTCTCTTAAGATAAAGAAATGCCTTATTCATAATATAATTCCAATAGACTGTATTTACAAGTAGAATACGTCCAATTAGATTGGAACGCCGGGTACCCTACTCTAACACATTGATGGTCGGACATGGCGGATTCCGGCCAGCTCTCCCTCAGCCCGGCGACAGTAGCTTCTCTTCCTTGGTGACAGGATGGCTGCAGGGGTCGTCTTGGTGGTTTCGAACGTCGGAAATGGGCGAAAATGGAGTCCACGTGGTTCTCCGGCGATGTGGTGGCGAGGTGTTGGAGTAACACATGGACGGATGTACATGAGGCCTGGGAGCCCAGACCTCTTTCTTTTTTTAGCAACTATTAGTTGAAGAAATAAATATTATATTTTGACCCAGTCCAGTACTAACCTACTAACCTACCAAAATAATTCACTTATTTATTAAGACGAAAGGCTACTGACACCATTCTAATAAAATATTATATATTGGTGATCCACTATTTCCATTAGGCACTAACCCACAAAACATCACTATATGCCAAACTCCAATCAAATAATATAGCCACGGTCATGTCCCTCTTCTGAACACACCAGAACATTGAATTTAGAAGAAAAAGAAAATTTATTCCACAAGAAAGAGACTACTTTCAAGAAAGTGATTTAATTTATTATTTAATAGTAAGTTACATTTTTAAACCCCCTATATATATTTGTTTCATTTGTCTAATTTTCTTTATCTATCTTCTCATTTTAGTTAAGCTATTTAGGGTTCTAAATCCTAATAGTTATTGCTAGGATCATTTCGTTGCAATTCTTGTTTTATTGATTGTGTATGAAGTATAATTGTGTGTGTGTGTGTGTGTGTGTATTTTTTTGTTTCTAATCTCTTATCCTCGAGTGTGGTTATTGTATATCGTAGAGGGATAAATTTTTTTGATGTCTAGGCATTTTATTTTGCTAATAACTATGTCAAAAGAAAATTTTCTTATGAGATAACGGGATCGAGTAGTAATTGGTTGTTCTATGTTATGAGATAACCTATCGTTCCGGAAAAAAAAAAATTAGAATTTCACATGGAGCACCAACATTCGGCAAAAAAAAATTGTTCTCTAGAAAACGGGATCGACGTCAAACTAGTGAAAATACATCAAATACGGTGCAAAATGAGCATAATGATTTTTTTTTTTTTTTTTTTTTTTTTTTCGCGACCCTATTTGGTC
>BKCP01006016.1:318420-359515 GCA_008636005.1 Striga asiatica | reverse complement strand
AAGAAAGAAAAACCCACAATTCATGAATTATGCATCTGCAGACTTCATCTCTCCCAACTTCCAATCAGTAGCTGCCGGCACCATCATCAAATTCGAGGCATCTCCCTCCTCGGCAACAATCCGTGCGCTGGTCACGCACGAGTTCGCCGCGGCCCGCTCTCAGATTTGGGTTCTTAAATTCTGGGCGGGGAAGATCGAACGGAAGGAGACGTCGACGATCATCACCATCGCGTCTCCGGCGGTGTCGGTTCAAGTCGTCGCTGACGGTTGCCTAAATGGCCTGTGGCGTTGCCGTTGGTGTGGAGGTCGGGGCTGCGTCAAGGCAATCGGTGGAGGTCGGGGACGTCGATGGAAGAGGTGGCTGTGACTGTGTCGGCATCCACTGGATCGAAAGGGCATGTGTCAGCGTCGGGGCTAGTTGCCGGCGGGCGGCGCGCAGTGGGTCTAGTGGCCGGAAGTCGCGCGTGGGAGTTGTGTGTGTATGTGTGTGAGTAATTTGGGGGTGAGAGATAATGGGTGGGTTTGTGTTATGGTGGGTGGGGCCCACTGATTGGGTGGTCTGGGTAAAATTACAAATGTGCCCTGAGATGACAATATTTGATGAAAGGATATTCAAATATTTACAAATATGCCACTGCATGATTGACTAATTTTAATCAATTTTGACTTCATCATTGCCATTGATGTGGTGGATCTAATGGTCCAAAATTATTCTTATTTCTTTCATTATGAGTCATTCTCATATGATCCCAACTCTCTCTCTCTCTCTCTCTCTATATATATATATATATAGAGAGAGAGAGAGAGAGAGAGAGAAATGAGAATAAATGTCAGCTCTAGAATTGAATGATATAACTGCTTATAAATCAAAATTATATCTTCATTAAAGGCATAGTAGTACTTTTACACACCACATTCAAATAAGTGGGTCCCACTAAAATTAATACACCTAAGTCAACCAGCCCACCCCACCTACCAATTAATACATCTGCCAATTAATATTTAATACACACGTTTTCTAACTCTCTCTCATACACACACTTACACACACAAATAATGCACAGAATTATCCCACCTGCATCTGCATCTCTGACGGCCGTCCCTCGTCTCCGACGACCGCCAGCAACACCCATCGCCGCCGCTCACAAACATTTTCCACCGGCGCGCCACCCAGCGACGCCACAGTCGCCGCCCGATGCCTTCATCCAGCCGGGTCACCGTCGGTCGCCACCCCAGTAATCCAGCCGTCGACCATGGCCTCATACCACTCTGTTCCACACGCTGCCGTCGTTTTTCACCGGACCACGGTCTGACCTCCCCGACTCCCGCCGGCACCGTGAAACCGTTGCCGGATGTCGGGCGTGTATGCGAACGACGACATAAACTCCGCCGAATCTCGTAGATTCAAGTTCCATGGACGCTGACACCCGAACAATCGACCTTCAAGCTCGACCTTCGAGCTTTAATGGCAGATATATATATATATATATATACCGGTGATGGTTTGAGCGTCCAGGAGAGGTCGCCGGCGGGAAGACATCGCATGGGGCTAGGCGGCCGGACGGAGGTCCGTGGCCGGTTGGTGACGACTGAAAATAGTTTGGGGGTGGAGTACTTTGGTTTGAGAATTTGATAAGATTCAAGGACTAATTT
The DNA here is from genome assembly GCA_008636005.1 of Striga asiatica. Classification (NCBI taxonomy): domain Eukaryota; kingdom Viridiplantae; phylum Streptophyta; class Magnoliopsida; order Lamiales; family Orobanchaceae; genus Striga; species Striga asiatica. The sequence continues at coordinate 357,862 of BKCP01006016.1, read as the reverse complement.
GTAATTTTAATATTTTATGTTAATTTCAATTAAATCTCTGGGGTCAATTTGTAAATTCAAAATTAATTATATTTTAATTTAATCCATGGGTCAAATCTGTAATTTACATAAAATATATAAAATACATTATTATATATATATTTTATTGTAAGACATACACAGTTTATTATAAATAAAAAATAATATAAAATAGTATATAAAATATTAAAATCTTATTATTATATAAATAATAATTTATTTCGATTATTTAAGTGAATTCAATTAATAAGTGAATAAAAAATCTCGCACTACATAATTCATGGTATTACCAAAAAAGATGCACATTAGTGAAAGTCATAATGCACAAATATTGTCAGATGAAACGTACAATAGTCTGAAAATGCACATTACAATATGACAAAAAAATAAATAAATAAAAATAACATAACCGATCAAATTATATATATATATATATATATATATTAATTATTTTCAACAAACAATAATATAGAATATTAAGTATAAATTATAAATCCTGATTTATTTTTTTATTATAAAAATAATTTAATAAGTGCACAATCATTAATTGAAAATACACATTATTATTATTTTTATAAAACTACAACGCAATAAAAAGTACATGCACAATATTGTTAGACTAAATACACAATAATGTTAGACGAATTTCACATTATTGATTGCTCGATTGCACTTTATAGATTTTGATATTTTTTATATTATATTTTTAACTATAAATATTACAAAATATTAAATATAAATATTAAAATATGAAATGTATTTTATAATATACATAATAATATAAAAGCATTTGGTACTAATAAATAAATTATATAATAAAAATAAAAAATATAAAGTTATTTTAATTATTTGGGTTTACTTTTAAAAATTTAGTTATATATATTATTTATTCATTAACAAACCATAATATAAAATATTAAATAAAAAAATTTGAATACTAAATATAATTTTATGATATAAAAAAACTGATAAATGAAAAAAAATATGATAATTGAAATACATATTATTGAAATTACAAAATTTGAAACACATAAAAAATACTCAATCAGTTGATTGCAGAATAATGTTAGATGGATTGCACATTATTACCTAAATGATTGCACTTTATAGATTTTGATATTTTTTATAATATATTTTCAACTATAAATATTATAAATTATTAAAAATAAAATGTATTTTATATATACAGAATAATATAAAAATATTTTGTACTAATAAATAAATTATATAATAAAAATAATAAATAAAAAGCTGTTTTAATTATTTAGGTTAATTCAATGTACAATTATACACATTATACATAAGTTATATAGGAAGGTATAAATTAGACAATGCACTTTATATAACGGAATGACGCATTTTAAAAAGCAGTACGTTGCACTTTATCACATCATCTATCTGAAAAAACACAAACATGCTAACGTACTAAAATCAATACGTTGCACGTTATAGAGTAATACGTTGCACCTTATAACACAACATGTTGCACCATATAAAACGACGTATTATAAATATATTCTTACTTACATATTATTTAGTTTCAACCAAATATTAAAGAAAAAATTAAAATATTAATTATAGTTTGATTACTTACAAATTGACAATTGAACTAAATTGTAATATACTAAAAGATCTAAAATTGCAATCAAACTCTTATAACTTATCATTTAAAAAAAAACTGAAACTCCCGTTCCTACACCAATGTCCTCCCCGCCGCGCCGACCACCGTGACAATGTCCGGCCGCCGTCGTCGGGTCCACCGTGCTCCTTCGGTGTGAAGGCCGAGGGCTGCGACTGGCTGGCGTGGAGTTCTGACGGAGGCAGACCGACGACCGTCTATAGTGGGACTGGACAGTCGTGCTTGTGGCGGATGGCGGTCGTCTCTGGTGGCGATCGGTGGAGCTGCGGCCGGCGGGAAGCTTTCATGGAGGCTGACCGGCGGCATCGTGCTTGTGGCGGACGGCTGCCGTCTCCGGTGGCGACCGGTGGAGCTGCGGCGGCGGGTGGGCTCACCTCTCACGCGGTTGCGGTGGCCTTGCCCGGACGTGAGTGTGTGCAGATTGTGTGTAGTGTGTGTGTGTGTGAGAGAGAGAGAGAGAGTGAGTGTAGATCTGCTCTGAATTTGGGCCGTGTGAGGAAGAAAGAGAAATGATGACATGTGATTAATTGGTGGGTGAGTCCCACAAAATATATGTGTATTGACCAACCTACCCTTAATTATTGGTCAATGCACATATTTGACCACACTATGATCAAATAATTACCAGATTGCCATTAATGATTGACCTTAATTTGACTTCATCATAACCATTAATGTGATTAATCTCAAGGTCCAGATTTATTCTCATTTCTTTTACTATCTATCATTCTCATATGATCCTTTCTCTTCACTATCAATATAAATATCGATATGTGTACCATCAAGGTTTTAAAACTTAGACTTCGTATTATCCTCAAATTTTTTTTTTTAAAAAAAAAGAGATTTCAGGTATTTATGATTTAACTTCAGCATCTATAAGTTATGGAAAAATAAGTTTTTTGGTTGAAAATATTGATTTAAATTGAACTTTTGCAGCTCATTGCATAACATTTTTTATGATGAGAGCTTATTATTGAACATTTTTCAAGAAGAAAATAAATAAAGTCAAAAAATATGTGACTACACAAAAAAATAATAATAATAATAAAATAGTAAAAAATGTAACAATAACTAAATACTCGGTTTTATAAATCGCTAAATCCATTTATAAATATAAATATTTTCAAAAATTTATCTAGGAATGTAAAATATAAGGATTGTTAGTACATTTTTCAATAAATAAATAATATTATTAATTTTAATTAAAATAACATAGAAAATAAATTTTAGTTATTTTTGTAGATACTTTTTGCATTTCTATACATATATTACAGTATTTTCTTTATATATGTATATTGACTTAAAATAAATGAGAAGGGATTGGAATAAATTTCCGTTGCAATTTTATATTGGAATTTCATCATATTCTTGTAGTGAAGGAGAAGCATTTTCTAAACTTTTTTTATTTTTTTTCTTTTTTGCATAGGCTCATGAAAATTTTCGTTTTTCGTATCCGCTTAATTCATGCTAGCAATTCATTTTGTAGTAGCTAATTAAACTGTAAGATAACCTGTTTTATCACCTCCTTGCTGGTTTGTACATAATCTAAGAGTCATGCATCCATATATATTGCCATCACTGATTTCATCAAGCAAGCAAAAGCCAAATATGATAATAATAATAATACAGGATTCAGACCCAATTCTTAAAAACTCATACAAAAGCAACAAACAAACATACATAATAAATCCAACGCCTTAATATATATATACTGAAGACATCCATGTTGGAACCGAACATTTATCAGATTGCCACAAAGAAATTAAAGCGTAACGTTCTCTGGAGGAGACATCCCGCCTTCACAAATTTCCGTCCAACACTCTTGTGAGCCTTCTCCACTTGATAACGAAATACACATAAACATTGTCCCATAACTTGTGAAAGAGAGCAAAATACGATTCTCTCCATTTCTTCTTAAAATGCAATGTCGTGAGGACAGCCGAAAGCCCGACAGCGTACCCTAAAGATAGGGATATGTAAAACCAATCAATCTCTCGCTTACTACCCTCTCGGCCTTGATTCTCTGCGTGCATTGGATCAAAGGCTTTATCGTCATTTCTGCAAGATATTGTAAGTGGAAGGCCACAGAGATTGTTGCCAATGAAGCTCGACCCGTTGAAGCTCCCAATTTGGGTGCTTTGTGGGATTCTCCCTGTCAAGTGGTTATAAGACAGATTCAAGTAGTTCAGAGAAGTCATGATTGACATGCTACTTGGTATGTTGCCGGACAGCGAGTTGATTGAGAAATCAAGAGATTCGAGTTGCTTCATGTTTCCTATGTTCTCTGGAATGAATCCTGTTAAATTATTTCTCGACAGGTTCAGTGTTCTGAGTTCCACCAGACTTGTTACCTCTCTTGGGATGTCTCCAGACAAATTGTTCATAGAAAGGTCAATACTTGTAACCAAAGAAAGAGTAGTACCGTAGGTGAGCTCTTTTCCTTTTGTTGCAATTGATGCACTCTCAGAAAATGTGCCATTGACATAATAAAGAAGCTTTAAATTTCTTTTTGTGGCAATTGCAGTAAGGTTGTTGAGGCAAGTAGGTATTCTCCCTGAAAGTCTGTTATGAGAGAGATTCAAGATTTGAAGAGATGTTAGCTGGCATATGGATGTGCTAATTTCTCCAATGAATTTGTTTGACCGCAAAATGAGAACTGTGAGCTGATAAAATATTGTGTCAATCCATTTGGGTATGTCTCCACCAAGATTGTTACAAGAAAAGTCGATCTTCACTAGGTTCGTGCAATTTTGCAGTGAAGAAGGTATGTGGCCAGAGAAATTGTTTCCGTATAGATTCAAGGACTCTAAACTTGATAGAAATCCTATGGAATCCGGTATTCTTCCGGATAATTGATTGTTGCCTAAGTTCAACGCTCTCAATGATTGCCATTTCACGAAACAATCAGGTAACTCACCAGACAGGTTGTTATCCCCGAGATTAAGATTTTGCAGTCCATTATTGGTTGATGTGTTGCAGAGAAATTCTGACAAATCTCCCGAGAATGAGTTACTGGAGAGATCAAGTTCCAATAATGAACTCGTCCTTATTCGAGGCAGTGGTCCACTAAACCTGTTGGAACTCAAGTCAAAAACAGGTAAAAAATCGTAATTATCTCCACGATCACTAATGGATAAAATCTTTCCGTCGAGTTGGTTATGCGAAAGGTCGAGAAAATACAAACTCCATAACCATCTGGGAATGTTTCCATAAATTCCAGTAGACGATAAATCAAGATAGGTGATACTCTCTTTCTGAGTCTCAAGCCATAAGGGAAATGGAGATCCCAAGTCCCAAGACCTTAGACTAAGTGTCTCCATTTTGAATGGCGGAATCCAATTGGGGTTGACTTTCAAACTCAACTGGTTTCCAGAGGCTTGCAATATTTTTAAATTTGAGAGATGGGCAAAGTGGGTTTCAGTGACAACCCCTTCCAACGTGTTATTCTCAATCCAAAGCTCTGTCAAGTTCACAAGTTTCCCAATACTCTCTGGTAAGTTCCCCCTCAATCTATTATTATCCAACTCTAACCTTTCAAGGGAAAGCAAGTTCCCTAATTCGTCTGGAATTACACCGGACAATGAGTTTTTATGAAGGTCGAGGAATCGAAGACTCCTAAATTCTCCAAATTGATGAGGCAGATGACCGGAGATTTGATTCTCTGACAAATCTAAAGATATCAAAGATCTGAAGAAACAATCTGACATATTGTTTCCAAATGAATCCCATATCTCTCCTCCCAATTTATTATACCATAAATTCAAGGTCTGAATATTGCACAGGTTTGCAATTTCTCTTGGTATGTTTCCAGAAAGTTCATTTTGACTTAAATCCAGGTACTGGAGGTGTTTGCAGGAGTAGAGCCACTGTGGAATGCTTGAATTCAAATAGTTCCTGGACAGATCAATGTGTTGGAGTCTTGTGGTGTTGCTCATAGTTGGAATTGGGCCTTTGAATAAGTTGTTACTCATATCAAGATAGATAAGGTTGGTGAGTTGGAAAATCCACGGAGGAATGATGATGCCATAAGACATGGAATTGTAGTTGGAGGAGAGATCAAGAGTGGCTAAATTACAACGGCTGATGTTGTCAACATCATTCAGAGGAGCCATCAAATCAAGACTACAAAATTTCAATCGCAACTCGACTAAAGAAGGGAGTTTGTTGATCACCTGTTGCGCCCAGTTTGATGCTTTGCTGAGGTCCACACCATTCATGTTAAGGTGCTCCACTTTATGAAGTCCCGATAACCATTCAAGACTATCAGCACACAACCGTTGCTCTGAATTGTACACGATACCACCCAAACTTAGAGTGTGCAAATTTGAAAGATTTCCAATATTATGGGGAATCTTTCCATAAAATCCAGCGAATGATAGATTCAAGTACTCAACGCTTGTGAGTGATCCAACGAAGGAAGGGATCTTTTCATCAAAATTGTTAAAGCTCAGGTCAAGATATTTCAAATGCTTCAAGTTGAGCAAAGATGAGTTTATTTTGCCACCTAAACTGTTACCTCGAAGATGAAGTTGAATAACATGGCCGGTTAAGTTGCTGCACATAACACTTTTCCACTTGCAACAATCAAATTTAGCATCCCAAGAAGGCAACACGTTTGAGGAACCATTTAGAGATTGTTTGAAGCTTAATAGTGATTGTTTTTCAATTTCAGGGCAGGTGATTGAATAGAGTGGTCTCAATGACAAGAAAAGGAGGACCCAAAACATAGATGCAAGGATACAGAATTTTGATTCATTCATCTTCGTTACTTAGAATTTGGAGTGATGGTGGAATTATTAGGAAGAGTTGGATTTTGACTGTCCATGCAATCTACATATATATCAAGGAATGAGGTGAACTTATTCTTGCCCATCTTTATGGTTCACTTATTTACAATTCAAAGAAGTATTATTGGAATTGCTTTACTAAATTTTCTATTATTTGTGTCAGGTGTAAAAACAATACTTATACATATCAATCTGAGTGATATATGCATCAATGCATGCACTTGCGTTGCATGATAGTTCAACTTAAGGTGTAAATCTGCTGCAACCTATCAACTTAATGTGTGAACACGGGCAAACACTGACGTATCTCTTCATCTGATAATGAAAGAAAAAAATATAAAATGTTTGAGCTGTAAGACGAAATTGACTTGAGAAATTAATATATATATTAAAAATAAAGGACGACCTTGACTTAAAAAATAAAATATATATATTATAAAAAAAAAAAAAAAGACGACCTTGACTTACCGTATGCATATATTGGACCCATTGAATGATCATGCTATTGTTTTTCCCGTACACCATTTTGGAAGAAATATATGTTCGCTTGTTTTCTAGACTAGCAATGTGCACGTACGATACACGTGGAGGTAAATATTTTTTACCGATTAGGTTTAGTAAAATAAATTAATTAATTTATTAAACATATCATTGCAGGAATCAAATAAAATATAAAACAAATGAGCTCCTAATATATTTTATTTTTCAAAAATAATATAACGATGCCCTAATATAATTAAGAAAAAAGACACTGAAAAACTAAATAATGACTTAATGTATATTATAGATGCATTATTTCTTTTATTTATTTATGTTAGATGGTTCATGAGTAATTTCTTTCATTTTAATTTTGACGTTCTCATAAAAAACATTCATACTCATTGGAGCTCAATACAAGAAAGCTAGGCAAAAATTCTTCTTAATTCGTTAGGCAAAAAGTCTATTTTATTCAAATAATTAGATATAGTTAGGACAAACATATAGTCAAGCTTCATGATTGTATTTTCTTTATAAGGTGCTTCTACTAATAGTTCATGAAATATCTTTGTGAAATAACTAACCGTGTCATTAAAATTTCTGATATTTTTTTATCATTGTATAAACTATTACATTATTCTCTCTCCATATATATAAACAAATCGATACCTATCCCATGGAGGCATCGCCCACAGGGTGAGAATGAATTTTACCTCCAAAAAAATTGACCTTTCAAAATCACGGTTACATATACTAACCGTTCATAAATGTCTCTATGAAATAACTAACCGTGTCACAATTCATAAATATCTTTGTGACATAACCAATTGTTTCGTTAAAATTGCTTATATTTTTTTATCATTGTATAAACTACTACATTATTCTCTCTCCATATAGACAAATTGGTAACTACCCCATGGAAGCATCGCCCACGGGTGATAATGAGTTTTATTATCTCCAAACAAAAGTTGAAATTTCAAAATCGTAGTTACATATACTTCTCTCGAGACGCTAAATTATTTTTTGAAATCATCACACATTAATGAAAGCTAAATTATTTTTTGAAATCATCAAACATTACATGTAAATATATACTTTAAATTATTGCACATATGTTCGAGAAAAATACATCAATGAAATTGTAAATATTTCTATCAAATAGTGACAACTTCATTCGAATATTCAAAATAGTTTGATCAGACTCCGACATTCCTTTTTCAATGTTACTTATATAATATATTGTTTGCAAATCATTGACCATCTTGGTTGTTGCAATGATTTTATATTTGTTTTTCATAATATCTTTAACATTCGTTCGAATTTTCAATAATTATATGCCTAATAACTTCTTTAATACCTTCATTTTTCAAATCTTTGCATCATACATAATGTTTCAAAAATTTAAGTTAAATATCTTTTCTTGATTCTTCAACAATAACAAATATAAAAAACAATATTGAGAAACGTATCATTTGTTAAAATGTTCGAGGGGAGAAAATATGACATTCTTAGTCACATTTGAACTTTATTATTACAAGTTATTCTTAAAATCTACATTATGTATTACAAAGTTTTTAATTTTTAGTTAATTAAAAATTCAAAATTGATGATATAGGATCATCATTTATGAGAATTTAAATGCTAGCAACAAAAAAATGTAGTAATTTAAAATACTTTTATTTATAGATATTGTTATTCAGATTTCTCTGAAAAAAATCAGACTTTTTTTCCCCCATTATGTTGCTATTGTTTCATTTGTTTCTTATTCTATTCTCAAAAATATTTTATTTGTTAAAATAATGAGAGCATATATATATGTATTGTGTCATTCTTTTTCCGTGTTTTATATATTGATGTTGTTATTAAAGTATCTTATTTATTAGGCTACAATTAATATAATCACATAAGATAAAATATTATTTAATATTACTTGTTTATTTAAATAAAATAATAATAATAATAATAATACTATATTTGATAAAATTGAAAATATATTGGTAGAAAGTAATAAAATATTTAACTAAATAACATTAATACTAATGTACCGATTTTGAATTAAAAAAAGAACACATATTTATGTATTTAAAAGTTCTAATTAAAATAAATGTGCATCTTAAAATAAATTATTATTTTGTGTTCTTATTGATAACCTAATTTTCAGATTTTGCGGACATATCAAGCACTACATGCTGAGAAAAAGTCAATGACATGCTTGGACTACTAATTGTGTTAAATAATTTTATTTTGGGGGGGGTAAAAAAAAGTTTGAAAAACAGTGTAAAAATTGTGTTAAATGGGAGTATAAAAAAATATAGATTATTTACTTCAGATTTTTGTGTGAAAATCATGTTAAAAACAGCCTGATTTTCCCTAAAATAATTGGCTATGGAATTGATTTTAGAGTTTTAGAAAACAAAAACAAAACTGATTTATTGGAAATGAAAGTGATTTTAACGATTTTTCTTAAAAAAAGTGATGTGAAAGTGATATGATGTACTTTCTCCCAAAATAATTGGATATGAAAGTGATATGATGTATTTTAATCTTTAAATGGTATACTTCACATTTTTTTTTTACTAAATTTAAACAATTTAGTTACTAAAAAATAGGTAAATAATATCAATGCAAATTGGCTGAAAATCTGAAAGCATTATATCACATGTTTTTGTAGTATTAACTATAGATAGTAAGTCAACTCATTTATTTTTTTAGTCAAAGTTACTAACAAATAATTTTACCAACAACCTTTTTATATTAGTATTAGTGCAAAACCCATGCGATGCCTGAGGTGAATAGTTTGATGGCAATTTACCACACCCTATTATTATATTTGTGAATATAAAATTTAAATAAATAGAATAAAAAAATTATCATATATTATTAAAAACCTTTTTGTAGACAATATTTCTTGTTTGCCTTGTAGCCACAACATCCTCTCCGCAAACTAATATTTTCAAGATTTTTGATTAGCGACACAGGAAACAACTACATACAATTGGTTGTGATTAAACAACATCTTCTTGTCAACATGTGATAAAGATTGACTCTGACTCTTGTTTACTTGTCGTTGCATAAGAAATCATTAGGGAAAATTTTCTCTGCCAAAATTTCAAAGGTACTATAACGTCAGAAGGTGTTAGAGTCATCCGAGCAGTGCCGGCTCCAGTGGGGAGGCAGAGAGGCTCTTGCCTAGGGCCTCAATTTATTTGGGGCCACATTTTTTTTTTTTTTTGTTGGTTAATACTATGCATTTGTGTTGGGTTTGATCCATTTAAATAAATGAAGTGGCCTAATTAATGAATGAGTAATGACTAAATATTGACTTAGCCCATTACACAAATAAAGATATTAATTAATAAAGAGTTAAGGGCTAATGACTAAATATGGACTTGGTCCACTACACAAATGAAGAAGCTAATTAATAAAAAGGCTAATGGTTAAATATGTAATTCGTTTGTGAATTTGAAAACCTTCATTTGTTTTCTTATGATGTTTGGTATGAACAATTTTTATTAGAATAATTAGTTTCAGTGATATTATTTTTTATTTTTTATCTTAATGTCCTCGTGACTGCTTCAATATAATTTATTAAATATCTCTCTAAACTCCAGAGATAATTTATCATTTTCAAGATATATTTCAGGATTGATGAAAAACAAGAAAAATTATTTCTTTTTCAATTATTTATTTATTTAGCTTGCCTTGTTGAATTAGCTGTTTTTTTCTTCCCTGCTTACTACACAAATTCAAATTGGGAACTTCGAAAAAAAAAAAAAAAAAATTGTCTGGGGCCTCCAAATTTCTGGAGACTCCGAGGTATCAACACCTCATCTCCTACATTAGATCCAATCAATACCTTGATCTTTCACAACTAATCTAATATGCGAGACCAAATGCTCAAGCGCATATTATCTTGATCCAACCTGCAAAATAAAATTTGTAATATGTGGGTATGATATAATATTAAGTACCGAAAACTTAAAATTGTGAAATCAATGCCCAACCTCCGAATGAAAGCTCGAATCGCAAGAACACTATGTACAACAATTAGCTTTGTAACATTCTTTGAAGTAGTTAATTTAATTTTATCTAAAATATTAAATATATTAAATTAAATCATGTGTTGACATATTGTAACATAAATATTATAACTATTTTTAGTCTAAGTGGCCAAACAAAATATATGATTTAATGTATTTAAAAAAATATATCCCCGTGGCTTAGTTCGGCAAAGATGCATAATGAGCACCGGTGGTTGACGTTCATTGCTATATTCATTTTAAATTTTCAAAAGTCGATGAACGTAATCACCCAAAGTATGCAATCAAACTTGTCCCTCCTAAACAATTATTCAAAAAAAATGGTCAACATAAATTTTATTACAAAAAAAAAAAATAAAAAAAAAATAAGAAAAGCGTGTAATAAAATTAAATAAAATAAATTCTTACTCTAGATCCATAAGAAAAAACACAATCGTTTATAATAGAACGCCATCAACCTCGTTTATTTGAACGGCTACGTTTTCAACCATCAACCCAATTACATCTATAAAAAAAATATGAAGTTAATATTTTTTAAATATATTTAAATTTTAAATACTTTTTTCTCATTAATTTAAAATCTAAGAATAAATATTTTAACAAGCACCCGTATAATACACGGATGTTGGACTAGTATAACAAATATAAAGATTATCTAGTCCGTGCAATTTTTACAAAATCACTTATTTTATAATTGTTTAGATATATATAGATAGATAGATAGATTTCGACACGGACAATCTAGAAATCCACGCTCAGCTTCTTGTCAATGCTTGAGAAGGTTTTATAAAATGCCTTGAAGTGCCTGTAAGCAATTTCCACGTCTTCCTTCCCACATACTTCCCTCACACTGGAAATTGAAAGAATGATGAGGGAAAAAAAAAATGAATTTAATAATATCACAGCTTGAATTGGAATAAAAGTGTGAAATGGTGACCTATGCATGGATAGCTGAGGTATGCCACAATCAACCGTACGAATTCCAACTCCCGAAGCCAATATGGGTCCTATAGTGGACCCACACCCCATATCATTTCTTACAACAAATTCCTGCGCAAACCAAATGCAATGCAATGGAGTCAAGTGCTGCATTTGTTATCCTCCGAATGTTCAATTACGTACACTAAAACCAGTAAAACAAGAGGAAGGGAATTAAAGCGAGTACACAAGAAAAATATTGTCAGATTCCATCTGTTTCCTTGTTGAGATGCATTTATTCAAGTGTACAACAGATTACCTGAATAGGAAGATTGTGTATTTTAGCAACTTCTTTGAAGAGGAAAGATGTAACTCCACTTGTAGCATAACGTTGATTAGCATTATGCTTTATTACAAGTCCCTTTTGCAACACTGGCCTGTGGTTTTCTTCGTGTTTGTCAGAAAAATTAGGGTGCACTCCGTGAGCCATGTCGGCTGACACTGAAGAAAAGAGTAAAAAAACAAACACACAAACAAAAACAAAAAAAAAAAAAAAAAAAAGAAGAATGTGGATTAGCATAAGATGTTCTTGAATTTGAGCATGGATCAATGAAAACAATGATTCTATCATTTCTTGGTGTTCTAAGAAGTTCTTCAAGTTGCTAACCTGGCCATTTCTTTTCCCACCAACCAGTAGGCAAAGAACAAAAAAATAATTGTTAAAAGAATATTTATGCTCCAATTAGGACTAAAACATTTGAAGAACAAAAGATAACAAAGTCAACCTAGCTTTACGAATGCAGCCTATGTAAGACGAACTCAACAAATGTTTCATCTACATCAAAACAGAAAACTACATTTGACAGGTATGAGGGGAGAAAAAAGAAATCGATATAATACTATGTAAAAAGGTCGAAGTACCAAGGAAAGAGTGACGAATGGCTCGCGCAAAGCCGCATTCTCCTACGGACTGCTCACCCAAACAAGCAATAATTCGTCTCATGGCCTCAAACATTGTTGGTGCACCTGCCCCCTGGTATGAATCTGAACCGACCTATAACATGTGAACTTATTATTAACAAAACAAGTTAGAAAAGAAGAAAGAGGCATGAGAAAAAAAATAGATCAATGCTCTACCCATCTATGACAGGAATTTTTCTTTCGTATGGCACACCAAAGAAAATTGATTCTACAACCTTAGGTCCTACTCAAAGAAAACCACAATGAAAGATACAATATTATCTTTTTGCATTAACTTCTACATAGATATTTTATCAATTAATCATGGTAGAAAATGTAGCACCTTACATGGAATAGAAACATGGAAAATCTAATAAGCCACTTTTTAGCTACTCTTTCTATTGCACTTCACCAAAACTCTCTCTCTCTCTCACACACACATATATATATTTAATGTTTAATCCCATCTTCATAACCACCTCCTCAGGGATACATTTAAACCATGACCTAGTATACAGGGCTACTGAATTTTTCACGGAAAGCTTGCTAGTGGTACCCCTATATAATCTGCAAGTGTCCCAAACAAAACAATATGAATGAATTGTCTGTCACTAATGTAACCCTTGACCTGTAGTGAGTATAGTTCTCCTGTTGCTTTAGAGTCCCTAGGTCAAAAGGACCACATCGATTCTTACACCAAACTTGAAATGAAATATAAGAGTTTGATGCATTGGTTTTTTTCTGCAGGAATAACAACCTCTCCAGTAACAGTAACTTACCTCCTCATTATCAAATAATGCAACCATCCGAATAGCATTTTCATCAGCTAGATCTTCAGGTAAGGTACAGGCATCCACAAGAGCTCTCAATGCACAAAAACTTGAAGCCAGATTATCTAATCTTCCAGAGAAAATGAACTCATCATTAGCGCCTCCAAGACAACTGGCCTGGGTATCACAGACGTTTAATTCCATGCTGGCAATATCTTGAACATTACAGCCCAACTCATCCGACAAGATCTGAGAAATGATGTGTATGAGCCATATGCCCCAAATGTTTTGCAAATATATCTAAGAATCCATCCACATTCCATAACATGAAATAACCCCCAATGTAATATAATTTATTCAAGCAACCATGACTTGGTGAAAACAACATTATCCAGAGAAAGAACCACGTAAATACTACTAGCATGGAATGCAAATGCATAGTATGAGACAAGCTGGAATCATATGTGAAAAGAATGTCCATCGACACTTCCTTCATCGTGTCAATCATTTCTGAGCCTTAGCTGGTGATCTACGCTGCTTCCCAATGATTCTCCAATTAACATATGAAGACAAACGGCAGTTAGATCATATCTAGTATGCCAGAAGCAGTTATTCTTGAATCTAAATTGTTTGATTAATTTCAACTCGGAAAGGTTGTATTCGTCTATAATTCTCCAAAGAATAATGTTGTGGCACATACCTGGAAAGCTTTCCTAAACAGGCAACTATTTTGCTTAAATGATACCATTAATAGAAACCAAACATTGGATGATTCTGATAGAAAACCATCTTCCAGTTGGTGTAAGTGTCACATAAATATAGCAATATATATAATAAGGAAATATTGGAAACTAGGATTTTTATTTTTGTCTATTTCACTCTAAAACAAGCAAACCACCACATAATTTCTAAACAGAAAAAATGTTGAATTCTGTATTGAAACTCTGAAAAAGTTGAGCCCGGAAACAGTTTTCAGGTTTCAAGAAATATATCAAATCTCTCCAATATATATAGTTGTATTGTTTCTTAGAGCTTTAGTGTCAATTCTGGTGCTTCGTAATCATGTGTCAGTCTATTATTAGGACTTTTTGTAATACAAAACACTAGGCTAACTTAAATTATATATATATTTTAAAACTGAGTAACTTTTTTATCTGTTATCAGTTTTTCAAATATGAAATATTAAATAAATCATCTTTTAACAATCTTCGATTTGACATTAGGAAACAAAAATGGCAATTATATTTACTTTTATAAAGAAATGTTAAATTATCTACCAATTCTACTTGAAAAATAATAAATTTATCATTCAATGATATTGTATGATGATGTGAATTTGAAAATTATTATAATATAGGACGAGCAAGACTTACAGGCGAGGATGTTGTTTTGAATAAAAATAATAATGCATTTTTCAAAAAAACAATATTTGAAAATTTAATATTATGTACTTATATTTTTATCTGTTTCATAAATTTTTAAGTATTAACTTTTTAATCAACACAACTACTAGTGAGGATTAAATCCTAACATGAGAACTTAAAATTATGACATAATACGTACAATGTGATGCAATTACTAGGGTTTTACATTGATATTAGAGCATAGTGATGGCAGAATATCAATTCCAACAAGTTGATGCTATTAATACTCCACCCTTTAATAACGGGACAACGATAGCATTACATACAACATAAAATAGCATAGGGTTTAATTCCTACACCGGGATTTGTGTTACCAACTTACCATTAAACGCGACCCTGTTTGTTTAGATTATGCCCTATATTGGTTTAGCACTTTATATTATTCAAAAAATTCAAATCCGGTTGTGCAACCTAACAACAACAACATACCCAGTATATTCCCAACAGGTTGGGGTCTGGGGGGTCAGTTGCACGCAGACCTTACCCTTGTAATTATACAAGGAGGCTGTTTCCGTAGCGACCCAAGGTGCATTGCGCCGGTTGTGCAACCTAACAATATAAATTTGGTCCTTTGCATCTTCTCATGTTTCGAGTAAAAACACTTCCAAGTTAACATTTTCAGGTTTCAACCACATGCTACACTCTTGAACCCACTGTACCCACCTGAATCTAATCAGTATAGTATTTTTCTAGATATCAACATTTAAATAATCCAATTGGACCGTCACCTACCAATTATCTTAATAAATTATCACAATTAAATAAAATAATCAAAGTCAACCAAAAATAACCAATTTTACTATTATTATTATTATCCAACAACATATCCAATTTCTCATGAAAATAGTCAAGGTTCGCCAAAAATACTGCACATGGAAAATGCTCATGAAAGTAAACTAAGCAAGCCATAATCTCAACTTAGGCACAATGTGGACAATGTGCATTTATGTCCATTCCGGAAGCTCAAACTCTTCTAATAATCAACTTACGCACCCAAAGTTGAAAAACTTTGAACTATAATGACTTAGCATGCCTCACCAATTCAGAACTTTTATTATCAGAAGAAAATGGAGGTACTCATTTACATGAATAAGACCATTTGTTTGGCAATCTAATGAGATTTATTACTTTGGATTCTTAGAGATTTTGAGATTTTAAGAGGGTGATTGGATATGGATTTGCCTAGAAATTACCAATCATTTTAACCCAACCACTTTTTAACTCAATTCAATCTCATTATCTCAATATTATCAATATAACTAAATAATATTAATCAATCATCCTTACACATCACATCAACTTCACTTCACTATAAATTCAATCACATAATTTGAACTACATATCACTTTCAATCACCTTTCTCCTACTTTTACATCAAATAAACTTTAATAATTTTATTTTGAATATTGTTTTAATACAAACTCAAGATCTCATTCAAACCTAACCCAACCACTTTTTCAAAATTAATTATGGTTAACCAAAAAAATTAATAAAATCTATATCCAATCACACGCTAAGAATCTTGGTGTATTTAATTAAAACTTCTAAAAGTCTTGAGTTATTTAATTGACATTTTAAAAAGTCGTAAGGTAATCAACTTATATAGTATACCACTGGGATTTGCTTGGATTTTTTAAGACTTAATTAGATTTCAAAGATAAAATATATACCAAGTCCCTCATCAAATATTCGTCTCTAGACTTAAGAGGGGTATTTATTTAGGATTACTAAAGACCTTTACAAATTTTAAATATCCTGGTGTATTTAACTTTTAAAAGTCTTGAAGTATTCAATTGAGATTTTAAAATGTTTTAAAAAGTCATGATGTTTTGAACTTATTGACACTGCGATTTGTCAGAACTTTTCACGATTTGCTAAGATTTCAAACACAAATATCATATATCAAATCCCACCCTTTAGGCTTAAGATTATTAAGGATTTCACTAAAATCTACAAATCTTAAAAAGCCAAAAAAAAAAGTCTTAAAATGTCATTTGAATCAAATTAAATGAATACAATCTCTTTAAGATTTCTAAGGACCACTAAAATAGAACAAAGAAAATAAAAAAATTGGATTTAAAAAAATCTAAAAATGTTACTTAAAGTATGCATCCCCTGAATAAGTCTTTCTGCATACATGAAGTACTTTTATGCAAAAATAAATACAATTAGCAACCCATCAGAATGAAAACATCCACATGCTAAACCAACATATTGAAGCATCACAGCACGTTAAACTCCATTACAGCTTCATTGGAACTTTACTAGAGTTTTGCACATACACTAGGACCGGAGAATGAGAACAGGAAGATACCTGCATGAGCAACTGGTGGTGGTGAGAATCATCTGAAGATGATGCACTAGCTTTTGCATCAAGCTCAGAGGATGTTTTGTCAGCCTTTACAGCTAAAAGAGGGATAAGGTGGGTCTCAAGATTCGGTTTAAACCCTTCAATATTTACTGCCCTGCCAATCACGAAGCAAACAAAAAAGTCACAAACATCAATGCATCCACAATATGTATAAGAAACAGAAAATCTAACACAGTTGTTTAATGAAACAGGACTCAAGATGAATATGCTGCAAACCATTGAAATTCTTAAATAGTGCCCAAGAATCAAACAGTTAGATTTTATTTTAAATAAATTATATTAGGACTTCACTTCACATATTAATTAGTACATGCATGATTGCAACTAATTCTTCAAGTTATCACAAAATATAGTGAGCACCCAATTGTCCAGAGTGAAGATGGGACCCATCACATACAGATTCTAAAAGACAAATCAATCCAAATAATGGAAAGCTACACAACTGATACTAGTGTTAAAGTATATTATAAGCCCATCCCACAAGTACTAAAGGCCCTAAGTCTATATATGGGCATCTTCGTAAGTGAATTTCTCACATCCTCTTCCACTGGTTCTACAGCTCGTGTGTCATCCGTTGTCTCGTCTTCCACCTCATCCTTAGCTAAGTGGCATCATTGTCTTGGTCATTTGAGTGGGGCTCGTTTGTCTACTTTGATTAGTACTGGTTATTTAGGTCGTACATCTATGGAGACTAGTTTCATTGTAAGGGTTATTCGCTGATGTATGGGGTCCGTCCACTTTTCCTACAAATATTGACAATAAATATTATTTTCTTTTTATTGAGGACCATTCTCTATATACTTGGATTTATTTATAAGGATTTTGCTCGCATGATCCCTACTCAATTTTCTACTCCTATTCAAGTTTTCATTATGATTCTGGTGGTGAGTATTTATGTAACAATATTCGTATGTTTTTACCTGTGAGGGCACTCTTCCCAACTCTCCTCATGCACATATGCTTAGAATGGTGTTGCAGAAAGAAAACAATGTCATGTCATCTCAAATTTCATTGACACTATTAGAACTCTTCTCATTGCCTCCTTTGTTCCTTCTCATTTTTGGGGAGAAGTTGTGTCTACAGCCATTTATCTTATCAACCGACAACCATCTTCCAAACTGTAGGTAGTCCTAGTGAGGTTCTTTTTGGTATTCCCCTTAGCTATGATCATCTTCAGGTTTTCGGATGTACATATGTTGTTTGCTCCTCATGAACACAGTTAAACTGACTACTCAGTCGGTTGAGTGTGTTTTTTTTGGGTATAGTCATGAGCATAAGGGTTATTATAGTTATGATTCTTCCACTCGTTGCATGCGTATATCTCGTGATGTAACCTTTGTCGAGGATCGTCCTTTTTATAACCCTTCTACTCAACCCACATCTTCTTCTTGAGTCTACATCATATTTATGGTTTCCTCCTATTTCCTTTCTAATGATGTCTGTGTCTCTTCTCCATCTTCCACTCATGATGAGCCTGCACCACCTCATGAGCCTCCACCACATAAACAACCCATCACACAAGTCTATACTCATCGTCCCAAAGGTCACACAACACTTTTGCCTCATTCTACTACCTCGGCCAGTCCTAATGCCCCCATCCTTGATGATTCTGTTGATTCTGACGTGCCGCCAAATGCTATTCTGGAGAATACGAGGTTGGTCAGAGATATTATTTACGTGATCGTTCTACTATTGAGCCTCCTGATAGTTTGGATTTTCCACGTGCGGGTGCTACTATTGATGAGCTCTCGGGTTTTCCACGTGCGGGTGCTACTATTGATGAGATCTCAATCTATCAGGAAGCTTTGAGTATTCCGGAGTGGCAATTGGGTATGTTCGAGGAGGTTGCTGCACTTGATTGTATTGGCACTTGAGATCTTGTTCGCATGTCGTACCTATCACCTTATCACCTATAAGTGGTCTTTTAAGATTATGACCAAGTCAAATGGTTCCATAAAGAGATATAAAGCTCGTCTTGTTGCTAGAGGCTTTCAGCAGACTCACGGGCAAAATAATCATGAAATTTTTGCTCCCGTTGCTCACATGACTATAGTCCGTACTTTGATCGCAAGGCTGCTAGTCGTTCTTTGACCATATCTCACAAAGATGTGAAAAATACTTTCTTTCATGGTGCTCTACATAAGGAAGTTTATATGCAGCCACCACTGTGTGTTGATGCCCCCTCCGGACATGTTTGTCATCTTCGTCGCGCATTATATGGTCTCAAACAAGCTCCACATGCTTGGCCTCTGTATACTACTAGTATTTCCCTAGTGATCATGATCCTACCTTGTTTATTCATTTCTCTCCACATGGGCGTACTCTACTTCTTCTTCTATGTTGATGACATGTTGAGATGATATGTTGATTATGGGAGATAATGTCGAACATGTTTCTCATGTCAAGAAGTAACTCATCAGCAATTTTAGATGTTCGATTTGGGTCCTCTTATCTACTTTTTAGGCATTGAGGTGATGCATTATGCCTCGAGTTACTACCTTTCTCAGTTCAAATACATATAAGACCTTCTTGCTCGTTCTCGTATCACTGATAATCAGACAGCGGCCTTTGGATCTTGGCTCTTGAGGATCCCTCTCTCTATCGACATATACTAGGCAGACGTTTACCTTATTGTTTTTGTTCGTCAATTTGTGAGTGCTCCTACTTTGGTTCATTTTGGGCATTTGCTTCGTGTGCTATGGTACTTAAGTGAAACATCATCTTGGTGTTTATTATATGCTCATGATAGTACGCTTCTGTTTACTCTGACTCCACTTAGGCAAGTAATCTAACATATCGTCGTTCTTCGTTCTTCGTTGTCAGTTATTGCATTTTTCTTTGTTCTTCTCATCTTACATAGAAGTTCAAGAAGCAAGCAGTTGTATCTCAATCACAACAATCACAATCTAGCACAGAGGCAAAACTTCGAGCACTTACTACTACCACCTCACTATATGGCTTTGATGGTTGTTAACCAATTTTAGTGTTCCATGCGATGCTCCTACACCTCTTCTTTGTGATAATACTATACTTCTTCTTTGTGCTAATACTGGAGCAATCCAAATTGCCATAATCTAGTGAAGCATGAACTTACAAAACACATTGGTGTTAATGCTTCCTTTACCCGGCATTGTCATCAGAAAGCATTGTTCTTCAGCATGTGCCGTTAGGACTGCAAGTGGCAGATTTTTTCACGAAAGCACAAACTAGAGAGCAGCATCGGCTTCACTTTCTCAAACTCAATGCTTCGGATCCTCCACCTCAAAGTTGGGTGTTAAGTATATTATAGACCCAGCTCATATATACTAAAGGTCCTAAGTCTATATATATGGGCATCTTCATAACAACTAGATTCTTCCTTTGATTTAAAGAACCAACGATAAAGATTACAAACTAGCATGTACTTTGGCTCTCCAATAGAAAAGATCTTATCAGTTGAGTATAACCCTTAAAATATAAAAAGGATATCAATATAAACTACTAACAATCCATAACCACTCAATCACAGGAAAAATGCGTTTTGTATCCATGAGTCGCTAACATTAATTTAATTCAGAGGCTATGTGGGTAGCAAGAAAATAGAAAACAATGTATGGGCCGACTCTTTGGGGAGAAACAAATACCTGTCAAGATGAATAGCAAGTGTAGGCACTCGCAACAAAGGACGTTTTATCTTGACTAGTTTATGTGAAAAGGAACCATCATCAGCTCTAGTAATAACCCTTCCAGCCAGACTTAGGTCTCTATCGAACCACGTGTGCCACAAACCACCACCATAAGTTTGAACGTTAACCATAAGATATCCAGATTTGGATGATGCAGATTTTGGCTTTAGTTTGAGGCATGGACTATCGGTATGCGCAGCAATCACATGAAAACCACTGCCAACTGCATACCTGCAAGACTAATATAAGGATTTCATTAACCAACGTCGAATAGAAAACAGAGGCAAATGTTTTGATGTCGAGAAACCGAGAAAGAACACATCACAACTAAGTTAATTGGAGTAGCTACAAATGTATCCAGACAATTTATCTTTACAAATTCTGTGCCTCAGGAAAATTAAAATCTGGAGCATAATGCATGAGAATTACTCACTTTTCACCAATGGCAAACGCAACTAATGAAGACATGTTTCGTGTAAAAACATATCGTCCCCCAGGCTTCAGTTCCCACTCTTCATTCTCATTCAGCAATCGGAACCCAGCAGCAACAAGTTGTCGTTTTGCTTCAGCTAAAAAATGGATTGAGTAACAGTTACAGCAAATTTCAAACAGATTAACATAAAAATTTGTCTTTTTTTTCATGGAATAGATTGAACTTTGAAAAGAATATATTGAGCTGTTATGTGCAGTGAAGACATTTCTGGGAGTCATATATTGAGCTGTTATGTGCAGTGTACTTAAAGACGTTTCTGTGAGTCATATACCTATTCCCACATTAAACGTAAACAATCTACAACAACTTTCTAAAACCAGTTTCATTGTTGATTTTAAAATTATGATGAGATTCTAAAAACGAGATGATATTCACACTATGAAATTCATTCTGCTCATTTCACTGACCATTAAAATTTCTTTATTCTGTATAGTCCAATCAATCCATCCAGTTAGGTCACCCGTCGTGATTTTAGATGGGTTCAATATCAGCAATTTTAAACTTAAGCCTGCAGAAGCATGAAAATAGATTATTTTTATAATTCATCGACTTAACAAACATGTGAAACGTTTTACCTAATAGCTTTGCAACTAGCTTCCACATTACTTCTTTTGCAGGGACAAACTTTCCCTTCATTAAATTTTTAAATACCAAGGAACTAACTTTTCCCCTTTATGTAAATGGTTTAGCAACTTTTCTCCATTCTGAGTTTGTAGGAATAATCATTTTCACTCTGTTAACTTTTGCGTGGGGACAATCAATTTCACTCTGTAACTTTTCTTACAAGATATTTCATTATTCCTCAAGTTTAGGAATTTGCAGCGACTGACTTGAGAAATATCTTGAAGCATATCATTGTAAATGCACAACTTTCAGAATCGATTTTCGCAACAAAGTGAAAACATTTGTTGCTATAACACAAATCATTTTCAGAGTGAGAGTAATATGCCAAAGTTATTTGATTATTAACCTGCACATTGCAACTTAATGACATTGTCATGAAGTAGGACTGTCAAACCTTCTTCAGGGTTCAACTGTTCTTTCTACCTTTGTTCCACAAACCGTTACTATTGAGCAATTTTCCATATGACATTACATTATAAGCACTCTGATCCCTATTGAAAAAATCAGAAGTACATCGAGTGCTCAATTTCCATTAGTTCTATTCTAGAACGTTACAAAATTTCGAGTATAGTAAACCTTTAACATGTGATATCACTTGCAATTATCAACTTGAAGTCATTTAATTTAAGCTCAGAAAATTATACACAACATTCTAATATTCTATGTGTGTAACAGTTCATATCCATTTTCCACTAACTGCTCGAGGCTTACTTTATTTTCTAGCGCGCACGCCAGCACGCTATCCTCTCCTCTGTCCTCATACCTTTTGCTAACTCCTACCAGTTTACTCGATTCCACGCATTACTATCTCAAACATCTAAACTAAAACCAACAAAATATAAATCGAATTAAACTGAAAATTCGCCCAAAAACGCATAGGTTAAAAACAGAAGACGCAATACCAGTAGCATGAAACTGAGTCCATGACTCATTGAGGTAATCCAGAAGGTCGCCAATTATTGATTGGCAGGATTCAGTGCTTGAAATACTAGTCTGCAGTCAAACATTTCAAAGCGCCAAACTTCAATCACAGACATCACCAAATGGAAACAAAATGTAACCATAATACGAATGTAGAGACCTCTGAATTGAATCGAAGAGGTGAAGTCGTGGAAATTTTGCGGTTGCCCCCGTGACGGCGGGAATGGGAGCCGTCTTCGTTGGTGTGAACAGTGAAGAAAGGTGACGGGCGAGTAAACTTTGATACGACCGCTGAGGATTTGGGGAATGGAGATGGGTGGAGAAGATGAAACCGAGCAATGGCCGCCATCACTTGTAGCACGAACTGAAGGTGAGACTATGAGAACACAGAAAAGACGAGATAATAAAACCAAAAGAGAAGGGTAGAGGCGTACATAATTTATATCTACTAGTACAGAGCCCGTGCGATGCACCGGGTGCAAAATTTTAAGGCTATTTATACAGACTTATAATTATATACATGAATAAAGAAAAATGTACGGGATATATATTACGTGCAAAGCACAAGATATATTTATTTAGAGAATATTATATTATAAGATGCAATATTCAATAAAAGTTTATAATACGCAAGAAAATTGTACAATGTTCAATAAAAGTTTTAAAGTCTCTTGTACATTAAAACTATTGAAAAAATAATATTTTAATCAATGAGTTTCCTTTCCTTATAGCCAAATTGTGAATGTGATTTGAGGAGTACAACAAATCGATATATAGCTGACTTGCTTTTTTCATTGTAGTTTTTTTTCTTTTTTTTTTATAATAAATTTAAAGATATTCTGAAATATAGCAAAAATTAATTTTTTTATTACAATTAAGAATTTTACTAAATATAAACTCTCAATTTATGGTGTTAATCAACGTTTAAGTCTAAAAAGTTAGAATTTTTACCTCTTTTAATCAACGTTTAAGTCTAAAAAACAATAGAGTTATTATAAGTTTTTTTCAACTTCTTTTGAAACATTAAATATGAGCATGTTAGGGCTAGCTTGTAAAATAATTAATATATTATCTCACTAAAACATTTATACTAATAAAAATTTAATTTTAGCATATAAATTTATCCCTTGATATAAGAGAAAGTAACAGTTTTACTTATTGTTGTTCACCATATAATATTTAATTATTATTTTATCATATAATAAAAAAGTCATATTTTTAAATAGTGTAGTAGAATTGTTATAAAATTATATGATTTTTTTTTACAATATGGATTTAATATTTTTTTATGATTTGATAATATAAACAAATCTATACTTAACTTTGACAAATAAAACAAATAAATATTTTTGTAAGTATTTAATGTATATACTAAATAGAAATATATTTGGTATAATCAAATACCAAATATAATCAAATAAGTCAAAGTGTACATTTTTATTTGGTATTTGATTTTTTTATTATTAAAATATTTTTATTATAATTACCTTTTTAAAATAAACAAATAAATAAATCAATTAAATTAATAAAATATTATAATACCAAAATAGTAATGACATTTAATGCAGTTG
The DNA here is from genome assembly GCA_008636005.1 of Striga asiatica. Taxonomy (NCBI): domain Eukaryota; kingdom Viridiplantae; phylum Streptophyta; class Magnoliopsida; order Lamiales; family Orobanchaceae; genus Striga; species Striga asiatica. The sequence goes on along the minus strand of BKCP01006016.1, from coordinate 333,184 downwards.
ACTTTTCTGGATAGTAAATGTAGTAAATAGAAACTCCTTTTATATAAGTATAGATTGTATAATACGGAAATAGTAATGCAATAAATGTTGTTGACTTTTCTTTATACTAAATCCGGTAAATGGTATACCTTTTAATATAAGTATAGATAGATATGTATATCTATATCTATCTATATATAAAAAGGTTGTTGGTTAAATCATTTTTGGAAATTTTTGACCAAATAAATAATACCTTTGACATTTTATTTATAGAAAGCTTGAAAACAATAATAGTGTAGTTTTTTTTTTTTACTCACAATTTGAATTCAAAATTAATGGTGTAGAGATAATAATGGAACAATAATCTATGGATAACTCATGATGGAATCTGTGGATAACTAACTACTAATCTAAAAATATTTTGATAAATCTTCACCAAACACTTATTTGATAAATTTATGGATAACTAAACTATTAATCTAAAAAGATTTTGAAATGGCTAAGTTTATGTATTAATATCGCAACCCAAGGAAAAAAAAAGCATAAGTGAGCCCATTTATTTTTTTATACTAAAATAAAGAGATATTACCAAATATAATTTTTGTTTAATTTGACGGATAATATCAAATCATTCCAAATTTTAGTAATGTACGCGAATATCATTTCAAATATTTAGATAATATCATTCTAACGCTCCAATCATTTAATATCAAGATTTTTTTTTCACCTATTAATTTAACACTTAATTTGCCTATAAATAACATACACACTCTGAGTTTTTATTGTATACCCACTCATCAAAAAATCAAGCAAAACATAAAGAACAAATAGATATTCTGTATTGATAAGAAATCATGAGACTCATCAAGCAAAACACCATGAAAACTCTACGCAATCCAACTCTTTTAAAGGATAAATGTATCTTTTTCGAACAAAAAGATATTGAAAAATGATTTTTTTTGTTATTATGAGGTATTAAATTTTATGGGTATGAAAGTCGAATTTTAGGTTGATTTGTTACAAAATCAAGGTAATATGTTTCTCAAAATTTAGCATATTTCTATAATAACTTGCCAAAAAATATTAATGATAATTTGACAAAATGTTATGTAATCCTCTTGAAAATTATAAACATCTTTGAACAAATATTGGTTAATAAAATTTAAAAATTAACCGACAACAACTCTAGAAAATTGTGAGATAATATGTATATAAGGGAATATATATATATATATATATATATATATATAAAAGGAAATTTATCGTATAGTTCAAATTTGGGTTTCAAATTTAAAAGTCAAATAAATAATTATTCATAACTTACGTGTCAATATTAACTTAGGCATAAATGAAATAGTCAATTAACTATAGTTTAATAAATTACTCAACAACTTAATTTTTTTTATTTTGATAGTTTATACAAAATTAAATTCATTTTAATTAATGAACACTATAAGTTTTATAATTGTACTTATTATTCACATAGATTTTTAAACATATGATAAAATTTTACCAAAAGAATTATTTTATGGAATCACATTGTAGTACAATCGAATTTTTGAATAAATATTTTAAAATGACACTTATTTTGAAATAAATATAATGTAATTTATTATCAGTTACGTGCACCATATGGGTTGTATACTAATTAAGTTGACATGTTTTATGTAATTTTGCACGATATAAAATTTATATAATATTTTCAATAAATTAATATAGGTAAATGTATTACATATTAATTCAATATTTTTAATTTATAAATATTATCTAATAATCATTTTTAATTTATAAATACTAATGAATATCTCTTACCCGTGCATCGCACGGGATTCATACTAGTTTATATATAAAAAGGTTGTTGTTAAAATCACTTTTACAAAGTTTGACCTAATAAATAAAACAATTGACTTACTATATGTAGACTTTTTAACACAATGAGTAACAGGCATAAAAAAACCGAAATACATGGCTTTCAAACTTTTGAAATATATTTCACCAATTAATTAGTACGGGCACTTATTTCCATTCAACAAAACACACTTAATTTCTTTTTTAACAAATAACTAATAAATTTAATGAATTAATTTGTTGTTTTATAACATCCAATTAAGAGTCTACATCAATCAAAACACTTGATTTCTATTTAAATGTAATGTAATGATACTCGTCTTTGACATGAAAAATAAATTAAAAGGTGCATTGAAGATACAATACCATTCAATTTGGTTTCCTGTATAACTTTACATTGAATAAAAATTTAAATAATACTATACAAATACATGTTTTAATCGGACACATACAAACATAAAAACCTCATAAAATAGAATTTAAAATTCATTCCAAAAAAATTACATTATAATAACATTACATTAATAATGTTACAATTCCAAAAAAAAATTGAATTTTACAAAAAAAAAATAATAAAAATTTTGATATCTGAATCAATGCATCTATGAATATAAATTGTAACAGAACACATATTTTAGGACACGTTAGAAATGCATCTATGAACATTCAACACCATTCTCGTCATGAAGTTTCCACACTAATAAAACTTGTAAACAAATAAGCAAAATAATTTAAAATTTAATTCATGCACACTTATCATATCATAATTTAAACAACACGTGTACATTACACAGGTCTATCATAATTTAAACAACACGTTTAAACAACATAATAAATATAAGAGACCTAAATGCTTAATATTGAACAATATTATAATATAATATTATTATTTAAATATCACTCTATAATACTAATAGAAAATTCATTTAAAGAGGAAATACGTGAACATTCCCTTAGTCATTTTTAATCATCTTTCTACACGGAAAAAGAAATCTTAACTTAAACAATCTTAACATGAAGTTTCCACACAAATAAAAATTTTAAACAAACAACCCAAAAATTTAACATTAAACAGATAGACTTATCCTGACATAATTTCAAATTTTAAGTTCGAATTTGAATTTACCGTCTCATCACTTAAATAAATACAATACAATACAGTTTTTTTAATAACTGAATCTCATAATTATGGTATTCTTATGCATATACATATATAAACATACATAACAGAAATTCTTTTAAATAGGACACACGTGTACATGTAATACTCAAATAATCTAAAAAAACAAACCAAATAATTTATTATTCAAAACCTTTAACCTTATCTTATCATCAAATCAAAATTTGATGTTTATCAAATTAAAAAAATAAAAATATATGATAAATAGGAAAAATTCTTAGTAAATGAAATAAGGAAATGAAGATTTGTGGGAATTTTAAATTCAAGACAAATTTGGTAATGAAAGAGAGATTGATGGAAGACAATAATATATAGTGAAAATATTATTTATGACACTTTCCAAACCAAATTTGTTTCCAAAATTTTTATCTGAACATAAATACAAAGAATGATATTGTGACATGTAAGATTCCAAAGCGTGCGAACCTGCTACTTAGGCTCAGTACGTTTTGAATTAATATATAGGGGGATATAACTAATAAAGAAGAAATAACTTATAAATATGGATGTAGATGTAAAAAATTTGCAAATATATGTGCTAGCTTAAATCAAAGTAATAATGTTATTCATCTACTATAAAATACACTGAAATAATATATTTTCATTTCTTGCTCAAATTTAGAAAACAAGTATACTTATTTACTTTATCTTTCGGCCTCTTATAAACCAACTTAGTGATTTTCCTAACTAAATATCAAATTGATTTTTTTTTTTAAAGTTGATTTTGTACTTCATTTTTAATAAGAAGGGAGTTTGATTACGAGCAGTTGATACTTCATTTTGAACTTGAAAGATCAGGAAGTGTTTTTACCTTGATTATGCAACCCTTTCCTAGGAGCACGCCACTGACGAGCACCCTCCTAGCTTCAGAGCTTGCTCCTCCCATGTATACAACATAAATTTTTTGTTGTCCATCTCAGATGCAACAGTTTCTGTTACAATAAATTTGCATGTGATGAGTCACCATTTTAATTTGGCTTGTACAATCTAAATTTACCGTTAAACTGGGGATTAAAATCTAGCACACATATGCACACCTGGTATATTATAATTTTTAAAACCTCAAAATTGTACTAGAGCAATAATTATGTAATAGCGCAACACGTAAGAAATCTGTTAATTCCCATATCTATACTGAACACACCTTGTCAGAAGCACGTCATCATAATTCGGAGGAAACATATGATCCTACCACATGCCATTCCAACTGACGCACGAGACCTGTGAAGACACAACAAACATTAAGTTGCAATTAAGAGTTCTAAAATTATTCTCCCTCTAATGCAGCATCTTTAAACAAACCAAATTATTAACACTTACCTGTAGGCGCTGGTCAACAAAACCACAGCGGTCATTTCGAAAATAGTCATACAGATTTTGGAGTACTTTAAAGTTATGAGTGATTAAAATGGTCATCGGTCTGCATGGTTTTGCACAAGATGATGCTTTCGTTCGTCTTAGCAATGTTCAGTGAGCCAGGGAGGCAATACCTAAATCAAATAAATAATAATTTCATTAATGATACAGTTTTTTCTAAAGATAATACATACGTGTAAATTTTATACGATATTTTTTCATATGGAAAGATAATGCATAAGTACTGTAAATTTAATAGGAAATTTCCACCTTGCAGATTCTTCATCATCAAGGTTGAAGCCTACTTTTGCTGATGCACCATCGGTCAAGGCATAAACCGGGCTCTTCTCCAGTGCGGAGAAATTGATACCCCAACCCTAAAATGGCAAAAATCAAAATCCAATGTGGATTGTAAATTCTCACATTCATTCTATTGTTTTGATTTTGATTCTAAATGCATATATGCATGTGGATGTTAGACAAATATTTGATAATGTAGAATTAAATTTCAAAACAAAGATTTCCTAGTTTTAGAGCACAAGTAAGATGCACGTGCATTGCACATTATTATTGATATTTGTTATGGTTGAAAAGTTACTTTTGTTGAATTTATATTGATATTGAATACATTCCATTAGCTTAATAATATATATATATATGCATGTATAATAAATCTTATAATCTTATAAATTTACTGGGTACCGAAATGCAATCTATAATGATATTAATTTAAAGCCATAATGGAATAAAAATAAATAATTATTTTTCTGCCATGAGATTATCGATCTCATGTACATATAAAAACTTTAAATAAAAAATTTACCACAATTTCTGGCACTCTACAAGCATGTGTCCCAATGTCCAATCCAAAAGTCCCAAACATTAATCCATTAAGTTCAGGGAAATATAGGTGACTAGGAATATTCACATGTAGTTCCTCGACCTCCTTTGCCTCCTGAGGTGTAAGAGTATGATTTGCCATGGCTGAATTATCTGCAATGAGATTATCGATTTCAGTAATAATTTACTATAAGTTAGATAAAATAGGGTAACTATTAACTGCCAACTGGATGAACTGTAAACAACTCATAATTAAGTATACAAATTCCTGTTAACATCTATATCTATATCTATCTATGTACATAAAATCTAAGTAGGTAATTTTTTTTCTCTCCACAATTACAAATATTTTCTTTGTACACAACATTATTAGTTCTATTACAAATTTATCAACATGGAAAAAAAAATGATGAATGGGATAATATTCATCAAATTAGAAAAATAAGATAAGGGATGATAATTAAGATAAGGACTAAAATTGCTGAGGATTAAGATAAGGAACGCGTTTAGTTAAAATTTCATTAATTATATTATCGATATAATTGTAATATATAATTTTAGTTCATCATTATTCATTACGGAAACAAAGACACATACACAAAAATTGGCTAAAATTTATCAAATTAAAAAATAAAAATATATGATAAATAGAAAAAATCCTTAGTAAATGAAATAAGGAAATGAAGATTTGTGGGATTTTTAAATTCAAGACAAATTTGGTAATGAATGAGAGATTGATGGAAGACAATAATATATAGTGGAAAAATTATTTATAGCACTTTCCAAGCCAAATTTGTTTTCAAAATTTTTATCCGAACCTAAATACAAAGCATGATATTGTGACATGTAAGATTCCAAAGCCTGCGAACCTGCCACTTGAGGCTCAGTACGTTATGAATTAATATATAGGGGGGTATAACTAATAAAGAAGAAATACCTTAAAAAATATGGATGTAAATGTAAAACTTTTACATGTATATATGCTAGCTTAACTTAAAGTAATAATGTTATTCATTTACTATAAAATACACTAAAACATATTATATATTTTTATTTCTTGCTCAAATTTAGAAAACATTTATACTTATTTACTTTATCTTTCGGTCTCTTATAAACCAACTTAGTGATTTTCCTAACTAAATATCTAATTGATTTTTTTTTTCTAAAGTAGATTTTGTAATTCATTTATTAATAAGAAGGGAGTTTGATTACGAGCAGTTGATACTTCATTTTTGAACTTGAAAGATCATGAAGTGTTTTTACCTTGATTATGCAACCCTTTCCTAGGAACACGCCACTGACGAGCACCCTTCTAGCTTCAGAGCTTGCTCCTCCCATGTATACAACATAAATTTTTTGTCGTCCATCTCAGATGCAACAGTTTCTGTTACAATAAATTTGCATGTGATGACTCACCATTTTAATTTGGTTTGTACAATCTAAATTTACCATTAACCTGGGGATTAAAATCAAGCACATATATGCACACCTGGTATATTAATTTTTAAAATCTTAAAATTGTACTAGAGCAATAATTATGTAATATCGTAACACGTAGAAAATCTGTTAATTCCCGTATCTATACTGAACACACCTTGTCAGAAGCCCGTCATCATAATTAGAAGGAAACATATGATCCTACCACATGCCATTCCAACTGACGCATGAGACCTGTGAAGACACAACAAACATTAAGTTGCAATTAAGAGTTCTAAGATTATTCTCACTCTAATGCAGCATCTTTAAACAAAACAAATTATTAACACTTACCTGTAGGCGCTGGTCAACAAAACCACAGCGGTCATTCGGAAAATGGTCATACAGATTTTGGAGTACTTTAAATTTGTGAGTGGTTTAAAATGGTCATCAGTCTGCATGGTTTTGCACAAGATGATGCTTTCGTTCGTCTTGGAAATGTTCAGTGAGCCAGGGAAGTTATACCTAATCCAATAAATAATAATTGCATTACTGTTACATTTTTTCTAAAGATAACACATACGTGTAAATTTTATACGATATTTTTTTGTATGGAAAGATAATGCATAGGTACTGTAAATTTAATACGAAATTTACACCTTGCAGATTCTTCATCATCAAGGTTGAAGCCTACTTTTCCTGATGCACCAACGATCAAGGTATAAACGGAGTTCTTCTGCAGTGCCGAGAAATTGATACCCCAACCCTAAAATTGCAAAAATCAAATCCAATGTGGATTGTAAATTCTCACATTCATTCTATCATTTTGATTTTGATTCATAATGAATATATGCATGTGGATGTTAGACAAATATTTGATAATGTAGAATTAAATTTCAAAATAAAGATTTCCTAGTTTGAGAGCACAAGTAAGATGCACGTGCATTGAACATGATTATTGATATTTGTTATGGTTGAAAAGTTATTTTTGTTGAATTTATATTGATATTGAATACATTCCATTAGCTTAATAATATATAATTATATATGTATAATAAATTTTATAAATTTACTAGGTACGAAATGCAATCTATATTGATATTAATTTAACGCTATAATGGAATAAAAATTAATAATTATATTTTCTGCCCTGAGATTATCAATCTCATGTACATATAAAAACTTTAAACAAAAAACTTACCACAATTTCTCGCACTCTACAAGCATGTGTCCCATTGTCCAATCCAAAAGTCCCAAACTTTAATCCCTTAAGTTCAGGGAAATACAGATGACTAGGAATATTCACATTTAGTTCCTCGACCTCCTTTGCCTCCTGAGGTGTAAGAGTATGATTTGCCATGGCTGAATTATCTGCCATGAGATTATCGATCTCAGTAATAATGTACTATAGGTTAGATAAAATAGGGTACCTATTAACTGCCAACTAGATGAACTGTAAACAACTCATAATTAAGTATACAAATTCCTATTAACATCTGTATCTGTATCTATATATATATAAACTAAGTAGGTAATTTTTTTTCCCTCCAAAACTATAAAAAATTTCCTTGTACACAACATTATTAGTTTTACTAAAAAATTATCAACTTGGAAAAAAAAATATGATGAATGGGATAATATTCATCAAGTTAGAAAAATAAGATAAGGGATGATAATTAAGATTATAAGGACTAAAATTGGTGAGGATTAAGATATGGAACGCGTTTAGTTAAGATTTCACTAATTATATTATCGATATAATTGTAATATATAATTTCAGTTCATCATTATTCATTACGGAAACAAATACACATACACAAAAATTGGCTAAAATTTATCAAATTAAAAAAATAAAAATATATGATAAATAGGAAAAATCCTTAGTAAATGAAATAAGGAAATGAAGATTTGTGGGATTTTTAAATTCAAGACAAATTTCGTAATTAATGAGAGATTGATGGAAGACAATAATATATAGCGGAAAAATTATTTATGGCACTTTCCAAGCCAAATTTGTTTCCAAAATTTTTATCCGAATCTAAATACGAAACATGATATTGTGACATGTAAGATTAAAAAGCGTGCGAACCTGCCACTTAGACTTTGTACGTTTTGAATTAATATATAGGGAGAAATAGCTTAAAAAATATGGATGTAAATGTAAAAATTTTACATGTATATATGCTAGCATAACTTAACGTAATAATATTATTCATTTACTATAAAATACACTAAAATATATTATATATTTTCATTTCTTGCTCAAATTTAGAAAACATTTATACTTATTTCCTTTATCTTTCGGTCTCTTATAAACCAACTTAGTGATTTTCCTAACTAAATATCAAATTGATTTTTTTTTTAAGTTGATTTTGTACTTCATTTTAAAATAAGAAGGGAGTTTGATTACAAGCAGTTGATACTTCATTTTTGAACTTGAAAGACCAGAAAGTGCTGATAATGACGAGCACCCCTCTAGCTTCAGAGCTTGCTCCTCCCATGTATACTACATAAATTTTTTGTCGTCCATCTCAGATTCAACAATTTCTGTTACAATAAATTTGCATGTGATGAGTCACCATTTTAATTTGTCTTGTACAATCTAAATTTACCATTAACCTGGGGATTAAAATCCTGAACACATATGCACACCTGGTATATTAATTTTTAAAACCTCAAAATTGTACTAGAGCAATAATTATGTAATATCGTAACACGTAGAAAATCTGTTAATTCCCATATCTATACAGAACACACCTTGTCAGAAGCCCGTCATCATAATTAGGAGGAAACATATGATCCTACCACTTGCCATTTCAACTAACGCATGAGACCTGTGAAGACACAACAAACATTAAGTTGCAATTAAGAGTTCTAAAATTATTCTCACTCTAATTCATCATCTTTAAACAAAACAAATTATTAACACTTACCTGTAGGCGCTGGTCAACAAAACCACAGCGGTCATTTCGAAAATGGTCATACAGATTTTGGAGTACTTTAAAGTTGTGAGTGATTAAAATGGTCATCGGTCTGCATGGTTTTGCTCAAGATGATGCTTGCGTTCGTCTTGGCAGTGTTCAGTGAGCCAGAGAGGCAATACCTAAATCAAATAAATAATAATTGCATTAATGTTACATTCTTTTCTAAAGATAACACATACGTGTAAATTTTATACGATAATTTTTTCATATGGAAAGATAATGCATAAGTACTGTAAATTTAATAAGTAATTTCCACCTTGCAGATTCTTCATCATCAAGGTTGAAGCCTACTTATGCTGATGCACCATCGATCAAGGCATAAACGGGGTTCTTCTGCAGTGCGGAGAAATTGATACCCCAACCCAAAAATTGCAAAAATCAAAATCCAATGTGGATTATAAATTCTCACATTCATTCTATCATTTTGATTTTGATTCTTAATGTATATATGCATGTGGATGTTAGACAAATATTTGATAATGTAGAATTAAATTTCAAAATAAAGATTTCCTAGTTTGAGAGCACAAGTAAGATGCACGTGCATTGAACATGATTATTGATATTTGTTATGGTTGAAAAGTTATTTTTGTTGAATTTATATTGATATTGAATACATTCCATTAGCTTAATAATATATAATTATATATGTATAATAAATTTTATAAATTTACTAGGTACGAAATGCAATCTATAATGATATTAATATAAATCTATAATGGAATAAAAATAAATAATTATTTTTTCTGCCCTGAGATTATCAATCTCATGTACATATAAAAACTTTAAACAAAAAACTTACCACAATTTCTGGCACTCTACAAGCATGTGTCCCATTGTCCAATCCAAAAGTCCCAAATTTTAATCCCTTAAGTTCAGGGAAATACAGGTGACTAGGAATATTCACATGTAGTTCCTCGACCTCCTTTGCCTCTTGAGGTGTAAGAGTATGATTTGTCATGGCTGAATTATCTACCATGAGATGATCGATCTCAGTAATAATTTACTATAAGTTAGATAAAATAGAGTACCTATAACTGCCAACTGGATGAACTGTAAACAACTCATAATTAAGTATACAAATTCCTATTAACATCTATATCTTTATCTATATATATAAAAGCTAAGTAGGTAATTTTTTTTCCCTCCAAAACTACAAAAAATTTCCTTGTACACAACATTATTAGTTCGACTAAAAATTTATCAACTTGGAAAAAAAATATGATGAATGGGATAATATTCATCAAGTTAGAAAAATAAGATAAGGGATGATAATTAAGATAAGGACTAAAATTGGTGAGGATTAAGATAAGGAACGTGTTTAGTTAAGATTTCATTAATTATATTATCGATATAATTGTAATATATAATTATAGTTGATTATTATTCATTACGGAAACAAAGACACATACACAAAAATTGGCTAAAATTTATCAAATTAAAAAAATAAAAATATATGATAAATAAGAAAGATCCTTAGTAAATGAAATGAGGAAATGAAGATTTGTGGGATTTTTAAATTCTAGACAAATTTGGTAATGAAAGAGAGACTGATGAAAGACAATAATATATAGTGAAAAAATTATTTATGGCATTTTCCAAGCCAAATTTGTTTCCAAAATTTTTATTCGAACCTAAATATAAAGCATGATATTGTGACATGTAAGATTCCAAAGCGTGCGAACCTGCCACTTAGGCTCAGTACGTTTTGAATCAATATATAGGGGGATGTAACTAATAAAGAAGAAATAACTTAAAAATATGGATGTAAATGTAAAAATTTTACATGTATATATGCTAGCTTAACTTAAAGTAATAATGTTATTCATTTACTATAAAATACAATAAAACATATTATATATTTTCATTTCTTGCTCAAATTTAGAAAACATTTATACTTATTTACTTTACCTTTTTTTTTTTTTTTTTTTCCAAGACGACAGAGTAACTATTATATAACTCGAGGGGACAAAGTCCGAATACACTGTTTAGAATACAGATAGGTCGAAACCGAAATAAAAAACTGGGAGACACACCCAAGGGTGGCCTAGAGCCTCAACAAGAGGAACAAACTACAACAAAACAATAATAACAAAAAGAATCAGCCCCATCTACTGCTAAAAGCCTAGAGGAAAACTGATTCTAACAACTAACTAGGAAACAAAAAGAGCAAAACAAAAACAGAAACTAGATAGTAATGTGGGAAGATGAGAACTGGAGCCATTCTGAGTGAGCTATTTTCAATAACTGGGTTTCAGGTCTCTTATAAACCAACTTAGTGATTTTCCTAACTAAATATCAAATTGATTTTTTTTTTTAAAAGTTGATTTTGTACTTCATTTATTAATAAGAAGGGAGTTTAATTACGAGCAGTTGATACTTCATTTTTGAACTTGAAAGATCAGGAAGTGTTTTTACCTTGATTATGTGACCCTTTCCTAGGAGCACGCCACTGACGAGCACCCTTCTAGCTTCAGAGCTTGCTCCTCCCATGTATACTACATAATTTTTTTGTCATCCATCTCAGATGCAACAGTTTCTGTTACAATAAATTTGCATGTGATGAGTCACCATTTTAATTTGGCTTGTACAATCTAAATTTACCATTAACCTGGGGATTAAAATCTAGGACACATATGCACACCTGGTATATTAATTTTTAAATCCTCAAATTTGTACTAGAGCAATAATTATGTAATATCGTAACACGTAGGAAATCTGTTAATTCTTATATCTATACTGAACACACCTTGTCAGAAGCCCGTCACCATAATTAGGAGGAAACATATGATCCTAACACATGCCATTCCAACTGACGCATGAGACCTGTGAAGACACAACAAACATTACGTTGCAATTAAGAGTTCTAAAATTATTGTCACTCTAATGCAGCATCTTTAAAGAAAACAAATTATTAACACTTACCTGTAGGCGCTGGTCAACAAAACCACAGCGGTCATTTCGAAAATAGTCATACTGATTCTAGAGTACTTTAAAGTTGTGAGTGATTAAAATAGTCATCGGTCTGCTTGGTTTTGCACAAGATGATGCTTTCGTTCGTCTTAGCAATGTTCAGTGAGCCAGGGAGGCAATACCTAAATCAAATAAATAATAATTTTTTTATTGTTACATTTTTTCTAAATATAACACATATGTGTAAATTTTATACGATATTTTTTTCATATGGTAAGATAATGCATAAGTACTGTAAATTTAATACGAAATTTCCACCTTGCATATTCTTCATCATCAAGGTTGAAGCCTACTTTTGCTGATGCACCATCGATCAAGGCATAAACAGGGTTCTTTTGCAGTGCGGAGAAATTGATACCCCAACCCTAAAATTGCAAAAATAAAAATCCAATGTGGATTGTAAATTCTCACATTCATTCTATCGTTTTGATTTTGATTCTTAATGCATATAAATTGAAAAGCAGAATGTAAAAGTAGGCATTATATTGAAAATAAGTTAAAAGTGAAACCCTCAAATGAAAATGTTGAAAATGCAAGCCTTATTGTGACTCAATGTCAAAAAATCAAGCCCTACAATAAAATTTTTCCTACTTTTACATTCTACTTTTCAATTTAAGACTCTATATTATTTGGTATTTTGATATAATTATGTAAACTAAAATACTATTATTTTAAAAATTATATTTTATATAATTATAAATATCTGTAGTAAAATTATTGTAGTTTAGTTTTCTAAATAGTTTATTTTGTAATGTTATCACATATTTAGATTAAAATTAAGTTAAAATTTATTTTTTAACTTTTTAAATAAATTTCATTAAGCTATTGCATAAATGTAAATTATGAAATAATTATCTTAAGTAATTTTACTAAGATTTTTAATATTTTTGGATTATAAGTACTTAAAAAATAATTTTTTTTTAAAAAAAAAAATATTATGGTTTACATAATTATGTCAAAATACAAATTAATTTGGAGTCTTAAACTAAAAAGTAGAATGCAAAAATAGACCTTATATTGAGAATAAGTTAAAAGTGAAACCCTCAAATGAAAAGATTGAAAATTCAAGTCTTATTGCGACACAATATCAAAAAGTCAGCGAATTTCTCCTGTAAAGGTATGGTATTTAAAGAGCTACAGCATCGGTCGGACTACCAAAACACATTGTTATGGTAATTAAAACATCGAAAGCTACTAAAAAAAATCCAAAGACCAAGCATTCAAGTCAAATGAATTGATTATCCAAACAAGATCATATCTCGACTCTGTATCCCAAACCAAGACGTGATTGGTGTATCAGAATTCTTGATGCACCACATAAACTCCCTCTCACCTACCAAAATTTGAGCGCCTAAACAAACGCAACACCAACGTATTAAACCATTAATCAACCATGAATTCCACACCAAAAACCTCACTTCAGTCGGAATCCGGATCGCCATCGACAATATCAGGAAGTGAAGCATCACCGTCAGACAACTCGTTCTCCAATGCAAACATGGTCGAAATTCGTTCGACAATCGTCACACGCTCATCATTCTTGTCCTCCACAACTTCATGTCCAGTCGTGGATCCTACCTTGGAAATCACATCACTCTTCACCACAACTTCATTCTCGACAAATTTAGCTTCCCTGCTCACTAATTCCAACTCAGCACTTTCGCGACCACATGTGGGCCCCACACCACCGCCATCATCGATGGTTGTTCTTTGCTCCGTGATATTAATTTCCAAATCCCCAGACTCAGGCATATTAACGCCACCATCAGACATTATCACATCATTTTCTCCGGACACGAGATTAGTGGTTGCCACCTCAACAGAAGAGGGCCCATCTAGCGAGTGAGGCCTTCGACTTTCAGTGATTTGAGTATTATCCATTTCATTGTTATTTCTGAGCCAATTTTCGTCTAGGTCGTCGTCGTCTTCTGATTCGGGCTCACTGGTGCTGTTTCTAATATGATACGTGGAGATTTGTCCATCTCCACTAGGGCGTGTAGTGTCCCGCCACTTTTTGTGGGTTGGAAAATTATATTCGTTAGAGGTAGAGTCTATTAATGGAAGGGCCCTTGGGTGTATGAGCACTTCTAAGGCCAGAAGGGCATGGCCGCAATATTCGCTGATTTTTGTGCTCGCTTCTTGCACGCCTACAAAAATACACAACATTTTCAATGAAGGGAAAGCAAGCATC
>BKCP01006016.1:271827-308336 GCA_008636005.1 Striga asiatica | reverse complement strand
TTTTCCAATGCCAATGCATGCAGTCCAAACTTCCTAGCATACCAGGAAATCCCCTAGCCTCACCTTCTTTGAGCAAGAGTTCAATATCGTTTTCATTTGGTTTTCTCAAATAGTACCCTCCAAAAATCTTAATTATAGCATCACAAAAATGTTTTAGACTCTCAAGCGCAGTACTTTCTCCAATTTGAACATATTCATCAAGTGAATCAGCCGCACAACCATATGCAAGCATCCGCAGGGCCGCTGTCATTTTTTGTAGCGGACTAAGTCCATAATTTCCAACAGCATCAATCTTTTGTGTGAAATAATTGTCAAAGTTTTGAATCTCACCCAAAATACGTTCAAACAAGCTTATATCCATTCGGAATCGGCGTCGGAATTGTTCGGGTGTATATTTTGATCTCTCGCCGCTAAAGTAATCACTAATTATTAAATCATGTCGTTCTTTTCTTTCACGTCGAATGTAACGTCTTTTAAGCTTTGGATTTCCAAAAGCGTCCTTTGCCAATAAAACAGAAACCTGAAGTGTGGCCTGAAGCATATTCGAACAATCTTCATTCATGGGTTCAGCCAGTAATTTTCTTGTAATCGAAAACTCGTTGTCGCTTGAGGATGAGCTAGTAGAGTCCGATTCATAATTTAATGTAGACATTACTTTTGTCTTTTATTGCCTACAAAAAAAAAAAAAAAGAGAGAGAGATATATATAATCACTAATTTAAACTCAACATGAATGAATTTATTCTTTTTAATTGCAGTGGTAGAAGTTGAGTTTTGTATAACAATATTTTGGCTTTATTTGTATCAGAGTGATCTTCATTGAGACTCCACTATCTCTAGGGCTCATTAAAAATTGAATGCAAATATGGGGAGTCTCAATTGAGAACATGAGATGTCGTTGGCAGAAATACTCTACCGATGTTGGCAGAAATACTCCACTATTTCACTATTTCATGAAAAACAAAAAAGAAGAAATACCTACCAATTTTGAACAGAAGACGTCGTTGGAGACCCACGACCTCGGTGATTGCGTGGCGTGGCTCGACGATGACAGCTTAAAGTGATACTCAGCGACGACACTCGGACGGCCCCTAGTGATAACACCCGACGACGACGCGATGATTCTGGTTACGATTCCCGTGCTCAATTGGTTGAAGAAGAAAAAGGAACTTGAACGGACAAGGGAGATGGGAATGAAACAGACGCATTTATTTTACTATATTTTTATTGGTTATAGGTATTTTAGACCTAGCATTTTATTTTTGCATTGGAGAGACTTTGGGTTCTTTTACTTGGGTTTTGTCCATATCATTTTAGACTAAGTCTATTTTATATGCCACATCTGCAAAACTAGACCCAAAGCATTGTGGATGCTCTAAGCTAGACCAAATCTATTTTTAATTGCATTGGAACACACTTTTTTATAGACTAAGTCTAATTCTTACATGGCATCTAATATTTTATTAAGAGACCCAAAGCATTGTGGATGCTCTAAACCCGAACCCCTAAACCCTTTTCCTTTAGCCAAAAACTAAAATAAAATAAAATAAAAAGATACATGTCGGAATTTAAATTTTTAAACTGTTTTATGGATGCATTAATTTTTAAAATTATTTTATATACTTATTTATACTAGTATTCGACCTGTGTATTTGCACATATATAAATAAATTATTGTGAGTCTGTATGCATACAATGGTTAATTATTTTTCTTTCACTTTTTTGCAGACCAAATTTATAAATAAAAGAGTTGAAATATTTTTTTTAAATTGCGTTTATCTGATTGGATGTAATGTATATTTTGGTACGTCTTTTATTTGTGAATTATTTATTATTTATTCAGGAATTTCAAATATATTTTTTATTTTCAAAAAATAAAATTAAATGTAACAACAATAATAACATCTAATTACATTATACTGTCAACACATTATATGATATGGTCAATTGTCATTAATCAAAAGTTTAAAATAATTTTTATAATTTTGAAGTAATGAGTATTAATTATTAATGATTAAATGAAATATTAAATACATCAAAATGTAACGGTTTTTGGAGAGAAAATTGTTAAATTGCCACATAGGTAAAATTAAATAGGTTTTATTAAATACTATTAGCTAGTAATTATATATATATAGATTTTTACTTCAGCCTTTTTTTAAGGGACACTTCTTTAAAAATCCCCAATCCTTTTTCAATCTTCCATATCAGTCCCTACATAAAAAAAAAAATCTACTGCATTCCCTACCCCTCTAATCTTTCTTCCATTTAACTCCCTCTTGTTAAAAAAAATTAAAATTAAATTAACTAATGACATCATCCCACTAACAACCTAACAATACACATTATTTTATCATTTTTTCTCTCTCTCCATTACTAACTTTCCTAATTTTTTATTATTTTTCGTTTTTTCTTTTCCACACATTTTTTATCATTTTCTTTTTCTCATCTTTTACATTTCATCTCTTCTACTACTATTTTTTCTTGTTTTGTTATTAATTAATATAGATTTATTTTTGTATAAACTATCAAAATAAAAAAAAAAAATTACTAATCTTTATTTTATATAAATATATATTATACTAAATCTATAATCTATATTTTTGTCGTTCAAATTTATCAATTAATTCTCTAAAATTAAATTATAAATTCTAAATTCATTAAAAAATATTTATTCAATGATCTATTTAATTTTCAAGAAAAATATATATCAACTAGTACGATACCCGTATACTACACGGGTACGTAAATATATTAATATTTGTACAATAGAAAAACTAAAATAATTTATTTTTATATTGTAAAATTATGTATAATGAATATATGAATAACTAACAAAGTAATAATTAATTCAAAACGGGGTCCGTATTTTTGCACTTAATTTCCTTAATTTATTTAAAATCTATAACAAAACACATTAAAATAATTATTTTAGGGTGTATTATCGAATTAGATTTTTATTATATTCGTTATAAATAATTTATGTTCTATTCATATTTTTTAAATCATTTTTTTAATAAATATAGTTTTATTTATAATGAGAGATGTAATTATATTTTATTTTATATATGCAATATAGATGTCGAATCGAACATCATTAAAATATGATTATTTTGAGATATAACATAAAAAAATAAAATAAAAATAAAAAAGTGTAATGATTTAAAAATAAAAAGAATACATATTTATTATAACAATTATTATATGAATTAAGAAAAAGAAAGAGTAGTATATGGTAACTTGAGAAAAAAAACCTAAAATAGTTTATGGTAAATCTAAAGCCTAAAACGGATCATGTACATGCAATACAAAACATATAATTATGCTAAATAAACTTCTGAAGCATATGAGTCTGCCACTTAGGCTCGTGGCATTCGAAAATTATATATAGGGCAAGTTATTATAGGGATATGCTAAAAGTTGAGAATTATATTACCTTGATTTTATAATAATCGACCAAAAATTCGACTTTCATACCCATACTAAATAAAATTCACACCACTTATTTTATTTTCAAAATTAAATACACTTCTATCCATACCATATGAAACTCATATCATTTAAATTTGGACATTTCATGCCAAAATAAAACCGCACTCTATTTATTAATCATAATATGCAACTATTATCTTATTCTAAAATTTAGTGTCATATAATATTATTCAAATAGTTTTTTTTTTTTAAAATTAACAACCCAATTTTATTATATGCAAATATTTGATATTTCTAACAAATAAGATTTTATACTCTAATAGCTTACGCAACACGAGTTTCTATTTATGCTGCGTAGTATAAGAGCCAAAACGCGACGACTTATGTTGTAAACATTTTAAAACACTAAAAGGAATATAATTTCAATATAAATGACCGTTAAGGCAATATTATATTATTTATTGTGAAACCCCCCGTGCGTAAAGAAGAACTACAATTTTAATATTTATTTATTGAAAATTAAGCACATCATTTATTTTTTTAAAATAAAATAAATAAATATTATGATAGGATATCAACCAATTTAATGCGTGATATATCATGTTTATCAGTTTCATATATGAAACGTGTCTCTTAAGTAATTTTAGTTGCAATAAATATGGAGTTGTGGATATATTAAGGGATGACTTTTATTTATATTTAAATTAAAAGACAAATTTATTTTCATAAAATGAAAATTACATAAAAATAAAATTAAAATATTTCTAAATTTCAAAATTAGAGTTCTATTGAGTTCATGACCACTTGTCGAGTAAACTTAATTAAACACATTCAAATATTCATAGAAAATAGTGTATAAGTGATTTTGAGTAATATAAACATCATTTAAGACCGAAATTCGATGTTCTTTTATGTTTATTGGAATTGGTACTAAAGACGCGATATTGGGTACTAAACTACCATATAAATTGTGCAATAAATAAAATATGTCTATTTAAAATTAGTACACAACTCGAATGGTGTACATAACTGATAATAAGTTACATTATTCCATTTCAAAATAAGTGTCATTTTAAAATTTTTTATTCAAAAATTTAATTTGAATACAATGTGGTTTTACATTAAATAAATATTTTGGTAAAATTTTTTATCATATATTTAAAAATATATGTGAATAATAAGTATAATATTACTGAATTATATTTTTATTATATTTGTTATAAAAAAATTTATGTTGTATTCATATTTTCGAAATTAGGTTTTTGATAAATATAGTTTTATTTATAATGATAGATGTAATTAATTTTATTTTATATATGTTATATGGATGCCAATCGAAGATCGTTAAAATATGACTATTTTGAGATATTAAAAAGTTATATTGATGTAAATATAAAAGAATACATAATTATAACAATTATTATATGAATTAAATGATGAAGGGTGTCATTCAATGAAATGAAATGAAGTGTATTAGTAGTGTTTTATCATTAGTGTGTCGAGTTCATGACTATTTTACGATTAAACTCAATTAAAAACATTTTAAATCTCATATAAACTATTGTGAGAGTGATTATGGGTCATATAAACGTTATTTGAGACCGAAATTCGGTGTTTTTATGTGTTCATTACAAGTGGTACTGAAGTCCCAATATCAGGTACTACAACAATACAAAACAGGTACGATCTAACTCTATGTCTGGTACTACTTTTTGTAAATGTTGACCAAAATTGAAATGATCCATTTTCGTTCACAAAAGTAGGTACTAATCGATCAAAAACAGGTACCACGTAGAAGAAGACTAGATACTATTTTGGCTAAAACAGGTATTATTTTAAGAATTGAGATTTCTCTAATTCTTCATGTCTACCATGACACGTGGATCGTTCACACGTGATTTGGATGAAAAATAGTTGAAGCTAAAACATATGGGTAGAATTTTGAGTAGTCGTATATGATGGATTCTATGAGATGAAGTGTGTCATTCAATGAAATGAAATGTATTAGTAGTGTTTTCTCATTAGTGTGTTGAGTTCATAACCAATTTGCGAATAAACTCAACTAAAAACATTTTAAATCTCATATAAATTAATGTGAGAGTGATTATGGGTCATATAAACATCATTTGAAACTGAAATTCGATTTTTTTATATGTTCATTATAAGTGGTACTAAAGACCCAATATCCGGTACTAAATCAATATAAAACTGGTACTATCTTACTCTATGTCTGGTACTACTTTTTGTAAAGATTGACCAAATTGAAATAATCCATTTTCCTTCACAAAAGTAGGTACTAATTGATCGAAAACAGGTACCATGTAGAAGAATATGCAGTACTATTTTGGCTAAAACAGGTACTATTTTAAGAATTGTCATTTATCTAATTCTTCATGTCTACCATTACGCGTGGATCGTTCACACGTGATTTGGATGAAAAATAGTGGAAGTTAAACATATAGGTAGAATTTGGAGTAGTCATGTATGATGATTCTATGAGATGAAGTGTGTCATTCAATGAAATGAAATGTATTAGTAGTATTTTCTCATTAGTGTGTCAAGTTCATAACCAATTTGCGAATACACTCAACTAAAAACATTTTAAATCTCATATAAATTAATGTGAGAGTGATTATGGGTCATATAAACATCATTTGAAACTGAAATTCGGTTTTTTTATGTGTTCATTATAAATGGTACTAAAGACCCAATATCCGGTAGTACAACAATATAAAACTGGTAGTATCTTACTCTATGTTTGGTACTACTTTTTGTAAATGTTGACCAAATTGAAATAATCCATTTCCTTCACAAAAGTAGGTACCAATCGATCAAAAACAGGTACCATGTAGAAGAAGATGCGGTACTATTTTGGCTAAAACATGTACTATTTTAAAAATTGTGATTTCTCTAATTCTTCATGTCTACCATTACGCGTGGATCGTTCACACGTGATTTGGATGAAAAATAGTGAAAGTTAAACATATAGGTAGAATTTCGAGTAGTCATGTATGATGATTCTATGAGATGAAGTGTGTCACTCAATGAAATGAAATGTATTAGAAGTGTTTTCTCATTAGTGTGTTGAGTTCATAACCAATTTGCGAATAAACTCAACTAAAAAAATTTTAAATCTCATAAAAATTAATGTGAGAGTGATTATGGGTCATATAAATATCATTTGAAAATAAAACACGGTCTTTTTATGTGTTCATTACAAGTGGTACTAAAGACCCGATATCTGGTACTAAAACACCATAAAATGGTACTATCATACTCTAGGTCTGGTTCCATTTTCATTGACCAATAGTAGGTACTATTTGATCAATAATTGGTACTTCATAGAAGAAGAAAAGGTATTATTTATGGTAAAACTGGTACTATTTTAAGAATCGTGATTTCTATAATCCTTCATGTCTACCATGTCACGTGGATCGTTAACGAGTGATTTGGCTGAAAAATAGTGGAAGTTAAGACATATAGGTAGCATTTGGAGTAGTCATGTATGATTATTCTATGAGATAAAGTGTATCATTCAATGAAATGAAGTGTATTGGTCGTGTTTTCTCATTAGAGTGTCGAATTCATGACCATTTTATGATTAAACTCAATAAATCTCATATAAACTAATGTGAGAGTGATTATGGGTCGTATAAACATCATTTGCGACCGAAATTAGGTGTTTTCGTGTGTTCATTATAAGTGGTACTAAAGACTCGATATCTATCACTAAAACACCATAAAGTGGTACTACCTTACTTTAGGTCAGGTACTACTTTTTGTAAATGTTAACAAAAATTGAAATAATCCATTTTGGTTGACCAAAAGTAGATACGAATTGATCAATAACAGGTACTACGCATAAGAAAAAGCGGTACTATTTCCATCAAAATTGGTACCATTCAATGAGATGAAGTGTATAATAGTAGTGTTTTTCCATTAGTTTGTTGAGTGCGTGACCAATTTGCAATTAAACTTAATTAACCAAATTTCAAATCTGATAAAAATTAATGTGAGAGTAATTATGGGTTGTATAAACATCATTTTCCACCGAAATTCAGTGTTTTTTGTTATATGTTCGTTACAAGTGGTATTGTAAACCCAATATCAAGTACTACAACAACATAAAACTGGTACTATCTTACTCTATTACTGGTACTACTTTTTGTAAATGTTGACCAAATTTGAAGTAATCTATTTTTTGTTCTTTCTACAAAGCAGGTACTAATTGATCAATAACTGGTACTGCATAGATGATGAAGTGGTACTATTTGTTGTAAAACTGATACTATTTTACAAAATTCGATTTTTTTTTATGTTCGTCGGAGTTGTTACTGAAGACTCGAATCTAGTACTATAACATCATAATTGCGGTACTATCTTACTCTAGGTCTTATACTAATTTTGAAAATTTTGACCAAATTTGAAGTAATCTATTTTTTGTTTTTTCTACAAAGTAAGTACTAATTAATGAGTAACTGGTACTGCATAGAAGAAGACGTGGTTTTATTTTTGGTAAAACTGGTATTATTTTACAAAATTTGATTTTTTTTATTGGTACTATTTGTTGTAAAACTAGTACTATTTTACTAATCGTGATTTCTTTAATCCATCACGTCTACCATGTCTAAAAAGCTACAATTAGTCAACAAAAGAGATAGAAGAAGTAGATTTTTCAGTTAGCTCAATTGTTTTTAATAGTAATGAGGAACTTGGCAAAACAAAGGTTTAAAATGTAAAACAAGACTACAATTACTCGATATGGACATTAGAACTATATATTTTGTTACAAGGAAATTTAGTGATAAGCACCTGGAGAAAATAGATGTGTATTGCTAGCGTAAACAGCACTGGTGAAGACATACTGAAAGGTAGAAGTTGATATATAAAAAATCGACAACGAGAAGTAGAAAGGCAATGTTTTGTGACCATCATAATCAACTCATGATCTTATAATTTCCAACATCCATAGCAATAAAGAAAAATGTCACTAAAAATCATCTAACCAGCAGCTAGTGTTTATCATAATATTTGTAAGAATTCACATTATGAAGAGCTTTTCAAGCTAAAAACGAAAAGCCTCAAAACCACCCAAGCAAGATGCAAGAAAAAAGTAAATCCAAGTAAAGCCCTAGCAAACACCAACCAAAAATTCAAATTCAAGCAACCCAGTATATTTTAACACTAAAAAGATCATACTGGTTCTCATATTAAAATAAAAGAGGAAAAACATATCACAAACACGTTATTCATGTCGGCGCGCGAGGGAAGGGGGAAGTTGCCGTACTCCTGGAGACCGGCGAGCATCCGGCTCGTGATGGCCCTCGGGTGCCGCTCCCGTAGCTTCATCCGCTCCGTTTCCTTTTCCCTCTCTTTCCTACTCTTGGTTTCAGTCGAACTGGAATTGATTTGGAAGCCTACCCAAGATCGTGCACCTTGGCCACATAATTGAGCTCTGCTTACAAGCAATTGAGTTGGGATTAGATCTTTGAAGAATTTGGGGATCTTGATTTGGGATTAAATTTTTCAATTGGGGATCTAGGAGAGTCCCGGTGGTGGGTCTTCCTAAAGCCTTCCAAGTGGATGGGACGGGTAAACATGGCCTTTTTATTTTTTTCTTCTTACATCTTGCAATTTTTAGAAATTTTCAGAGAGAAAGAGATGGTCGACGATGGAATTTTCAGAGAGGAAGAGACGATGGAATTATGAGAGAGAAATAGAGACGGCAACGAAGAGAGAGAGCATAATGAAGAAGAAAAAGAGATTTTTTATGTTTCAGACAAAATAAATGAAAAATAATAATATTACTATACATATGGGGTGTGATTTGGAAAGTGAAATTAAAATTAGGGAGTGCATAGGGACAAATTTTAGCACGAGGACTGGCAAGGAAGATGAAAAGGGGTGTGGGGATTTAACTTGAATTTTCCGTTTTTTTAAATATTAATTTTAAACATCTTACAAATTATTCATCACATAAGAATCACCTCTATCTATCCCCTCTCCATATAATATCAGAATGCATTGAGCACAAACTCTCATTCTCCATAATCCTATTTGGCGAAAATCATGCTTTGGAGTTAGACTTGTATACAATTTAATATTTTTATTAATTGTATTTTAATATCGTTTCCTATTATAATCAATGAATTGCAAATATATTTAAAAAGTTGATAACTTTTGTATTCCTTATCGGTTTTACATATATAATATATCAAATTAATCATCTTTCAGAATGCACTGAGCCTACGTGGCAAACTCTCATTCTTCATAATCCTATTTGGCAAAAAATCATGCTTTGGAGTTAAACTTGTATAATTAGAAAAATGCTACATTACCAACATAGTGTACAATTAGGTTGACAACACAAGTGAAAACATCCACTTGTGTATTTTTTTATTTTTATTTTTTTGAATGTTTCTACTTGTGTTGTCAACCTAGTTATATACTAAGTTGTCAATGTAGCATTACTCAATAAATTAATATTTGTATTAATTGTATTTTAATATCATTTCCTATTATAATCATTGAATTGCAAATATATTTTAAAAGTTGATAACTTTTGTATTTCTTATCGGTTTTGCATATATAATATATTTTTTTTTTTCCGAAACGATAGAAGTACTATAAAAAGCACAAAAGTGCAAAGAGAACAAATTACACGACCCCAACAGGGTAAAATCTAAGACCCCAACAGGGTAATGAGACAGGGGCCAACGGCCCAAACCAAAAACACGTCTAGAAAAGAACAGGAATAGCAAACTGAGAGGGCACGCACATGGCGGCCTAGAGAACTCCACAACCGAAAATTAAGGAGAATAAATAACAGAGCCACTGCACAATGCCTAGCCTGTATTCATTTCCAAAACAAAGACAAACAAACACACTGAACAAAAGAAAACGACAACAAACCTAAAGGAATACACATGACGAACACACTAAACAAAATAAAACGACCCTCTCCCGGAGAAACAACTAAGCCGAAGAAGCAACTACAACTGACCACAGGATAGGTCCCTAGCCAAGCCACAACCCCCGAAACTGCCGCAGGCCTAACAAGAGGCAGGGCCCCGCCCCCGAACCCAACCAAAGGACAACACCCACTGACCGAGGAGAACAGGCCCAGCCACCCCAACCAGCAAAACCCGAATTAGGCTAACACCACTAGCCCTGGTCGAGAATACCGGATCCCACGCAACCCAATATGAGCTGCCCGAACTCCAACTCCGGCGACCACCACATGAGACACACAGCAGCCACCAAAGCCCCACCCAACCACCGCCGACCCTCATCCACAGCCACAGACGCACAGACTCTCTATCGCCACATCTGCCCACTACCCAGCCGGAGACGAGCCCCAGCTAAGCGACCCAAACCCATACCAATACTCAGAACCACTACACCCAAACGGGCCGAATCAAGCCCTTTCAGACGACCCCGTCGGAGAAGTCTCGGAGCCCCAATTTGAACCCTAACCCCCAAACTCACCAAAATCCAATTCCTCCAGACTAAACCAGATCAAGATAGAGAACTTACCTACACTCCCAATCGCAACAAGCAGCATCGAGGACACCGCCGGATGACGATCGGAACCGCCGCCGTTCTCCACCCACCACCAGACGGGAGACGAGAGAAGTTGCTATGGCTGTAGACCGAGGAAAAACGTCGGCAATGGAGGATGGGCGGCCAGCGACGGCCGCAGAGACGGCGTCGCCGTCGCCGGAAGAGGTCAAAACGATCGATTGAACGGAGCTGCGGTTAGGTTAGAGGCCGAGAGAGAAAATCGCCGGAGTAAATATTGTCTTGTTTTGGGAGTTGAATTTTTGCATATATAATATATCAAATTAATCATCTTTTGATGAACTTCGATTTGACATCCATATTGTATATATAAAATAAAGAAAATTATATTTATCTTTATAATAATAAAAAAAAACTATTTATTAAAATTAATTAGAAAATTAAATTATTTACCAATTAATATATTTATGTTTAATGTAGTTACTAGTACAATACCCGTGTATTACACGGGTGTTGAATTATAAAGTTTTTGTAAAAAATATTAATTTATTTATTTTTAAAAAAACTAAAATAATTTAATTTTATATAAAACATTACATTAGGTTTTAATTAAATTGTCAAATTATGTTTTCCAATACGGAATTACGTTTTCCAATAGTAAAATGATGTAAGAGCCGAATTTTCCGTAAATAAAAAAGTACCCGAGTTCAGTGCTAAAACGTCTCCATCGTCTTCTTGCAATTGGTTAACCTCTAATTCTATTGGTGGAGTTTCAATATCTTGATGTGGATCCACATTCAAATCAAGTAACAAGGTACCTTCTAATAGACCACTTAACCAAGGTCTCAAATGTAATTTCACATGCCAACAAGATCCTACAGCTATGAGCTCGCATGGTACAAAGCCATGCAATGGCATGCAGCCACATGCACATATGACAGCTCATCATAGTACAAGGAATAGCAATCCCTATCCATATTGCCATGTGTCTTCATCTAATAACCTAGGTCTAGAATGAATGGTGTAGATGAGTTCTTGAGATGAGTGTTGATACTATATATGGCCATGTAAACCGAGGCTGAATAGCAGTCAGATTCATTAATGCAAAAAATTCATATGAAAGAGTAATATTACTGTTCTTGTGATTTCCTTTCCCTTGCTTTTCGTTATGATTATTGAGCTTTCCTATTATGGTATCAGAGCTGGTTAGCCAAACCAGACTCTGATCCATTCTCCTTTTTCTTCCATCTTTATTTCATTTCACAAAAATGGCAACCCTAGAAATCGCTATTCAGCCTCAAAGCCAGCTCATAGGCATTAAACTCACAGATTCAAATTATCTTATCTGGAAGCAACAAGTTCTTGCTGCAACAAGAGGCCATGGACTAGAAGGATATCTTAATGGTAGCAAAAGAGCTCCCAACGAGCAGATCTCAGATCCTGATGGCAATACTTTCAGAGAAAATCCAGCTTATGCACTGTGGGTTAAACAAGATCAGCTGTTGGCATCTTGGCTACTATCCTCCTTGACTGAGCCTATTCTCATATCTATTGTTGGACTAACCACATCAAGGGAGATCTGGGAAGCCCTTGAAACAGCATTCTCCAGTCAAAATGCAGCTAAAGTGATGCAGTACAAGTTGAAGCTGCAAACAACAAAGAAAGGAGGTTCATCCATGAAGGACTATTTAAACAGTATCAAATCCTGTTGTGACTTGATAGCAGCTGCTGGGCAAAAAGTCACTGAAGAAGACCAGATCTCTCACATCTTGTCTGGATTAGGTGCTGAATATAATGCGGCCATTGTTTCTATCCTCTCAAGGTCAGAACCTGCCAAACTAAGAGAAGTCCACTCCTTGCTTTTAAGCTTTGAGAACAGACTGGAAGTGGTTGAAGGAACCAACAATGAAGAAAACAACCAATTTTCTGTGAACTTTACCACACAAGGTGGAAGAGGTGGCTTCAAAAGAGGAGGAAACTTTCAACAGCCTTCAAGAGGAAGAGGAAACAACTACAATGGTGGCAGGTCAGGAAGAGGAGGTCCCTTTAGAGGAAGAGGAGGAAGAGGCCGACCTAGGTGCCAAATATGTTTCTACAACAACCATACTGCTGATAAGTGCTATTATAGGACTGACCTTAATTTTGTGCCAAGGCAAAATCCAAATATCAGCTATCAAGGTCAACAAACTGGAAATCAGTTTTCAGCTGGAGGTTCAATCAATTTCACTGACATGAACTCAAGTACAGGAACACAAGTTGATCTTTGGTATCCTGATTCAGGGGCAACCAACCATGTTACAAATGACCTCTCCAATCTCAACCTGGCCACAGAATACAATGGAGAAGAAAGAATTCATCTTGGAAATGGGGCAGGTATGAACATTTCTCACTTTGGTGAATCTGTAGCTATGTCCACTAAGAATCAAAAGTTTCTTCTTAAAAGCCTTCTTCATGTACCTAATATCACAAAAAATTTAATTAGTGTCTCCCAATTTGCTAAAGACAACAATGTCTTCTTTGAATTTCACCCAACATTTTGTCTTGTTAAGGATCAAGTTTCAAAGGAAGTCCTTCTCAAGGGAGCTGCTAAAGATGGCCTCTACAATTTTTCCCTTCAAACAAAGCTCACTGAACCTAGGAAGAATGGATCCAATATCACCAACTTCAGTCCCTATCTGCTTTCTGCTGAAGCTAGAAATAAAGAGAGTCTAAGTGTTTGGCACAATAGATTTGGTCATGCTAGTTTTGATATTGTCAAAAAGGCCTTGAATGATTGTAATCTTCCCTTTTCTGAGAATGAAAAAGATGCTTTATGTTGTGCTTGCATGAAATCAAAGATGCATAAATTGCCTTTCTTTGCTTCTGAACCTAAAAACTATGACATTATTGAATGTATTCACTCTGACCTTTGGGGGCCTGCCCCTGTCAGATCATTTCAAGGCTACCAATACTATGTTTCATTCATAGATTACACCAGTAGGAACACCTGGCTTTACCTACTCAAACAAAAATCAGATACACATGCAGCCTTTATTCACTTCAAAAATTTTGTTGAAAACCAACATGGTAAGAAAATAAAGGTGTTTCAAAGTGATGGTGGTGGTGAATTTATTGCCTTAACCAAATTCCTTTCAGATAATGGGATCAAACATCAAATTTCTTGCCCCTATACCCCAGAACAAAACGGCATGGCAGAGAGAAAACATAGACATCTTATTCAAGTTGCCTTGTCCCTTCTTGCTCACTCTAATCTCCCTACCTGTCATTGGGATGATGCTGTTTGTAGTGCAGCTTTCATCATTAACAGAACCCCATCCAAAGTCTTGCACTATAAAACCCCTTTTGAAATATTGAACCATACCAAACCAGATTACACTTCTTTAAAAACCTTTGGGTGTCTATGTTATCCTCTAATGAAACCCTATAACCAGAACAAGCTACAATATAAAAGCCAACCCAGCATATTTCTTGGCTATAGCAGCAAACACAAGGGCTATAAAGTATTGCTCCCCAACAAAAAGGTGATTATCACCAGACACATTCACTTTGATGAAACTCACTTTCCTTATGTTCAACAGCCCAAAGACTCACAGTCTTATCATCCCATTGAACCTCTTTCACCTCTACATGTTGTTCACCCTCCAGGAGACTCATCACCCACAGTCTCTATCCCAACATGACCTCATCCAACTACTCCACCTAACCCACCCTCCTCTTCCCACAGCCAGTCTTCATCTTCTAGTTCCCATACTCCTAACTTAGATGGACATATCTTTGTGGATTTACAAGTTGAGAATGTTTCACAACCTACTCCTTCCACTTCTCCTTCCCCCTCTATTCCTGTTCAGACTAACAATGACAATGCAGGTCATCACTGTATGGTTACTAGATCCAAAGCAGGAATCTACAAGCCAAAGGTTTATTCTTTAACCAGCACCATCTCTCAAGAGCCTAAAAATGATCATGAGGCTCTTTCTAATGCAGACTGGCACTCAGCCATGAAGAAAGAATATGATGCACTCATTCAAAATAAGACATGGACTCTCACATCACTGCCTTCAAATCACTTCTTAATTGGCAGCAAATGGGTCTACAAAATAAAACATAATGCAGATGGTTCTATAGCTAAGTACAAGGCCAGGCTTGTGGCCAAAGGCTACACACAATTTCCAGGTTTTGATTATGGTGAGACTTTTAGTCCTGTAGCAAAGCTAGCTACTATAAGAACAGTTCTCTCCATTGCATTAGCTGCTAATTGGTGCATCAAGCAGATTGACATCGATAATGCCTTCCTTCATGGCACCTTGGACACTGAATTATACATGGCACAACCCACAGGCTTCATTGCTCCTGGAACTGAGAACTTAGTTTGCAAGCTGCACAAATCCATATATGGATTAAAACAGGCTTCCAGAGCCTGGTTCAATAAGTTGGGATCCTTTTTACACTCTATTGGTTTCAAGACTAGCAAAGCTGACCACTCCCTTTATTTCAGACACTTCAATGGACACACTGTGTTGATTATAGTTTATGTGGATGATATGGTCCTCACTGGCAGTAGCTCTTTTGCTGTTAATCAGATTATTGATCAACTGAAAAATGAATTTCCTTTGAAGGATTTAGGAGGTCTCCATTTCTTTTTGGGCATTGAAATTCTTCCTACACCAACAGGCCTTTTTCTCAACCAAAAGCAGTACATTACTGACTTGTTGATCAGAGTTGGCATGGAAAACTCTAAGGGTCTTGTCACTCCTATGGTCACTTCACCTGTTCTCTCCAAGTACAATGGTCAACCAATGGAAGACCCTACACTTTATAGGTCTGTGGTTGGTGCACTTCAGTATGCAACCATTTCCAGACCAGAGATCTCATATAGTGTGAACAAGGTATCTCAATACATGCAAACTCCACTCAACTCCCATTGGAAGGCTGTCAAAAGAATCTTAAGGTATCTTGCTGGCACAATAAACTTTGGTATGGTTTTTCACACTCCAAAAAATTTGCAAATCACAGCCTATGCCGATGCTGACTGGGGCTCTGACATTGATGACAGAAGATCTACCAGTGGTTTTTGCATATTTTTGGGTCCTAATCTGATTTCCTGGAGTTCTAAGAAGCAGAAAATTGTCTCTCGTTCTAGCACTGAAGCAGAGTATAGGTCCTTAGCTCAGGCTACCTGTGATGTTGTTTGGCTTCAAACTTTGCTCAATGAACTTCAAGTTCCTCTCATTAAACCTGCAGTCATATGGATGGATAACCAAGGTGCTGTTTCTCTTGCTGAAAATCCTGTGTTCCATTCTAGGACCAAACATTTTGAGATTGATTTGCACTTCATCAGAGAGAAGGTGGCCACAAAGGATATTTCAGTCAGACATATACCAGCACTTGATCAGATTGCTGACCTTCTCACCAAGCCCATTTCAGGCCAGCTCTTCACAAGGTTCAGGAATAAACTTTCCATTTTTCCTAGACCCTTGCTCGATCTGAGGGGGGATAATAGACCACTTAACCAAGGTCTCAAATGTAATTTCACATGCCAACAAGATCCTACAGCTATGAGCTCGCATGGTACAAAGCCATGCAATGGCATGCAGCCACATGCACATATGACAGCTCATCATAGTACAAGGAATAGCAATCCCTATCCATATTGCCATGTGTCTTCATCTAATAACCTAGGTCTAGAATGAATGGTGTAGATGAGTTCTTGAGATGAGTGTTGATACTATATATGGCCATGTAAACCGAGGCTGAATAGCAGTCAGATTCATTAATGCAAAAAATTCATATGAAAGAGTAATATTACTGTTCTTGTGATTTCCTTTCCCTTGCTTTTCGTTATGATTATTGAGCTTTCCTATTACCTTCCACAAATGATAAGACTGTGATCGTAGTATTATCTTCGATCTCCTTGTTGCTTGATGGTTCCGAATTCGTTGGCGCCACATTTAAGTCGAAAAAAGAAAATTTTTGTGCCATGCTTTTTTATATTTGAAGTCATTGTTGTTAGTATTGGATTCTCGTTTATATATAAGAAACCAAAAACAATAATTATCTTCAAAAATTGGCTCCATGTTTATTTTGAAAGTTTCACCAAAATTTTGAATTTTTTAGGAAATATTTGTGGAGGTCGAACGAATTTTTGGTGGGAAGGAATTATATAAATACTGATAGTAATTGCTTGAGAAACAGAAACATAAAATAATACTGGTAGAAATATAAAAATATTGATATAAGAATAGTGATAGTTAACATGGCAGAAAGAAAGTAGAGATACATGTATAAAATATTTATATCTCGTGGAAGGAGAGAGATACAAATATAAAACTGAGAAGAAGAGAGATACAGATAACTGAGAAGAAGAGAGATACAAATATAAAACTATGTGGAAAACTCAAAAATGAGAGAAAATTATTAAAAAAGTATTTCAAAAGATTGAGGAGATTTAGAAAAATCAGATAAGATAACTATTCCTTAAAATACGTATTTGTGTTCTTTTAAGCTAAAGCGACAATTAAAAATAAACGGAGGGAGTAAAACTATAAATTATATTATAAAGTAATAGAAATTGATATGTATTCTTTTAAAATTGATATTTATTTCAAATCTAATTAGTATGTTGTCGATGTAATAAAAATAAATAATTATTTATATAAATTCTAAAATTACATATAAAGTTAAAAAACTGGGAATTACGACTGATACGACACTTGATGTATTAGGCATCTAATTAAGTAAAAAAAATTAATCTATTTTGTTTAATATTAAATATACATATCACATATTATTTCTATCTATTTAAGATATATATTTTTGTACTTATTTAATAGTAAATAATATCGATATTTTTATATGATATAAGTAAAAAAATTCAACACGGGTTGACATTTTCATTTAATGTACGGGTGTTTAATTATTATGATTAAAAAAATATAATTTGACAATTTAATTAAAACCCAAAGTAATGTTTTATATAAAATTACATTATTTTAGTTAAAAAAAAAATTATAAAAACTTTCTAATTCAATACCAGTGTAATAGACGGGTATTATACTAGTTATATTTAAAAGCATTTTCCACGCGAATGATTACGTTTGGCTTCCAATTTTTGCCTATAACGTTTTAATAGCGATTTTAACCGAATCAAACCCAAAAAAACAAAGAACAAAAAATGTTTGGTTAAGCAGATTTTATACCACTCATTGAGCCAAAATGCTCAAAATGAAGGCACAGCATATTGAAGCGTTTTTGGTTGGCAGATTAAATCCTTGTACGATAAATTGTAAACATGTGGATGAGTAGTGTACTATGTTTATTCTTTTAGCCACCAAAGCTTAATTGTGTTTTTTAGAGAGAAGTATTTATTTTTAGTATGAATAAATTAAATAAAATATAAAAATAAATTTATTGTTCTACAATATAATTATTTACCATTTATTTTATTTAAACTTTGGTCGTTGTCAAAAAGTTTCGAACATGAAAATTTTTGTTGTTCTGTTATTATTAAATTTTCTCAAATTTATAAAATATATGTGAATTATAATTTTTATTATAATAATAAAAAATACTAAAATTGTAAATATTCTTACTAGTAATTTAATACATTATGAGCATAAACAACTATTTTACAAATTAAAATTTTGCAAATAGCTTATGCATGCCAATGGTCAAAATAGCTATTGTTATTAATTGGTTAACACAGTTAATACAATTCACTAACCCTTAGCCTCAATATCTCCACTAACTGCTAATCTCAACATATGATTTAAATAAGGCGAATATCATTTCAACTATATTCTACTATCCTAGACTCCGACATTCTCCTATAAAACATACTATCACAATCCTCGACTGGTGTACCATTTTCTAGACATTTTCTCCTTGCTTTTCATTTAGGGGTAAAATATACAAGACCCCCTTATATTATACGAAATCTGCGCGTTTCCCCCTTATATTTTAAAAATTGCGTCAGACCTCCTTCTATTAAAATTTTGTATGCGCGAAACACCCAAAATCGATTTTAGTGACATTAAACCCTCATTTAGTGACATTTCCTTTTACGGTTCCTATAAAATCTTGTATTGTCATACATAAGCATTGGAGAATTATATGGTTAAAGACTTAAAGTGAGCCTCCAAAAGGGTTGACTTCGGACTTATGAGCCTAAAATCATGCAACGTGTGTGGCGTGACAACATGATAAGTTGTTTGTACTTTCTTTTATATTAGGGAACTAAGACCAGGGGTGTAGCTAAAGAAGGAGGCCCACACTAGAAAAAAAATATTATCTTATATATTCTACTTAAAAGGTATTTAATACTCCACTAATAAAATAAAAACAAGGGGAACACAAAGAAGGGAAAAAAAGAGGAAGTCCTTTTTTTTTTAGATTTGATATAAAAATTTAAACTTTAAACTTGTGGTAAATTGAATGTTGTTTCTTAAAGGACTAACATATTTAAATTTATGTATGATTGATAACTTGTATTGCTATTAAAAGTTTGATATATTAGACAAATATTTTATACATTATAATTTTTTTATATCAATTATGGAGAAATATTTTTATAAACAGTCTTGACAAAAAAGTGCATATGAAAATATTTCAAAATTAGCTACTTTAAACTTTTAGTCCAAATATACTTAAGGTGAATTATAATATTAATGTTAGGCCGAAAGAAACTTTAAAGACCTCATTGTAGAGTCATACCAAACTATGAAAACTCATAAGAATTTCTATGAATGTGAATTTTTATTTTTATACTTTGTTACAATGTAATATATATATTATTTAAGAAACAAGTAGGCTCCCACTCATATTATAAACTAGATCTCCCATGACTAAGACAGATGTATAACTATTTTTTTGTGTGGCATTGACTTTGCACGAGAGTGACTATTTCATAAAGCAAAATTGAGTTATAAGTTTTTGATCTTTTTTCCAATACATTATATGGTTATCAGCCCCATGTAGTGGTTTGAGGCTATTGAATTCATTATAGGTGTCTCCATTCAGCATGAATACAAAACATGTATTAATATCATGAAGCTTAGAGAAAAGTGTTAAAGGGCTAAAGATTAGTGTCCGACTCCGCTGTGAATGTTTATCGACCATATTATACTATGGACATTCATGACATAGATTAAAAGTACTTTCGACCCTTTCTCGAATTGCAAAAAATGTTGTGCCCCAAAACTCAATACTTTGGACTTTTCAGTTTTATGTTCCCATAGTATTGAGTCACTCAAACCGAGTATGATTTCTTCTTTATCACTCTTGTTTGTCCTATTTTTGTTGTTATTTTCATTTTTTCGCTATTTTTCCCCCCACTTTAGATATTTTTTTAGATTTTTAGTCCGTTTGTCGTGTGTTTTATTTTATTTTAGTTTTCGGTGTTTCTTTTATTTTCCCTGTATTATTATGTTTTCTTGTCGTTGGAGGCGTGTAGGTTCGGAGCTTTGACCGGATGTTAGGAATTCAACCAGTTCAAGGAGAAGGTGAACGTCTAGTTGTGCAAATACATTCTAGAAGGATTTGTTAGGGATGAGTAGGAAAAAAAAAAAAACAGAACTCAATTTCGAGTTTGGATGAGCTCGTCCAAGACCGCGACACACGAGCGCGCCCGCAGGATTTTTCGAGGCTCAAGGTTCTGTTTCGCCACGACCCGCAAAGGTCGCGATCCAACTTTTAAAATTCAAATTTCTTACGGGTTTTTGGCCCTTATCTATTGAAACTCATACTCAACCCTAGAGATTATTCAAGAATTGATACTTTTGAGATTTTTTCATTTTTCAAACGTTGTTTTGCTTGGATTTTTTATCTTGGAGAGTGACACTCCAAGAATCGTCTAGTGGATTCGGTTTGTAATCGGTGATTGACATCCAACTTTAATTTAATCGTAATATTTCATTTTCTTTTCATAGATAGATGTGATTCTTGTAGTTGAATTGATTTTTTGTGTTGATTTATATATGACTAGCTCAATTCAATGGGTAGGAATAAGGATGATTGTTCCGTTTCTTCTGTTATATGTGCTATTGTGAATGGCTCTATGCGAGTTGTGTTTTAACTATGGTTAGATGATTGATCACCTTCTAACCCAATTAAACATCTTATAGAATTAAAAGGAGAGGAGTTGTTTGACATAAGCTCGTATAGAGTATGTTGTTCGCAACTGTATTGTCTATGTGTTGTTTGGTTTGATTGATTTGTCGTTTATGTTTATCATATTATTACGAAAAGTTATTGAGGTTAAATCTTTAGACGTGTAGGTTAATATAGTCATTTAACTGAATGATTATTTATTTGATATCCGCGTTAGAAATTATGAACGATTATCCCTGACTTCACAGCTTCTTTATTGATATATGAATCTTGTTTGAAAGTTAAAAAATGAGTTTCTTTTTTTTAAAAAAAAAAAATTGAAATCTTTAGCCGTTAAACAAAAACCTAACCAATCTGAACTAGAGTGTTTAGGACTTAATTTTGTTTTCATGTGCTTACGTGAAAAACAATCCGACCAGCCTTCCTTGCAATACGACCCGGGATTGATTCTTTTGAATTGACACCGGTAAAAATTACTACAACAACACTTCATTCCAATTTGTGCATTCTTTCTCATAAATCAACATCTTACAACCTTCATAAATCCATATTTTGCTTTTCAGGACAAAAACATTGATTCCGGCTACCTGCACGTTCAAAAGCGCCTCAGAGACCCAAACCGCATCCCGTCTTCTAAATGAGTCCGATCTCGTTGAAGCCCGCAAGGAGCCACACCAAGGCCTTCAGCCTGAAAGCCCGGCCCAATTTTAGGACGTTTGCTCATGGGGGCCACATACAAGGTCAAGTTGGTGGGGACAAGTGCTGAGTTTGATGCCCTAGAGAACGTATACATGATGGACTCGACAGAGTCGACTGAGGTCAAGTGTTTGTCCCATTTTTGTTACATTTTTCGTGTCTATTTTCTCATTCTTTTTTCCCCCATTTTGAGTCATTTATGTGGTTTTAGAGTCGTTTTGTCGTTTATTGCGTGTTTTCCTCTATCTTGGTTTTTCTTGTGTTTTCCGTATGTTTTTTCGGTTTTTCTTCGTTTATGGTGTGTAGGTCGAAAGCTTCGAGAAGATCTAATTTTGGACAAAAGTCAGTTGGGCAAGCGTAATTAGATAGAGGAGTTCGTTGGGAACACACGAAAAAACGGAACTCAATTCCGATACCAGACGAGCCCGAACGACTCCAAAATGTGAAGTAGTGCGAGCTGTCCAGGCCCCGCGCGCCCGCCGTGGAGCGCCCTTTCACCGCGCCGCGAAGCCCTGTCGCGCCGCAGAGTACTCATCCACCACGTTGCGCCCCTGCCACGACCCCGACTGCAGCTCCCAGCCTTCAGGGCGCCACGCCACAGCACAACACCCCACCACGCCGCGAAGCGCACTTCTCTCACGCCGCGCCATCTTTCCACACCGTGCCAACGTGCGACTATATATATTTAATCGGGAAAAATCTTTGGGACCACCTCTCGACCGGGGTGAAAACCCTAGTCCCGAGAAAACACAAAAATCTCTTTCTCCCCCTTTCTTTCTTCTTCTTCCTCGTTCCTTTTCTTCTCTTAATCATTATTTTCCATTTTTCTTCTTCTTTTTCTTAGTTAGGGATTTAGCTTGTAATTCAAAGTCAACATTTGAACTTGGATTGATTGTAAGTATTTCCTTCTCTTGTTTAATTCATGAATAATGGTTGACTTGAGTAGAATGATTATATTTGTTGAATTTGATTTACGTAGCTAAT
This sequence comes from Striga asiatica, assembly GCA_008636005.1. Taxonomy (NCBI): domain Eukaryota; kingdom Viridiplantae; phylum Streptophyta; class Magnoliopsida; order Lamiales; family Orobanchaceae; genus Striga; species Striga asiatica. The sequence continues at coordinate 285,600 of BKCP01006016.1, read as the reverse complement.
TCCTTCTGCTAGGGATAGGGGATGATTGTTCTTGATTAATTTTGTTATTGTCGGGCTCAAGATTGTTCATGCTTATGTGAGTTGAATTAATTCAGAATTGATGAATTTGTGCTTGATTGATTGATATAATTGAAGAGTGACACTTTGATCTTGTAATTGGAAACAATTGAATGTTAATTTATCGAGCTAGGGTTTGTCAGTTCCATATGATTAGTCGATTAATCACCTTCTAGTTAATTAGCGACTTTCAGAACCGAAAGGGGAGAAGTCGTAGACCTAGGCTCGCATGAGGTAGATGATGTCGTAGTTGAATAATCTATGGATTGAGATTGAAATACGTGCTTGTCGATGACCCGTCCCTTGTTACGAAAAGTTATTGGGATTGGGATAATTGGCCTGTGTTGTATGCTCGAGCTTGTTCGTCTATGTTCAATCCCTTGTTACGAAAAGTTATTGGGAGCGAACCGCTAGATGTTTAAGCGACAGTGTCAATCTCGAACCGAACAATTGATTGCCCGGCTTTGCTAGAACTTGAATTAATTATCCCCGACTCCCTAGCTTCTTTATCTTTGTTAGTTTATATTCTTGGTAGATTATTGCTTTTATTATTTCTTAGTTTATAATCATCCATACTGCTATCTGATTAGAGTGTTTAGGATTTATTTTCTTTTTCTGTGCAATCGATACCAAAGTTAGATTCCGAACAGCCTTCCTCGAGAGATCGACCCGGGGAACGACTCTTTGGATTCGGTACTCGGTAAAAATAATAAATTGTGCTACAACATCAAGGTCTCGTACTCTTACTATTCCAGTGTCTGCTTGACCTGCGCTGGAAATTTTGTTTCGGGCTCGGTCGACCAATCGGACCTTGATGGGAATCAGATGAAGGAGGGGTACTTGCTCACGTGCGTTTCATACCCGACCTCGGACTGTGTGATTCACACCTATAAAGAGAGTGTTCTTTATTGAGTGAACTGTTTGTTTTTAGTTTATTTTTGTTTTCTATGTTATTTGTTCGTTCATATGAGGATAACATTTTGTTGCATTGAAGGTTTCAAAGAGTTGGCTTCTGTTGTTCTTGGGGGAGATCCTTTCTGGTCTCTCTCTCTCTTTTTTTTTTCCCTAGCTCCTCTGTGGATATTTTCTTGTCAAACATCATTCCTGTCTCAATTTTCTTTTCTTTTCTAAATAAACATTAATTGGAAAGAAAATGAATATATCTCCAATGGAAACAAATACAATCCAACAAAAATTTCAAAAAAATTTGAGAGAAATGGAAATTGAGCTACTAAACCAAACACTTTGTTTGTTTACTTAAACACGTCGACTTGCGCCGAACTTATTTGTGATTTTTTTTTTTATAAATTTTAAATAAAACAATCGACTTTTTTACGTAAATATACTTCATCAATGACTTGGTTCGTCCCGTTTAAATTTTAAGCTTATTGATTAGTCTTAAACAAGCTGTACTTTTTACGAATAACCAACATTAGTAGGGGTGAGCAATGGTGCGGTGTGGTGAAAAACCGCACCGAACCACAAAAAACCGAAAACTGAACCAAGCAGAAAAAATAATCGAAATGCATTGCAAGTTAGAAAAAAAGAAACCGAAATAACCAAACCAAACTGCACCGCACCGAAATGCACGGTTCGCCTCGACTTTCGGTTTTATCTTGAATTTTCTATACATTTTATTCAATTTGGTGCAGTTCGGTGCAAAATAACACCGAACCGAACAAAACCGAAAACCAAACTTAACCATAACCACACCGCAATGTTGGAAAAAAACCGAACCGAAATTGTTTTACATTAAAAAAACCGAACCAAACCGCATCGGATTGCTCAGTTCGGCTCGATTTTGCTCACCCTTATTAGCATAAGTTCGAACATGACTTGGTTCGACCCAAAGAACCAACTAGTATAACACGGCAACGACAAATTGGTTGCTCTTACAAAGCAAGCCATTACTAATTTGTAACTGTAAATTTATTTCAACCCGACTCAATTACAAAGAAAACCTCTAAATAAACCTCAATCTAAAATTTCCAGCTTCTCTGTTTGACCGTCTCCATTACAAATCCTCCGTTTTCCTATAGAAATCTCAATTCGGATCCACCAATGGCGGTGCGGCCGACGATTTCCCGGTTCCCGGCCGACCCGAGGGAGCAGGAGGCTTGCGGCCTGCCGTGGGGCGTGACCCTGACGCCGTTCGCGGCGACAGATGAGAACAACATCCCGCCGGTGTGCGGATCCGGCGGCGAGCTGCTGCCGCGATGCGAGAATTGCTGGGCCTACTACAACACCTATTGCGAGCAGGACCAGTGGTCCTGGGACTGCGCCCTTTGCGGCACCACCAATGGCCTCACGTCGGAATCCATCGCCCGATACGCACTTCCCGAATCGTGCCCGGAGAACATGTCCTCGTTTATCGACCTGGAGCTTCCTTGTAATCTACTCTGTCACTCTATTGATGCTTTTGTTTCTTGGATTGGTTTGCAGCTTGATGATTGTTTACAACTTTGCCTTTTCATTTGTGGATGTGGAATGAAAATGTTCATTTCTGGATTAGAATTTATGCGTGGTACCCAAATCAAAGTGCACTGGAGGTGTTATTTCCTACATGCAAGGACACACCAATTTATAAGAACTTGTTGTGACTTTGTTTTCAAGGTGTCTGTACTAGGTTGTGATGGTGCTCGCTTGTGTACAATTAGTGGTTCGTGTTCTTAAATGTTTGGGGGTGGATTTATATTCTCATATTGGCAGTTTATTATGTTGGGTTGTTTTTCGTTTACTTCCAGAATGTTTTGTTTGAAGATCAAACACCACAATGTTGGAGCATTTTCAGTACTAGATAAATTGGTAAAGTGTTATGTGTGATGTACACATAATTTGGAGATTAATGAATTGGTGAGTGGTCATTGTCATATTGTAATGAATATATTATGGTCTTTTTTCAAGTTGAGAGAAATGTTAGTAGATTTACTGAGCATTTAATTTTACATTCTGTTGTTGTTCTGGCAGGGAGCTAAATTTACCATTTTGATTCATTTATATACAAGTACTTCTCAAACAGGCAATATGAGTTTTCCTTGTTCATATTATTCATACATGTGATGGCTGGGTTCATGGGATATTTATTAGAGTGGTGTCTAAAGAGGAGGTGTATGTATATGTGAATTCCTTTCTTTTTGTTACCATGTTATTGGTTATGGTTCTATAATCTGGTATTGTACCCTACTCACAGCTATTGTTAATCAGCACTTTTTTGCTGATATCTTAAGTTTTTATGGTTCAATTTGTGGTGGCAGTTGAAGAATCTGAAGAAATGCAGGCAAGGCCGGTGTATGTTGCTGCGGTTGACCTCACCTGTAAGAATTTTCAAACTCTGGAATATAATTGCTAATGAGTAATGACTACTGTTCCTGTATTGATTGTTTTTGTAGCCAATGAAATACTTTCTTCACTTCTTTGAACTTCAACTTTACCTGCCGATTAAGCAGTGAAAACGATTATGTGCTAGCAAGCATGCTGATGATAATACAATGTTAAGATATCAATAAAGTCATGTATTAGGTGTGAGTTGGCTCGGACTTTCTTCTACGTTAGTTCCTTATGCTGCTGGATATTGGTAGTGGATATTATGAGAGCTTTTACCGAAAAACATTGTTGCCACTTGAAAAAAAAGTTGCAACATTCTCCATGAACGGCTTTCAAGTTCTTAACAGAAATTTGCTATGAATTTAGATTGATGCATTTTGAGTATGTCTGACCTTTGGCTCCTGTGAATTGTCTATTTATGTAGCGTCTGAAGAGTTCTTGGAACTTACTAAAAGTGCTCTATTGGCAGCCTTGGAAGGTTTGTTACTCTGTCATTTCAATATACAGCGTCCTAGCTGTCAAATTGAGTTAATTCTGGTTTTAATCTTGTGGTTTGACAGCTCTTGCGCCAGGATCACTTTTTGGTCTTGCTACGTTCAGCCACAGAATAGGCCTGTATGATGTTCAGGGGCCCATTCCAGTGGCCAAGAATGCGTTCATTCCCCCTGAAGGCAACCTGTCTATGGATCTTGAAGATGTCATGCCACTGTCTTCTTTTTTGGCTCCAGTATGTTAATTTCAATGATCTTTTGGGTCGTGTTGCTTCCTTCTTACATTCCTTATACTAAATTGCAGTTCTCAAAACAGTGTGAAAGAAAATTTGTAACGAAGGTGATACTATGAACATGGACTGACAAGAACTTAAGTGTTAGTTTATTGATATTGTAGGTTGATACATGTAAGGACCGTATTGCATCCGCACTTGAAACTCTGAAGCCAACAACTTCATGGGAGCGGACAACAGCTGCTGGTCAAGCAGTAGATGGTGTTTTACTTGGTGGCCGTGGGTTTGGAGTGGCAATGGAAGCTCTCCTCAAATATTTAGGATCAGAATATGGAAATATGTTTGCTCTTGGTACACTAACTTTATCAATTGATTCTTTTATTGAATGTTCCTTATTTTGCTTGCATTGTTTTTCATTTTTCCCATGTGGAGGCCTCTAATGAAATTACTTTCTAAGGAGATGCTTTTATCTGAATTTCTGAATGTTACCACTCTTAACTTGCTATTTTTAATTTCCTTCTGTTTCTTCCCTTGAACGGAAGCGCAGCCAGAGTTTTTGCCTTTCTATCTGGTCCTCCAGATTATGGTCTTGGTCAGCTGGACACCAGGCGATATGGGGAGCAATATGCTAGTAAAGGAGAGGATGCAGATCGTGCTTTGCTCCCCGAACAGACTCCATTTTATAGAGATTTGGTACATAGCTTGAGCAATCAGAAATTCTTCATTAAAGATTTTTTCAAAGAAATTGGTAACTATATATTTTCAACAGGCTGCAGGTGCTGTTCAATCTGGTGTTTGTGTGGATATATTTGCAGTTACAAATGAGTATACGGATTTAGCCTCCTTGAAATTTCTTAGCATCGGGAGTGGAGGTTCATTGTTTCTGTATTCAAATACCGATGATTCAACCCTTCCTCAAGACATGTGAGTAAATATTTTATTTTTTATTTTTAAGAAATTAAGATTGATCGTCCCTTGATGAAATTTCAGCTGGTGTAAATAGAACAAATTTATAATCTAGTAGCTCAGCCTCAACATGTGCTAAGCATACTTAAACTATATGCGCTGTTGTCAGTATTAATTATCTACATAATCTCATTTTAGGTACCGTATGTTAAGCCGGCCATATGCTTTCAATTGTGTCCTACGTGTAAGGACATCATCTGAATTTAAGCTTGGCCATTCAGTACGTCTCAGCCCTTTCCTATATATTTGACCTTTGCCATTTATCGTAACTGTGTAATAATACTTGACTGCGGTGCTACAGTATGGGCATTTTTTCCCAGACCCAGAATATGAAAATGTTCAGCACATCATTTGCTGCGACTCTTTCGCCACATATGCTTATGACTTTGAATTTGTGAATGATGCTGGATTTTCCAGGTAAGAGAAGTGCTTCCATTTTTTTTTTTTTTTTTTTTTTTTTNATTTTTTTTTTTTTTTTTTTTTTTTTTCATTTAATTTTTCCTTTAGCATTATAGTCATGGTCGCTTCTGGATCTTGCAACTAGACTTAGCCTTCATTTAGTCTGAAACTTTTTGTATCAATTGACTAGTCATGACGATTTCAGTTAAAAAATGCATTTTGGTGGTGTTCTGCTTTCATATGTTAAATATATTCTGCCTCCTCCATAGTAATGTCAAATTTGTTGTCTTCCTGCGACGCAGTGACATCCTGAACTTCTTTTTGTCTTCCACCTTATGATCAGATTTAGAATGGAATATGATTATGGTGTAAAAGTGTGAGAGTTCCTCAGATATACCACCTTTTCCTCTCCCATTCTCGAGGGGTTGGGGTGGCTTATAAGAGTATATGACTCTCAAAAGAGATTTTCTGCCTCTTTTTCTTCGATATATATATATATATATATATATATATTTTTAAATTCTCTTGCATTTGCTGACAAATGTTTTGCTTCTCTTGGGTACCAAATAAAGTAGAGAAGCCATTTGGTAAGAAAAATAGTTCTGTGGTGAATAGATTTTCTGAAGCTTGGCAGAAGACTTGATAGTGGTTTCTAAACTTAATCCTCTATACGCCATTCAATGTTCCTTTTCTTTTAAAATCAGATAAATAGGTAATTTTTCTGCAGACACAGCCGGGAACGCCCAACGTTACAAATTGCATTTCAGTACTCAGTTATTGTGCCTTCAGACGAACCCTTCCCATTGGGTTCAGGCTCTTCAAAGAGGTATGCTTCTTTTGTTGCAGTTGTCACACATTGTAGATTACTGAAAAATACATTCGGCTGTGTACGTTTTATTGCTGACCTGAAAAATGTATTCGCGATGAAAGCGCTGCTTATTCCCATAATTAAGGAGGATTAATGGCTGCACAATTTTTTTATTCAAAAGCCAACATTAGGGCCTTCTTCCTGAATCTACAAGTCCTGTGACTTACTATCATTAATTTAGAGGATATTACACTGGGTCACTAAATCCAATTGTGAAAGGAGTGGTGCTTGATTGTGCTTCCATTATTATTGCTGATTGTATCATTAGTTTTATTCACCTTTGAACTGCTCTGAATAGGCATATTTTGTTCCTCCTTGGCTGCTCCACGAGCTGAATTGATCATTGCAATTAAAATACGAACCATTTGTGTGACATGAATGCTGATGTGCCTCATATTTGCAATCTATTACAAACAGTCTCCAAGTGCCTTAAGTGTCCTTGGTTTGATATCACCACATGCAGTAGGACTTTAGTTTCACAGAGGAAAAAGTCCAATGCATTGACTTCCCATTTTTTACCTAATAGCGAAAGCAAAATCTACTTAAGTTGACTTTTGTCAGAATGCAATATTGATATTGAGTTTTCTGTTCCTGTACTCAACTTGGAGTGGATATCGGATACGCTCCTCGAATTCTTTTTGCCCCCACAACCCTGTCGAACTTTGATATTCCACTGGGTGATTAGGAAATAATAAGCATAGAAGCTTGATCCTGACCATCTTTAGAAATATTTATTGGTAATTTTGTGCACAAGTCAACACGAAACCATTGGAAATGACTCATCATGTTATTTTTGGCGTCTACCCATAGTTCTTTTCTTCGACACTGGAACTCAACGGAAAAATAGTTATTATTTTATTTAGGGGTTCCTTGTACCTTAACCAAATCAAGAGCTTACTTTACTTTTGCATCAACTCTCTTTGCGTTTTCTGTTGCTGTAGCATCGTCACAATCACCAAAGTTGCTGGCTTTACACACTACAGTATTTTGTATCTTTTCTTATATATGTTTCATTTATGCAGAGATAAGTACTCTCTGAAAAGGAGACTGCGGATCAGAACTGTACAACTCGATACGGCTCGCCATATCAATGAAATTTATGATAGTGTTGATCCTGAAGTTGTTCTCTCTATACTTGTTCATGAGGTAAATTCCAAATACCTGAAGGTTTAGATTAAATATTGCAGAGTCTTTCTTAAAACTGAGAGTGGCAGAAGTTGCATCGTCTTCATTAAAAACTTGAGCCATTGTAATTAGTCCTAAGCAGACTAGAGTGCCAAATGCATTTGTTATTGCCTGCTTTGTTCTTGGTGGTGTATCATTATGTGCCAGTGTTTTATGTTTGAATTTCTGCTTCATTTACAAATATATATAATTATATAATAGTTATAGTATAGTGAAGCTTTGTAAACATAATTGGAAGTGCATTTTTTATTCTTTGCATTTCATTGACAGGTTATGTTGAATATTAATTTATCTTTGCTTCTCAAACACCGTGGGTTCCCAACAAATCACAATCAAATTGAGGGTTAAGGGTGCAGTTGGATATGCTTTCATTTGTTTTTTTTCCTCTCTAGGAAAGAAGATTTTTGGGAAGAATTATTATTTTTATAATATGAAATGATGTATGATGAAAAAGTAATAATTAAAGGTGATGTGATGGAGAAATGGTAAAATAATGGTTGATAGTTAAAAATATGTGAGGGGTGAATAGTAAATTTTATACAGTAATTTGTATTGATCATTGTTTTTTATTTAAAGAGTAGCATTGAGAAAATGGAGAGAAAAAGTGGGAAGAATGAATAGTGCAATTTTTATTTAGAGAATGAAAAATGCTCTTTTGCTCATATTCAATTGCGCTTACCACATCTTAGTTTGTGCATTTCTACGGTAGAGTCAACTTCTAGGTCCTGCCCTTGACTTGAATTGGGTTTTGATGTGCAATTTCAGGTTATTTTGTCCTCTTTGGAGAATGGAGTTAGAGAGGGTAGAATCCTGCTACATGAGTGGCTTGTAAATCTAACTGCTCAGTATAATGATGCTTTTAAGACTGCTGAGTACACGAGAGGGGGCTTAACCACATCTCAGTTTGATGTTGCCTTCACTCAGTGCCCTCAGCTGCAACAGTTGCCCCGCTTAGTCTTTGCTTTGCTCCGAAATCCTCTTCTTCGCTTTCATGAAGAAGGTGTCCATCCAGACTATCGGATCTATCTTCAATGTCTATTCAGGTACACAATTTTGTAGAATTTATGCTGTCATTTGTAGTTGCATGTCGGTGATGTGTGTAAAATTTTAGTTATTATGTTGGTTAGGGACATTTTTTGTATGGCTGCTTGGTTACGTAGATTAAACACGTCATAATATTCTTCATTACATTTTATGACATTAGTTGGTAGCTATGTAAAACTTCTACTCCCTCCTTCCCACAAAGATATACCACGACGTTATTGTTTTGTGTCCCATATAACACTAATAGGTTTGCTACTAAGTTTTGTATGCAGTTAACTTTCCATTACATGTATGATCCTATGTAATTATTTTTGTGTCACACTACTCCATCCTAGACTAACTTTTACAGAAACTCATTGACAATGAATCAACAATAAAGTATACATAAACTGGAATTGCAATTTATTGATTTTTCCTATGACAATACATTTCTTTTAGCATTTGTGCATATGCATGGAACTGGTCATTATGTTCTCACTGCATTATACATATTGACCGCAATTATTTCCACTTTAATCTCAGCCTCCAAGTTCATACATGAGCATCACCATTTTTTGTTCTCCTGTCTATTTTCACAGCTATCCATCAACCTCCACCTGTGATCCTACTCAGTTGACCATATTATAGCATTATCATATACATTTTAGAGCCTAACAACCATAATTTTTATGCAGTGCTCTGGAACCTTCTTCACTCACCCTTGCCATATACCCATTGCTGGCGTCTTATGAAACTCCGGATAGACAAGCATTTCCTCGCCATTCACTGAGTCGCGCTGCATTACTAACGAGTGGTAGCCCGATATTTTTACTTGATGCCTTCACAACTCTCATTGTGTTCTATTCATCTACAGCTGACTCTGCACTTCCTTTTCCTCCACCTCAGAACTGTAAGTTTGCCTTCTCTCTATGGATGAATTGTGATACGACCCTAGAGGTTTTGCACAATTGCAGAAATTATTTGTCATACAAAGGCCATCTGTATATTTTCATTACCTCTAAGAATATAATTGAACATTTTACAATAGGGCAAAAACCTCGGGCGTAATTTGGTTATTTTTCCCATTCCTCTGTTATATTGGAATACCCGGAACATTTTGTTGTGCTTACATAGAACTTAGAAGTGATAACATCTGTTTTTCTAACACAGGCCTTCTGAGAACCACCATTAACAAACTGAAGCAAGGGCGGATTATCACCCCTAAACTCGTATTTATCAGAGGAGGGCAAGATGATGCAACCATGTTCGAAAATTACCTTATAGAGGAGCAGGATGTTGAGGGGAGTGGCATCACGAGTGCCATGGGTTTCGTCTCGTTCCTTGATGAGATCAACCGTGATGTGGTGGAGTACATGAAGAAATTGAATGGCGATATACGTAAATAGAGGTGAACATGACTTATACATGGAAAAGTTTTTTTTTTTTGGTTTATATTGGAACACAGTCCTGGCTACTTGTGGATACAGCCAGCGATAAATTTGGCCAGAAAGTAAAAGAAAGTATTGTTCGTTGGTTTTGGTTGATTATCGAGTGATACTCAATTTGAAGGGGTTTTTTCCATTGGGAACTGCAGCTTAGGGCTGTTTGAGTTTGTGCTAATTGCCGTATACTTAGCAAGACATGTATTAGCTATATCAAAGATGTAACTTTAGACGATAGACGTGTTAGATAAGATGGACATGGGTTACTTTGTTTGAAGGCCCCCGACTTCCTATTTTCTTTTGTTGTGATCCTGTTATTCATTTGTATCTGTAGTTTGTATCACCAAGATGTTTCAGTCAGCAGTTAAAACTTTTAGCTATCCTTAGCCCGTTTTATCCACAAAGAAGCTGGAACACTGATCTATGCCCCTCTATCCGTGTTGCTGGGCTCTTATGAGTTGCTACGTAATGTGATCATATGATCGTGTAAAATGAAAAACCTTACAACTTGTACAATTGCTCTCTATTGATTTCTTCAAGTAAAAAATATATTTATTTATTATTTTTAAATGCAACATAAAGTAGACCAAAATTTTTATATCTCAACCTAGATGTATTGGGAAATGAAGGAAAACGTAAATAAGAAAGACATGAAAGTGAATGATACCTTAGCTTACGACATTTTCGAAAAATTCATTTTCAAACTCATTTTGTAGTAACTATCAAATCAAGTTGTAATTCATCTTCAACTGAAAAGTCCATTTTCAAACTGGAATATTCTCGGAATATTTTTTTTTGCATCAACTTTTACAGTTTTTCAATACTACTCGTATGTTTTACAACTTTACAAAGTAAATCAAACTATTATTTTAAATTTGATTTGAAAATTTTGTTATAAAATTAATTATAAAGTTATAATTCATATACATAATAAAACCGGGTAAATAAATATTCATTAAAAAATAAAAATTACAATGCATAAGATGAAAATAAAAATACATTAATATGAACATAGAATAATTGTTCGTACTAGTAAAAAATACATAATCTTTCAAGTCTCGGAATTGGTGAATTCTTCTCACAAATGATCAATTAGTTCATTCCGAAGTGCAATGTGATCATCTGTATTTCTAAGTTTTTTGTACCGAGATATGAATTACTTAGATCGAACACTTTCATCTATTGCTACTTCGACATCCGACAGCGACCTTTCCATCTCAGTTTTCATTGATGCACTTAGCACGTTCTTCCTCGACAATCATGTTAGAGAAATTTACCTCCTACACGATTAGCTTAAATTATATTTCCACATAGATGATGTATATATTGGGTCGTATTTATATTGGGCCTCGGCCCACGGAAGCAATTCCAGATGATTATTCTTTTCGTTAGTTTCCTTCTATACGGCACTGTCATTTAGTCCCGAAAAACCTCCGAAGTTCATCTCTCTAGACTTCATCAGAATCTCCACTCTCTGTGCCCAGGTAGTTACTGTACAATTTAGATCTTTCAGGTCCATAGGAATCTCTATCTTTAAGTGTTAATGCTTGTGTTGTGCTACTATGTCATGTGAAATGCCGAGCTCGTTTTGGTTTGTACCTTCGTGTTTCTGTATTTGTTCGATTTGAGGCATTACTTCAGCTGAGATCTTTGAGTTTTCGCATTTTTGTTGCCTTTCCGTCGTCTGATAATGTTATCATGTCGGCCCGATTTTTCCTTCATTATTTATCTTGTATATTTTGGGATGTCTTGTGGGTTTTCGATACTGCTTTGTCTATTGGTGCTTAGAATAGGAGTTACTGTTTTCTTTCATTCTGATGGGGTGCTTCATATAGGAGTGCATTTTGTTGAATCATTTACTTGGGTGGTTTCATTTATATAAGCTGGGTACTGCGAGGTTCTGTGTGCAAAAAATCTATATGCTGTTCGGGTTGTTTTATCGAATTTGGACTAGTGAAGATATGTGGGATACTTCTATGCTCGCACATGGATTGTTGATTTTGTCCATCGTAGTTGTATTTAACAAAATTTTGGAAGAGTTGCTTTGGAATTGTATGAAATGAAAGTCTTGTAGCACCTGCTTGCATTTTGTTTGTGGTTTCAGCACAGAGTACTTGCAACCAGTATGAGTTTGATTTCTTCCTTCTGGTGATCTATTGGACACCAATTTGCAGGTCTCCTAGTTCTTGTTCTGTAGTGTAGGCTTTTTGAAGATCGCCATAAATACCTTACATGTAATAACATCCATGTAAAATTTATGTGGTCTGTGCACATTTTCTTCAATTTTCGAGTGCTCGTAGTCAAGCTTTCTCAATGTGAGGGCACTAGTTATTGGACATTTGAGGAGTCTGCTTCTTGAATAATTACATTTACTGTCCTATCATCCACTGTGGCTTTGTACTATGCCAATAGTTGTTGGGTTGTATTGCTTTTCACTTGTCTTAGTGGTCCTAGGACTTATTTCATTTTTAAAGTATCACTTGCAAAAACATGGTCTACTTGTATATGCCCCCTAATTTCAAGGACTGTTTTTCTCGTTCACTGTATATACCCATCTTTTGCTGCTGTGAATACCATAGATAATTTTATTGAGCGGACATATGGGTACTATGTTTCTTTAATTATAAACAACCTACTAGGATTTGCATCTCTAGCCTTGTATCTAGTACCTTTTCTTTTGAGGTTATTTGAATTAAATGGAATTTATAAATGAGGCTTCCAATTGCTGGTAATGTGCAATGATATAGCTGCAGAAGTTTTGGAAATAATGGCAGGTTAGAACACTTAAAGTGGAATATGCTAATGTCGTAGTTGTATCAGCAGCAGCCAAATTTCACTCTACTTCATCCTTTCAGCATATGAAGTTACTTTTATTGTTTGAGATGATCCATGTATTTGGAAGAAGAATGAATATTGAACTGAATCTTTTATGTGTTCGGGTAGATTGAGAGCTGTTAAAATGTCACATGTCCTTAAGAGTACTCAACTGTATTCAAAGCTAGATAGTTGTTCTATTCCAGAATTCGTGCACTTTGGCACTCTGCAAGTGGCAAATAAGCTATTCTCATTTATATGCCATTCAGCACATCAATTACATGAAGTGCATTCAGACAACTAATTTTTTATTTTTATCAGGAAATTGTGTTACCATGGCATCGAGGATTGCTGCTAGATATATCTCGCGCAGGTTCTCTAGCGGTGGAAAAGTCCTTAGTGAGGAGGAGAAGGCTGCGGAAAATGTCTATATCAAGGTAAATTCAGAATTGTGGCACTAAATATAACAAATGTTGACAAGTTATTGTATTGTGGTGCTTCCTTATTGGCAGGTCGTTGCATTTTGCTTTGGTCCTCTATCTGGGCAGGAACATACTGAAAATTGTGAAAACCATTCGGAAGCTTGATTATTCCTTTATCGCACTTTCTAGATGAAGTCTTTACAAAGTGCATTTCATTATTTTTTATTTCAAGTATTAATGTATATGATGATCCTGCATCCTTCTTTTCTCATACTTAATGTGGTGGAGTTTATACTGTATACTTGATCTGGTTCGCTGACTAGGGACACTGTAGGTAATTATTATTGCTAAATGTACAAACACATAGTTCAACTGTGGTTACCTGTCGATTCGGGTCATTTATAGAGCTATTACTTTTATTTAGTTGTCTGCTTTAAGAACAAGCTCTCGAGACACGTACATCAATGACAGTTGCATGTCTCTAATTCAACAAAACTGCTGTATATTCATCTGACATCTGATTTTTTTTTTTTTTTTATTTTTTTTTTT